>VWZF01000360.1:394107-411437 GCA_013396755.1 Sclerurus mexicanus | reverse complement strand
ATGATTAATTTGCTGCTTTAACAGACAACAAACTAAAGACCATGAGGAGACCATGAGACTATTCAGACTAGCACATGGTGTGTAGTATTTTTGCTGAAGTGAAAACTATATATAAAAGTGAAATAGGTTGTGTTTTGGACATAGCATCAAAAAAAAAAAGGGTGCTCTTAACAAAGATGTTCATTTCTTATGAACAAATTCTGTTCTGGATGGGAAACAGCTGGTTAAAGCGCAGATCCTACAAGGCAGTGGTTTTCAGACTTTTCTTTTTCTTGATCTTTACACAAAAATGGTCATTACTGGATCATGCAGGAGGTATCCAGTAGACCTCTTGTAAAATACCAAATTATGTGCCCAAACTAGTTTTTCTTTTACAGGTACTTGGAGTTTTGTCTCTTGTTTGATGTGTCTTATGGCAATTCAAATGAATACCATTGCTGTGAGAAAAGACAGCTGAATCATCAAGACATTAGTCTAGTTATGGCCTTATTTGCACTGTGATTTTGATGAATCTACTTTTTTTTCATATGAGT
The DNA here is from genome assembly GCA_013396755.1 of Sclerurus mexicanus. Classification (NCBI taxonomy): domain Eukaryota; kingdom Metazoa; phylum Chordata; class Aves; order Passeriformes; family Furnariidae; genus Sclerurus; species Sclerurus mexicanus. The sequence goes on along the minus strand of VWZF01000360.1, from coordinate 410,904 downwards.
TGATATTAATAAATGAGAATTTAGTTTCTAGTTAGTTTATATTAGTAATTTAAGTAAAATTTATAATTCTTGCCACATCTGCCTTTTAAAATATCTGTTCACTTGCTAGTGACTGGCAAAACACAAATGACCAAACCAGGATTTACACTGGCCTGTTCATTGGTCAAATGAGTAACCACTAATACAGTGCTGGCTTATGGATGAAAGAGTGGTTTGTATATGTGAAGGAGTCATAGAGTAAAATGCAGTGACAGAACAGGGACCAGAACCATGAGATCTTGTACCAAATCTAAACTATTTACAGTGAGATCATGTAGTTTCAGGAAGATATGTAATGATGTTGGCAGCAGCTGAGACACACCATTTGTTAGACCGCAAATGGAAGAAGGAAAAATGTTCCCTTGTGATAGAGATCATATTCTGAGATTCTTTCAGAATTCCAACAGATTCTTGTCATAATCAGAGTAACAAGTGTAATAGCTCTCTTTTTAGTGTCATTTAATTTTAAACTGTGATCGGTCTTCTCTAAAATCTTTTTCTGTCTATAAAACTTTTGGGCTGTGTCTGAAGATTTTATTTTGAATTCCTTTGCTCTGAAGCACTGCATTGTCTAGTGCACTTGTACTGAAGTCAGGGGAATCATTCTGGCTTTATACAATGATCAAAATGAGAATACAGCTTATAGTATAATGCAATATTATGAATGTAGGTTTTTTTCTCCTGAAAGATCCTTTCTTTCAAAAACAAGGTAATCAATGTAATGATACTAGTGTAGAAAAACCTTGAGTTTTAAAACGGTAGTCCAGTGGACTGTGGCAGCTTCACTGAAATTCATACATGACATGAAACATACTATTCATGTAGAGGTTTCCAAAGGATAATATAGTATTATCTATTAGCAGTGAGTAGTAATGTCTTGTGAATAAAATAATAAAACACATTTGAAAATGTCCAAAGTAAAAATTTGCTTGGAAATTATAGTTTGGCTTTTACACCCAGACTAACACATGTGTAGATATTACTGTTATTAAAATCAATGTAATTNTTTTTGTGAAGCACACTTCTGTTATGATTATTTTTTTGTTTTATTTTAGTTTTGGGAAAAAGCGAAAAGCAAAAAAAAGCTTGAAAGCAAACAGTAATCTTGGAGCTGTGCACTGTGATTTCTTTATTGTTATTTGCCCTCCAACAACAGTATTTTCAATGAAATCAAAGAAGCATCAGTACTTTAGACATTCTTTAGCATGTACCTATACACTTCTCTAGCAATTAGTCTCATATTTCCTCCTCTATGTGGCTGCCTCATATAATTTGCAGCTGTTACTTCAATAGGGCCAAAGTGAAATCTTCCTCTTTTTTTCCAGATAGTTTGTGCTCATTGCACTCTGATGAAAAGACAATATTCCTTACCTGGATTCATCTAAGATACCATTGTTTATAGCTGTAGACTTCTATCAGAGGTTTCTTGAACTTAGGTAAGACTGTATGACTGTATAACAAATACCTGAAGAGCTTTACAAATATTTCAGGAGGTATTTTCTTCAAACAAGTTATTTTCATTTTGAAAGAATTTTAAGTAGATTTAGAGGATTCCTGTGGTTCATTGTGTTGCACTGCCTGCAAAGCTCTTTCCTGCCCAAGGTCTCTGTGACTTGAGGATGTTAAATGGGTAAGTGTTCAGATTCAGTCTGAAGCATGGCATTTTCATTTGTCCTGTTTAGGTGGGCACAGCTCTTTCCTCCTGAACTGTTTACGCAGCAATACACTCAAGTAATTCATTAAAACATTAGGCAAATTATATTGACGTAGTCTTGTGCAAAGTACAAGCAAGAGTTACTGGATTATTCACAAGAAAATAACAGGCTGATAGCTGTGTTTTCAGAGGGAACTACTTGTCGCATACCCTATACAAACTCAGTGTATTTCAATCTCAGATGGTTTATTGTGATCCCTCCCTAGCCAAGATAAAAAGGCATTTCTGACAGAAGACTCAGTCTACGTATTTTCTTATGGTGTGAGTTGCCCTTCGTGTTTCAGTGATGAGAAAGATCTTAGGAGTTTGGATGAGGAGCTTAAATGAGGCCTCTAACATTTAGGTAATTAACAGTATATGAAATGAACTCTTCCATTAAAGATCTCCATCTAGTAGGGATAAATGAACTTCGTTTTTGCAAGGAATGTTGATCAGCTAGAGGTAGAGGCTGGTGCAAATATTTACTTAGCATGAACCATAGGTATATATGTTAGTCGAGAGGAAATCTGCACTAAGAAAGCAGAGGGACTGACAAGAAATGTGCCTGTGTCTGACATTTGCATGTTCCAGAAATTTACCTATAGCAGAATATAAAATAATTTGATATAATTTCTCTTTCCAGTTAAAGAAAACAGGAAAAAATCAAGTCTGGTTCCTATTACAGTAACTAAGCAAATACAAGAAGGCTACAGTATAGAGGGAGGGAAGCTTTATCTTGTAATAGATGAAGATAATCATAGCTTGAAAGACCTAATCTGCATTGTTCTTCATTTAAAAAAGGGGAAATAAGCATGTGAGGAGAACTGCCTGTGGAATAGATAAGCATCAGCTCATTTTGCTTCTTCTATGCTACAGTTCTAGGCACTCAGTTCCAGTGTTTTTAAGGAACTGTGCAGTTCCCTATAAACCAAGACTTTCATTAAAATGTTAAAAGTTCATTCTATTTCTGCAACAACAGGAATTAACCTTAATTATTATGAAAGTTGAAATATGTGAATTATGAGCTTTAGAAATATCTTTCATTTTGAGGACTGAGAACTGAATGGGGATTACATTTTAATTTTGTCACAGTCTATGGGAAGGGAAAAATTGCCTGAAATATACAAAAATAGCATCATAAAACTAATGCTCTCAGGAAGTGTGAAAACAGCATGCAGTACCTTTCAGGAAAAAAAGGCCTTTTTTCCTACTGCAAGACTGATACAAGATTTACTCTGAGAGAAAAAGAATAAAAGAACCTATACTCTTCCTCTCCCGCTTGTTCAAACTACTGTTAGAAACACCAGTCCCAAAACATAAATCCTATGGGCAATATTCCAGAGGCACAGTAGTAAGGATGAATTGATGGGTGGTAAGAATATTTGTTGCAAACCAGTATTTCTAAGCTGTAATTCAAACTAATTAGCTACGGTACTTTCATCATCCCCATGTAGGCACCTTTCCGGAGTGTAATGGAGGGCTGTATACTGGTAGCCACTTGGGACCTGAGCAGTTCAGCTGAACCAGTGTTGTTTTAGACTTTGCAGTTAGTTTGTATTTTGGCACCATGCTTACCTTGCAGTAAAGACCTGACCCCAGTCTTCTGCCTCTGCCTGCCCAGGAGCACACCCAGTCATTGGCATAATCATATTCATGCTGGTATCCTGGTAATCTTTAGCCAGTCTCCACCTTTCGATCAGGACAAGAAGTAGCTCTTTCACAGCTTCCTATCTTATGCACGGCTTGTAACACATATCAATCCAGTTGCCACAAGTTCAACAAAGTACAGTCAATCCTACTGTTCACAACAGGATACCTCACAGCTAGTGAGATAGCGTGAAATAAGCTTTTCTTTTTTTTTTTTTTTTTACTATTGGATTTTTAGATTTGCCCTCTTGCTACTTGAAATCTCACAGCATTTTGGACTGCACTTTCTCACTAGAGAATAGTTGTATTCTTGTAGACTATTTCTCTTCTTTTGCTGCCTCTTCCTTGGAGGGAGAGAAAACACTTCTAGTAGCAGCTTATGCTGGTGAGTCAATAAAGCAGACATGGACACTTCCTAAAAATGTTGTACAGTTTCCTGATTTGTGTTGGAAAAGTTTGTATGGGGATCATTTTTATGTACATCTCACAGATCTATGTGTGAGAAAAAAGACATGTAAAACTCTTCTGGGCTCAGTCTGACCTCAAAAAATACTGGAGTCTTACACTGTTTCTTTTTTTATTTTGCTTGATATAGTTTCCTCTTCTTCTGTTTTTCAGATTCATGTAAACTAAGAAAATATATGTAAAATCCTGGAGTTACATATTATATTTAAAGCAATGCAAATCTAGGTCTTTGCCTAAAAGCTTTTGGCAGGTACATGAGGTTCATGTAAGCTGAAGCTGTCAGTATAAGCCCTTCTTGCCAAGGCTAGAGGTTGGTTGCCAAAAACAGTTCACTGAACAATGCTGCTTTGGTCAGAGAGGAAAAATCTCTTCAACATTTGGTTCCTATGGCTATATTGCCAGTTTAATGTCCATTAGTTGTTTTTGGGGATCCTGAGGCCTCAGACTGGGTGTTGAAATCCTATAAGATGCTTTAGTCTTACTGATTTCAAAAGAAGGTAGGTAGAAGTGCCTAGGAAGAGAGTGCCTATGCTGGCAGGCACAGATGGAACTGAATAAGCACCGCATTCCCTGCTCCTGCCAAATCTAGTTTGAAAAGCATGTCAGGCCTTGCTAAGAAGTACTTTATCCCTGCACCAAAAGCCATGAAGACATATTAGCTCTCCTCCAGGTGTCATGGCAAGCATGCATATGTCTGTATGATCCTCCAGATTTACCTTAAGAAGCATATTTAATGTCTATGCCTTATAATTATGAAGATCTTGTCCCTGTTTGCTTTTCTCCTGAATGCAATGGTATTGTGCTCCAGGGCAATTCTTGGTCTTTGAGAGTTTTGTCTTTCAAACATTTTGAGGTAAGAGGAACCTACCACAAGCAGAACCTACTCAGTATTACAAAAGAGCTTATTTATCCAGCTCCATAAATTCAGGATGCTGTAGGGGTTTGGACACCAGGTTCTTCCCAATTATAGGTTTCTTAAAATTCTAGTCACATAGAATGATCAATACATGTATTTACATTGTTTGGTTTGTAAAATTAATATTTCAGTGTTGATTCTTCCAACATGAACAACAGATACATGAAGCATCTAGTACATGATTAGAAATAATTTATAGATTTTTCCTGCTTCTCACTTGTCGATATTTTCAAGTATCTTGTCTACTTATTCTAATTATTACTTCATTTTTTAATTACATTTGAGCTACTGTTTTATCTGCATTTCAGTGCTTTACATTTTATTAACAGTCATCTATCATATCTTCTCAAACACAGGATGTGGTTTTGGGCTGTGGCACTAAGAAACCTTATGCAGCTTTAGAGAAACTGTTAATTTTAGAGGATGGGAGACATTTTTCTTTAGATAAAAAAATAATAAATAGGTAGACAAAATTTGATGTGTTTTCTACTACCACACATTTATAATAGTGCTTATCTGCTGAAGGCACTTATTCAATTTGCAGAGTGTCAAAATTCCACCTAAGACCATAAGCTTAATGAATGCGTTCCCTTGGAAGGCCCTAAGTATCTTCCTAACTGCCTGATTCAAACTCTGTGTCACTTTTAGGTGTCTTTTTCTCTCTGACTAGAAATAAGAACGTACATGAAATTCAAGCCAACTGAATATATTTTTCACATCAGAAGCATGAATTTACAAAAAAAAAGAAAATTACATTACATTTAGATGCAACGTATTTTAAGAAAGAAATGCTAAACATTGATTAACCCTTCTAGAATAAAAAGAAAAGGCAGCCGGTCTGACCTTTTCCCATAGTTTCATTTATACTTTAGTTTCTTCTTGCTTTGTGCAATACATTTCAGGAGCAAAATGAATAATTGCTTTAGAAATAGTTGGACTTCTGAAGTTTGGGATTTGGGTGCAAAGAGAGATCTGAATGTGAGCTACGATCCAAACAAAGTAATGAATCGAACTTTAAGACTATTGTTTTTCTTTTCTTTCAATTCATATCTCTTTGGTTAAATTCTTACACTCATTATCTTCCCATTATTCCTTACTTATTTTAAGTTTTAGATTCTCTCTCTTTCCCCCCTCCCCCCCCCTCCAGAGAATTATTAGATCAGTTGGAACTGCTTGGATAAAACAAACCCTCTGTTTTTTGAAATTTCTGATTACTCTGAGCTTTTTCCACTGTGAGAAAAAAAAGACTGGACTGTAGAAAGCACACAGGAAGGGAGATGACACCTGTTTCAGATGCTAGAAAGAAATAAAGGATCTTTCTTTGCTTTTAACTTGTATGTATTTGAACTGTGGATATTTTTCTAAACTGAAACTTAAATTCTCTTGTGGCTGACTCATCCCCTGCTGATTTTCCTGTTCCACTTTTTGAACTCACAGTCTATCTTCCAAGGATTGATAACTTACCTGCAAAGCCAGGTACTTCCATAGGAAAATGGCTGCTACTTAATGAAATTATCTTCTATATTCCTTATGTCATGTTGACCAATAAAAACATAATGGCAAATAGCCATATAACAGATTGTGTTTGATACTTGCAATCCTGGCAAGATCACTGCTGTTGAATTTTCATTTATCATCAGTTCATGTGCTGTAATAATTTTAATTTGATTCCTTTAATTGGAGAATTTTCTACCAGCCAATTTACTAAACCAGGCATAAATATTTTTTTCTTTCTTATGCCATTGTATTTACATATCCACATAGAATGTACTGTTCAAGTGTGGCTCTGAGCAAAGTACAACAAACTAAAGCCTGAATTTTAGGATGGTTCACTCTTTTACAAAATTTTATGTGACTGCCACCTGTATTCACAGAGTTTTTATTGCAAAATCAGAACCTATCATTCAAATTGCTCCAGCTCTATTTTTCTGCCAATGGCAATTTTATCATGAGAAACAGTCCTACATCCAAAGGTGGCATGTAAGTGTGTATTTCCAGAAAAGCATGCTTTTCAGATGTCATTACTTAAAAGAGTTAAAATTCTTGCTTTTGGATTTAACTTGCAATATTTGAAAGAAAAATAAAAGGTTCTATTCAGTAATGAGATTATAGAAAATCTATCTTTTCTCAGACCATTTTAATGTGAAAAAAAAAGGGCTGAAATTCATACTACTCTGGTCATTTTTTACACTGAGGATATTCACAGCATATATAATTTTCAGCAATTTTTTTTCAGTTTTACTTCTGTTTTATGCATCACTTTTTAGTGTTTGGTTTACTTTAGCTGAGGATAATTCTGCAGCAATCTTCTTTGAATTTCTTCTCTACTTAAAAAAATAGCCTCCTGTTCCCCTTCAACTGAAGAGGCATTTTCCTTTCCATCAAATTCGAGGTCCTGGCATTTTTGGTCTAATTTATTTCATATATGCAAGATGTCTTTCTACTCAGAATGAAATGATTATTTTTCCTTTCCTAAACTTCTGAACTTCTGGGGTCATTTCTGTTCAAATTACTTTAGCAATGGGGAATCCAGTGGGGTAAGGAGGTTCAGATTACATGTTTTTGTCTTGTGAAACTTAAGACCTTTTCAACTTGCAGTGGTTCCCCAATCCCTTTTATACAAGGCATGCTAAATATTTTTAATTTGGAGGAAAAAAGCACAGAAAATAAAATCACTTTTACCACACACACAGCTCCTGTGAAAGTCAACTGGCTGCAAGTACTGTCTTGCTAATGTTCCCGTTTTGGTATTTTAGTGTATCTGGACTGGAAGGTTCAGTCTAATATCTTCAAAATTTCCATTTGTGCATTTTTTTCCCATTTCTATTATCCTTTCACGACAAAATAATTTTGTTTTCAAGGAACACCTCTGGTAGCACTGCAGAAAAATCAGTCATCCAAACACGAGTTTCAGAGAGTGCCCGAACACTGCTCCACTGGGCAGTGCAGTTTCCCCATAGCCCATCTGATGCCCTTTGTCTCTCAGTGAATGGGAGCTTTAGACTTGAGAAAAAGTCCTGTGGAGAAACAACTGGAAGTCACTTAAACAAGTTATGAAATTCAAGGAAAAGGGAAAGTCTTAGTTCAGCAGTTCACAACTAGGAAAGTCAGTTTCAAGTGGAATTGTAGCCAGATGGCTACGTCTGCTGAGAAGAAATTGTGAGCATCAAAGTGTAACCTGCAGAAAAATTCTGTTTTGAAACTAAGTCAGCTTGATTTCCACATCACAAAGAGTGGAGAGAAACAAGAAGAAGAAGAAAGCTGGCAATCAGGATTCATGCTTCAATAGACCAACCCTGTACAAAAGGAAAAGGACAGAGATATCCACTCAGAAAAATGTGATGGTTAGGTAACTCCTAAGTATTCAAGTCTCTGTTCTGCCTGGCTGGAAACAAGAATATAAATCTCTTGATGAATATCTTGGTGCCTCCTGCAGGAGATCTCCTGATCAGGATTCTGTAGTGTGGGTGTCTATGAAGAATGGGAAAAAGGGATCTTGAGGGTCTTGCTATGACAGCTTCAGAGTTTGGCTTATACACAATGATCAAAAGGTATAATGGGTTGGTAAACATCAGTTACCTGATCATTACTGATGCTCACCTTGTGAGGAGGCAATAAATAATACCTTATATTAGCATACTTAGAAAGTGCTAAGACACAGGAAACTACCTGGTCAGTGTTACTGCAAAATAGAAGTGAAGGAAATAGAAATTAAGTGCCTAAATACAGAATCAAGTTACAGAGGGTCTTGGAGTTTCAAAAGAATCTCCACAAAATAAAAAGTACCTTTGAGTAATCTGAACCTTTCCAGTTTAGAAGGCAATTTCCTCAACTTGGACTTTCTGAAGGAACAAAAGAAGGGGTCAGATATTCTGTTCTCTCTTTCCCGTTCCATTGGTCCTTTATGGCAGAGAGGATTAATCTCACGGCATTTTACTCCTGTTCAGGCAAATTATCCTGGTGCCTATAGCCCTATGCTTCATGTACCCTACAAATTTCCCATGACAACTGATTCACTGTCTCATCATCTAAACGAAAACCAATGAGTTTAGGTGTATTCAGAACAGTAACCAGTGTCTTCATCTTGCAGTAAGTAGTGATTTAGGTGGGTGTCACACCAGGATTTAGGGGCCATGTTTGAAATATAATTTGAGGCATCAGTCATAATGCAGTCAAACAGGCTGAGGACTGCAAAGTTGAATTGACTGAATTAACATCATTTTGTAAGCCTGTGTGACTCACAGTTTATGGAAGCAAATTGCTATGGTTACTGTCAACCCCAGAAAGACCACCGACCAAAGAGAAGCTTACATTTACTTGTTTGCCTCGGAGATAGTGCCCTAAAGATAAGGTTGAGGTATGTTTTTGAACAATGGAGGCAAGTTTGAATTGCCTGTGTGATGGCTGACTACAGAGTCATAGATTTGGTTCTATCTGTCTGCTTCATTTCAGCAGCAATAAATATGTTTAAAAGAAAAAGGTGGAAAGGAACTTAACTGCAATTCTAGTCTGTTTCATGAATGAACGAACTTCAAAATATTTTTATTCCTTTCTGCCTTTGTATCCCAGAAAAAAATATTCTCTTGCTATATCAAAAAAGGGAGTTGCATCCCTATCTATTAATCAAAGAAATGTTTTTATCCTGCATGTTATGGGACAAAGAGGGAGTTATGATTTAAAACTCTAGCTAATAATAATGCAGCAATACATACAGCACTCTACTTAGGAGCTTTTATCAAACAATACATTCCTAGCATAATAGTTCTCCTTGATAAGTAATAGCCTTATAAGTGGTCTGCACTTTCATGTGACTGTAGTTGTTCACCATTGGACATAGCATCAGATTTTTAACTTGTTTAATAAATAAAACAACAACAAAAATAATAGCCAATCAAAGTGGAGGTTTGTAAGTATAGAATTAGTAAGAGATTTTTTGTGATACATATATATGTCTTGCTTTTGAGATAGAGAAATATTTCATTTATCCTTTAGAAAATACAAGTGTAGACATAATCAACAAAGGTGACATTTATGCCTTCAAAAGACTATGTTTAGTTTGAGATTGGAATTGAAATAATATTTGCAGTATGTAGCAGTGTATCCTGAAAAGTTCTAAATAGCATCTGAGAGAACAAATCAGTTCTTTAAGTATAAGGAATTTAAGAAAGAAGCATGGGGTTTATTTCTTTTTCTTCTTGAAGTTCAGGCATCTTTCAAATGTTACACAAATGAAAACATAGTCAAGTGCTTGTTGAAAAACCTCTGAAGTACTCCCTAAAAGAACGTAAATATGAGACGATTATAAAAAAAATGAAATTAGATATGAAATTTCAGCATCTGGCTCAAATTACATTCTGGGGTGGAAACTGTTTCAAATGCTGAAAGCCTAGCATAGAAACAAATGGGAAAAAAGTAATCTATAAACATTTATTCAAAATCATCTTATAGAAACAGTAATACACAAACTAACTTGTGGCATTTGCATGATTTCACAGGATGCTCCCCAAAATGTTTGTGCATATCTCTAAAGAGCATTTGATCCCTATTCATTGTGGATCTAAGCAGTGTTTCATTGCTCATATCAAGTGATTTTTATATCAGATGATATGCCAGAATGTTCTTTCCTTGATAGTATTTTACAAAATGAGGTAGTATTAAATCACAGTGTATCTCCATACAACCTAATTTGCAGGATGAAGGAATGATTGTTCTTATCCAACAGTTTTTCAGAAGTTATCTATCTTCACTTTTGTGCCAGGTTTTCCAGGAGGACCATAGCAGCTACCTAGGCTCTGAAGTCAGTGGTTAGAGGTTTTCAGAGGCCCTAGTGCACCATCAAGATTTTTCATAATCTGCTAAAAATCTCACAGTAGGAAGACTTTAAAATTCTGGCCTTGTTTACAGAAGTTGAGATATTTTAAAGATCTGTTCCCATTGTTGCATGATTTGATTAATGACATGTAGAGGTTTAGCAATAACATGGAGATACAGCCACAGGCAGACTTAAATATCTGTGCAACTTGACACATCTAAGTAATTTCTTGAGATGGAACATATCTGTAACTTCAAAGTGATTAGTAAATCAGAAGAATTACTCTTACAGATGAACTATGTAAAAGTTAAATGCTCTACTGCATGGCAATTGCACTGGATGGAGCAAGGAGTTCTGATGCAAAGCACTAGCTGTAAAAGTACTTACCAATTCTTGGCCTGAGTGATTCTGAGTGTTTCCAAAATGTACAATTAAAAGTCCATTTTATCTAAAAGCATGGGTCATAACTTGAGCTTGTAATTCTTTACCAACTTAACTATTTCACACCGAGTGTTAGTTTTGACCTTTAAGATCTCTATATTTTTCAGTATTTTGCTCAATATATGTGTCATATGATGTTGAGAGTTGGTATCAACACATAAAATCTTGCCAAAGAAGTTTAATTTGTCTACAGTAGGTTGAAATATCCTATTTTTTCTTTTGTGATTTATAGACTATAGTTATAGATTGTTCTGCCAAATTTCTAGCCATGGTCATGCAAATTTAATGTGTTTAGCACTAGTGAATCACCACACCAAAAACATATTTACGTACTCCTTGGTGTACGGTCTTTTAAGAATACAGAAACAATACAGTAATTTTTATAAGAATGCCTCAGCTTACAGTCCTGTACACCAGTCTTGTAAGAATATCTGAAATGACATCTATAATTCTGCTATCAGCTTGATTAGGATCTGCAAACATTGATAAAAAAAAGGCTTGCATCTTATTTGCTAAATATAGAAAGAGAAATGTCTTGACCCTATTCGTTGGGAACAATTAATGAGAGTTCATATCCTTTCCATTATTGTAAAAAGACATTCTTTTGTAATAAAAAGGTTAGCAATTACTGGCCAGCTCAGAAATGCATGGCCCCTTTCAAGGTGTTTGCAAAGCATAGGTGCTGCATTGCATCCTTCAGTGAGCTGTCAGTTTAATCCTGATGCAGTCAATTAAATTTCACAACACAGTAAAGTGGAACGTGGCTGCATGTTTAGGACAAGGCTTTCCAAATTCAAAGGTCAAATTAAAAAAACCCCAAACCCAACCATCAAATAAACAAAAAGATTAAAGTAATAGAATGTGTAAGCGTTGTCTGGATTTTACATGTTAAAAGGTGCGAACTCTATTTACTGCTAATAGATGCATCTGGAGGTGATATAGGTTGCGTTACTGAATTTGGTTACACAAGTTGTTGTCCTAACTTTCATGGAAAGTGACCGCATTGCAGTTTCCTGAAGTCAAATTTCCTGACTTTGATAGACAGATAATGGAAATAGTTTTGAATATACTCTTTTTGTTTGGGCAAAGATCCCTCTGAAATTGGTGAGGGACTGTCAGATATGTGTGCTCACTGCCTATCTGAGAGGTGGGCTGTAATTAATATTTACAGAACTCTTGGAAATCACTGATCAAAGTAATTCAAAGCACTACCATTTGTGCTTATGGTAGGAACATGTTTGCACATCTCTCCAACCTGCTCAAGGCTATATTATGGTCATGATGGGCTGGGATTGTAGGCAAAAGAAAACTCCCTTTGGTAGAAAACGCAGCATGCATTAATGTTGCCTTTACTTTGCACCTTTGCTCATACTTGAACTGTTATCTTTTCAAAGATAAAAAGCCAGTTGCTTGTTTATGTGGCACAGTTTCACTGAGGTTTATTCTTAATGATAAAGTGGACAATTTAGAAAACTGGGAGGAAAAAACCCTTGCTGTTGCCTAGGTTACAGCTGCAGACACACTCAAATTGCCAGGGAAAAAAAATAGAGAGGCTACAGAAATTTCTGCTCTGAGGGAAAGCGCAATTTACACCATGGTAGAGGAGAACACAGTACCACTAAGCACATGGAATACATGAAAACACAGAGACCCTTATTAACCATGTTCTATAACAACAGAATAATATTCAACTTGGCTGCATTTCCAGCAAAATATGTCAGTGGTCCTAGCTAGAAAGGTATAAATCAGCCTTGTGCTGGATGGACCAATGAAGGTACTGTAATTTCACTTAATGTAGCAACTTGTTATTGAAATTTGAGATCTCGATCTACATTCCAAAGTCCCACAAAAGTCTTGGTAAATCACTTAGTTCACTATTTCTTTTCAAGAATTTATTATGTCTTCGTTCTGACACTGAAATAAAAACAGACTGAATTACGGAGAAAGCTGCATAAAACAATTAAGTTTTGACATTTCCTTACCTCTGTTATTTTTTCATGTAAGTGGACACTGATAAACCTGATGGACTGAAGTCAATAATAATGTACATGCATTATAAGATTTCCAAATTATTTTATTTTGGTTTTGTATAAAGCAATGCCCAGACAGAAACCTAATTAAATAAACAACAAAACAGGAATATCATGTGCTGTCACAAGTAATAATTACATTAGAATTTATCACTTATTTCCTTCTGGAGCTCTGAAGTTTATGTACATTTTTTAGGAGACAATTTTATGTAGCCCTCCTCTTCTTGGAGGTCCAGCTTGAAAGGTGATTTGATAGGTCCTTTCTCTGCATAGAAAGCTCTTCTTAAAAATGTAATCAGCATTCAGCTTTTCATGACTGAAGAGAGAGAAGCATGTGAAAATGGCTGTGTTTATTACTGCATATGAAACTGAATCAAGACTGACCTTACTTATCTAATGCACATGTTTATACATTTAAAAATCACATTTCTGGTTTTCTACAGAAGAAAATAGCCCTTTCTAAACATAAATGTTTTTTAAAAATAACCTTGTTAACAAACATTCTACTTTTCTACTCCCCAAATTTGTAGATTTTACCAACTGACTGATGGAAAGAGATTAATCCTTATCTAATGACCAACTCTTTCTATTTGCCAAACCAGGAAATGAAGACTATTATGCTCCCTATGTGGAAAAGGTGAAACAAAGGGCCAAAGTCTTACTGCACTCTCATCTCTCAGCATTTGTGCAGGTCCACTGACAGTCAGGCTTTGAAATCAAATGAAAGCACTAAAAACAGGGAACCATATTACAGAATTTAAAAATGATCAAGACCTTATGTATCACTTTGCTGGCTCTGTTTCAGTACCATGTACAGCACAACCACCAAAAGCTCTTTATTACCGCCAGTAAAACTAGAGGCCTTCTATAAATACTGCATGGACCTGACTTATATTTCCTCAGAGAAATTACTGAGATCATATTTTATTTCAATTTACTTTTGTTATGTGAATTTAGCTTTGGAGGAAGATGCTCTGTTCACAACTGTGCAAGTGTGGTTTACTGTCTCACAACTGAAGCTGCAGAGTTAAGTCAGTAATGTTGTCTTCCTTAATGCTTTAGTCCTGGTGTAATCACTTGTAAGGTGAGAACAAATCCACCAACCATAAACTTTAGTTATTTCCAGTGGATCAGTTTTTTGATTAAAAAAAAGCCCACAGTTCTTCTTGAAAAGATGCTGCACCTTGTAGCTGTTATATGTCACTCAGTGGCATCTTGTGGTGAACTACACCAGAAGTTGATCGATCTATTGTCTGGACACCAATAGCAGCCTCTGAGGCAGCCTGACTGCAAATCCTTTACAAAGACAACATGGTTTTATTATTTACTGTGAATTTTGGTTTTTTCCTGGATTGTCTGTCTAGACGATACACAATTTTGTTCAAATGAAAAAGAAGGTAATTCACTACAGTATGACTAGTCAAAAATTTTTTGAGAATGGATGTTGACTGAGTAATACATGTTTTATGAAAAGCAGAAAAGTTATGGGCCATCCTGACTGAGAACTAATTATTATTCATAACAAAATGGAAGACATTCTCTTGTACATCACATAATAAGATGGAAGACATTCTCTTGTACATCACTAAGCTTATCTGAACAGCCTTATACATCTGAGAGTGAAAACATCTTTTACTGTCTTCCTGAATCTCTTGCACTAGGCCACTGAAACAATGTTTGATCCCCAATTAGCCCTGACTGTTCCTGCCGAGCCTCTCCTGGATCTTCCTGCCACACTACCTGTAGCTCAGGAGCTCATTTCAGCCCAGCTTTGGCTCCAATCCTCTTTCTCAGATGAACCTCAAACATCTTCCCAGCCCTGTTCTTTGAAAACTAGTCTGTTGTGGGAAACATTCCTCAAATATTTTTTTCCACAGTGTTTGAAGCTTTGGGTGTACCTGTTGGAACCACTATCAGACATGAAAGAATGAAATACAGTCAATTTGGAAATGTTGCTTTCTGTCCATAAGGCATGCATTCAAATTTGTATTATCTAATGTAAAGGTGCTGTGTCTCCAGCTGAGTCATCACTAAAATAATTTTTATGAACAATACTCTGCATCATTTGCCTAATTTATATTATTAAATTTGAAGTAAAGGACATGAATAGGGAAGGAAAAATATTTTATGATTCTACTGCTGCTAGGGGGTTTGAGAACTGTTATTTCTATCAACAAGGCTATGGTGTATGGTTCAACAAGTTACTTCTCTAAATGAAGAGTTCTTTTTCACACACTACATTGTGTCAAGAGAAGCAGCAACTCTTAGTGTTGGCACCAGGTATGTCAGAGGTGCAAGGTCAGTAATCAAGATGAACAGTAAGTAAAAAAAGAACTGATTTGCTGTGCTTGAGGTTATGTTCACACAATTACAGACACCGAGATTTTCATTTGAGATTTTATAAGAAAGGATAAGTCTTAGAGAATAAGAAAATTTAGACATCACTAGGATGCCTCAAAATCACTGCTGGACTATGAGTAACAAGATATTTCTTTTACTGAAACAAGTTTTTATATCAAACAGCATAAAAGTAAAGAGCATGTAATAAAGGATGAGGTATTCAATTTGAAGTCAAGAAGTAAACTTTTTGCTCTGTTCAGTAGCAGACATATTCCATGTTAAATTTCCCCCAGTCTTAGAAGGGACAAATCAAATAAAATCTCCACAGAGCAGACACAATCGACCCCTACAATCTCTTTGAGTCATAAATTTAGAAAGTGCCTAATAAAGGGCCTAATTATTTTACGTGTTATCTGATGTGTATCTCCATTTCTAACCTTTTTCAATGGAACTGCTCATGGATACAACACCAAGAAAATTAGTAAAAGCTAGAGTTACTTTTTGACCTGCCTGTCAAGTTAAGCAGTCTGTGAAGCTTGATTTGAGAATACATAAATTTTGACAAAAATAACTTCTACCTTTTTTATTCCTCATCCCCCTGGGATTTTTAGCAATTGAATTTATCTAAGATTTTGAAATGAGATGGGGAAAAGAAATCCAACAAGCCTTTCAGCTAGCAGGATGTTGAGTTTTTGCAGTTCTATTTTTATTTTTAATTGAATTTTAATTGATTGATGAAAGTGCAATAGAAATAGAAGTCTACTCAGTAGAACCAGTACAGAAACACATCAGTAATGCAAATACATCAAACTATGGGTTTTGTCAGTGTGTATCTACAGTGGCCTGTGGTATGCTCAACACGTAATTCATTCTCTGGTTTCTTTACCAAGGCTGTCAACAATGGGGGCAATTAGAACTAATTGTAATGGTGAGTTTAACTGTCTGGATGACTGCACATTATACAGGCAATGATGTGCTTAATGATCCTTGGTTGCTAGTGACCCAAAGTTTTTTATCACTCACAGCTCTTACTTTTATCTGCCTACCATTTTTTGAGTGAGATGAGCCCATTGAAATAAACTTGCCTTCCTGTAACATAATCTGCCAAAATCTTCAGCAACTAATTTCTCTCTCATGTATAATTTTAGGATGAGAACACATCACCTGGAAAGACATCCCACTTTGATATTCTTGCAAGAAACAATCCCATGGGTCTATTAGGAAGGGTTTGATGTGATTTAATTGAAGTATATTTTAATATACTTTATAGAGAATAATTTTGATAATTTTTAATATTATAATACTTTAATATAAGTGTATTTTACTGTATTTTACAATAGATTTATAGAAATAATAGTCTGAACACCTAATTCAAATAGTTCAGTTTAGCTTTTTTTTTTTTTTTTTTTTTAAA
>VWZF01000360.1:300178-394092 GCA_013396755.1 Sclerurus mexicanus | reverse complement strand
TTTTTTTTTTTTTTTTAAGAAGTCTAGTATGGTAAGATCAAGACTCTGGATCAGACTGCAGCTCCAGGATAATGATATCCTACTGTCACACAAATATGCAAAGTCTTAAATAAAGGCATTTCAAATCAAAAGATACTGATGCACAAATGTTTAAGGATTTTCTTCTCTGCTGTGTAACTTAGTGCTGAGGAGGAAACAGTGTCTTTATACACTACTAATTGTCCTATTGCCCCTCTTTGGCCAAGAAAAAATGGATATGTCCTCCTTAATTTTCACCATATTGCTCCATTATTATCATATACAATTGCTTTAACTTTCATCAGTAGAAAAGGAAAATCAGATACTAGGACAACACAGATGCTCTCAACAGCTGTAACCAAGGTACTTGTGCATAATAAAGTGGACAATGTGTTTGATCATAGTGGTAATACTGGCCAAACTTAAGTGATGTAAGAGAAAATCCTTATAACAAACTCTGCAAAAAATGATGATGCTTAATTCAAATGAATTGTATTCTAAGCAGTCACTGAGGGATGATATAAAACAAATGAGCAGTCAAAAGGAAAAGGAAGAGATGAATAAACAAGTTTAATGTGACCAAAGTCACAACCAGCTAAATCACAGAGTCATAGAAAGATTTGGACTGGAATGGACATTAAAGATCATCTGAAGATGGCACCCACTAGATCAGGTTGCTCAGGGCCCCATTCAACCTGGCCTTGAACACTTCCACCGATGGCACATCTGCAGTTTCTCTGGTCAGCCTGTTCCTGTGCCTCATCATTCCTAAAGTAAAGAATTTCTTCCTAATATCTAATCTAAGTCTCTCCTCTCTTAGTTTAAAATCATTCCCCCTTGTCCTATCACTACCTGCCCATGTAAAAAGTAACTCTCCCTCCTCTTTTATAAGCCACTTTCAAACACTGAAAGGCCACAATAAGGTCTCCCCAGAGCCTTCTTTTCTCCAGGCTGAACAACCCCAACTCCCTCAGCCTGTCTTTGTAGGAGAGGTGAGCCATCCCTCTAGTCATCTCTGATGTCCTCCTCTGGACTCACTCCAACTGATCCATGTCTTTCGTTGCTGAGGACCCCAGCTATGGACACAGTACTCCAGGTGGGGTCTCACAAGAGCATACATTCCAAATGATTTAGAATGAGTTGGATCATCCCAGCTTAAATACATATATACATCGCATTTTTTTCCTTCTTCTGTAAATAGCCATAAGCAGATCAAAAAGTCTTCAGTTGCATCTATGTCATAATTATAACCGTGTATCCATTAAAAATCTAATCTTTATGTTTTGTAACTGGGAATTATATTGCTTGCATTTGTCAGAAATGTGACAACTGTAGTTTTTACTCTGTGACTGAATGCATATACAAATGTTGCTTGCAAAAAGCTTACATGTATTTGTTGCTATGAACAGTAGGAGATACACCACTCTGGAAAAAAAAAAGCGCAAGACCTATACAGCTACAGTAAACAGATATTTAAATATCTGACTCCGTTATTTTTCATGCCTCACCTAACTTTAATTATGTAGTCTAGCCTTTTATGAATCAACAAACTTCTAGAAGACTATGAATATATGTGTACATAAATGCACTATTGAGGGATATATTCACCTTTTAATATAAATGATGGGCCAAATTTTAAAGGAGGTGTAGAACTGGGTGTAGGTTT
Organism: Sclerurus mexicanus; assembly: GCA_013396755.1. Classification (NCBI taxonomy): domain Eukaryota; kingdom Metazoa; phylum Chordata; class Aves; order Passeriformes; family Furnariidae; genus Sclerurus; species Sclerurus mexicanus. The sequence continues at coordinate 392,408 of VWZF01000360.1, read as the reverse complement.
TAAGACAGTTTAAGACTGGCTTTAAGACAGTTTTGCTGTCTTAAGGTGCTTATAGAGATGCAGATAAATGCAAATCCACAGAACTTGTAGTGTTGTGCAAATGCAGAGAGCATTCAGACTTGTGTCACAAGATGACAGTGAAGGTGGGAGTGCAGTGGGAGCTGACCATAGGGCTGGCTCCACAGGAAGTCCAACTTTTCTGACAAGATCTTATTATCATCATAAGCTCATTAGCTTAGGAATAACACCGAATAAAAGCAGGTAAAGTCCAGTGCTATCTGAGCTAATACATCTTTGAGTTGAACTGAATGGCCTGGGAACTGCAGTGCCTCAGAAATCTCCCCTTCAAGAACCTTTGTGTTTGGGAGAAAGTAGATCTAGAAGACTGCTGGCATTGTGAAAAAGAAGTCTTCTATTTAGTTTAGTACCTTGCTGTGGACCTAATAAAACTTCAAGATCACTGCAGGCATACAAAATTGTTCAGAACTGGGACAGGATTTAGGCTCAAAGTTGTAATGATGAGTCAATGTGTTTTCAATATGTGAAGTTTACCTTTCAATTTTTAATTCCATCTAGTTTCTTATCAGTTCTTCCATAGGCAAAATTCTCTTTAGTTGGAAGCAGGGAATTTTCTGATGAAGATGCTATAAGCAGGTCCATCAAGCAGGCTTCTGGGTGTGTTTAAATTCTAATCAATATATATACTGAGATACCCAGTTATTTGCAAGCAAGCCAGTTCCTTATGTCTAGGCTGCTATGAAACCTTACAGAAAATTAAACAGAAACTGGGCTCTGAGCCCAGGAAAACCAAACCACCACTGCCAAAAAACAATATACTGAAACATGATGCATCTGACATAATACCAATTAGTCTCATAAGCTTTCTGTTTGCAAAAATCCTTTCTTAGCAATGTTATTTTTCAAAGCCTCCTCAGCCCGAGGGATGATATATGCTTGTAAGAAAGCATATAACTCTCTACTGTAAGATATCCTGTGTTGTTTCAGTGCTCAGGCCTGCAAACCCAATACATTATCTTTCTCTGATGAAACATACCTAAAATTATGTCTCTGTTCTTGAAAATAAATACTAATGATACAGTCCTTCAGAAGAAAATGAACATATAGCTCAGCCCCTTTCCCCAAAGGGAGGATCCAAAACGTGTGTTATCTATTCATGAGGTACAAATGATTCCCTAGTTCAATAGTGGGCAAGGCCAGCTGCAAGCACTGCTGAGGTTGTATAGGAAAGATCATGTAATGAGTTTTGTTCAATTAATAATTATGCTCCTTTTACATGGCTTCTTTGAGGCCTTTGATAGCAAAAATTAAGCCTGTTCTCTTTATTCATTTGTTGTTTCTTTTCCTCTTCTGTTTGCAAATGACTGACTCACCACTGTGTGACCCTAAGGGGTGCACAATCCAACAATGGAGTGAGTCAGCCAGAACAGTCTTGTCCTGCCATAAATGAGCAAACTGTGCATATTCAGAAACACCTCAGCTTCAAAAAGCAAAATGCTTACATTGTTGAATGTTAGAGCCACAGGAAAAGAATTTGCCTTGTGATAAAAAAAATGGTGGCACACACTTCAGTAAGGATTTTGATATTTGTATCCTGTGTTTTCTGCAAGTTATTGAGAAGTCTTGAAGGGAGCAGGTGTTTTCAGATGCATTTGAGTATATGAAAACCTGGCACCATATGAAATCAAAGTAAATGAAAATACTGAGCCATGCTGAGACAGGGGAGGATGTTGTACTAAGTACAACTTTATTTAAACAATTTTGGTGGTAGACAGGCTTGCAGGCTATGTTTGACATAATTTGGTTCCACAGGAAAAAGATGTAATTTTATTTGTGACACTGTCATTCCACTCTTCAGTGGACTGAAGACCTAACTTCACTAGTGTCTTGCACTTTGTTGATTAACATAAGAATGTTAAGTGAGCAAAAACTACTGAAAAATGCTGTTTATCAGAATATGATGAAAGTGATCCCAGTTTAAAGAACTACACTAATGGGCCCAGCCTAAACATACTGGGTTTGAAATCCTTGCAGCTTCTTGAAATCACATTATACATAAGAAAATAAGCAAGTGTTTAATAGAGAATGGCCATACAAGCTGAAGAAATAAAAATTCCATCCTTTAAATCAAGAAAAGGAAACTCCTCTGCTACTTATGTATACTACTTCAAAGTCCATATTCACACTAATAAACTGGTGGTTTTGTATACAAGCTTTTATGAAAAGGGTGGGAACATGGCATCTGAAAATCCTGAACATTTCTGGTATGACTCTATGGAGTTTATTGAATTAAATTAACAGCACAAATTCTTAGGAAAAACCCCAAAACAACAACAACCCCCCCAAAAAAAACAACTTAAAAATGTTTGCTTGAGGACTCTGGATGAACTGTCTCCAATTAAATCAACTGACCATTGCAGAAATCATAATTCAGCTTTATATCTCAATATTTCAGACACTTTGCCTCTTTTTTTCCCCCTCTGATTCTTCTTCTATAAATAAAAATAAATGAAGATGGTTACTCAGGGAGGTACTTGAAAAAGTAGAAAAATGCATAAAAATACTGGATTTCACTGTGTTATCTATACCAAATCAACTTAATGAAGCTACAAAACACTTGCTTAGTGATTTCTAAATTTCTTCATTCTCTGTGCCTGCCAACACTTGGAGACTGTCATTGACCTTCATACACCTTTTCTTCATTACAACCAAACTTACTTTTTTTTGCTTTACTTTTTTTTTTCTTTTTAATAATATAGGAATATGAATAATTTTTTTACTCAGTTTTAAGAAAAGTGTTAAAATTCAAGACAATGAATTCGTAAGAGGTTCCTGCTGTAAATATGTTTTTTTTCAACTTTTCAGGAACATCCAGGGACCTCAGTTCAGTCAGAACAATGTGCACAAAGAAAACCAGCTCCCATTATGAAGAACTTTTACAGTCACAGCTGGTAGCAGGCACATACTAAAGACAAACAGGAAAATAGAGGGCTTGTGGAAGACGTTGTGAAATGATCTTGTCTAACACAAGCACAGTCCTGATTGTTTAGAAACAGTGAAACAAAAGCAGCAGTTCTCATTTGTCAGACATTTCTATGTAAAGCCATAGTCAGGGCTTTTCTGGAGTATATCCAGTCTGGTTAAGCTGCCTGCAGGAGTCATGTGCTGTTTCCTACTTGTCCACTGAAAAGCTGTTTCTAGCAGCTGTCCTGTGTTGTCCATTCCTGCTGCCAGGATCCCCTCACCTCTGGACTGAGCTGCAGCACTCAGCCTCTCCTAGTTCAGGCCTGGATCTAGAAGACTTGCTTTGGCCCTTGCTGTGCCCACGTTTCCCACTCCCTCCTGCGGAAGGATGAGACTGAAGGGCCATGTCTCCTGCACATTAAGTGCTATTTTGCAAGTCATTTGCTTCAACAGAATAATCTTGCATTATCTAATTGCAATCAAGAAACCAGTCAGTAATCGGTGTTTCCAAATCTGTTTTATATTCTGTCAAGCAGAGGCAATGCTTTAGGATGAGCTTCAAGGTCTTTCTGTCAAGCTAGTAAAGGTTATCCGAGGACACACAGCGGACACTGGCATAGCTTTTAAACATCACTGAGTCAGTTTGTGAGGCCATAGTTGCTTATTGGGATATAATGGCAAGACTCGCTTTCAGTACCTTGTTTTACCAGGTAGCAAAGTACAGCTGGCCATATTAAAAGAGTAACCAGAGTACTGAGTCTCTAAAATTGTTGCACTGAAAACCCTCACAAAAGCTGAGTTTTGATTGAATTTGGTTTGATTATTTACCAACTGCTTCTAGATATCTCCTTCTTTTTGTTACTTGTTGTTTCAGCTACTTGCTCAGATGTGTGGTGATGTCTTTCTTTTCTAGCTGCTAATCACTGTTTTTGACTAACCTGCTCAGAAACTGATTCACTAGTAAATTTGATTCATTGAGCAGGTTCACATCACAGTCATCTTAGAAACCCAAAGAGTTCCTTTTTCTTTTAATCTTACAAGTGGACACTCAGGCATGTCTATGTGAAACTGTCTTTTGCAGGGATCCTTTGTCACCAGCTGTAAAATTCCTCCCATGAATTTTACCTTGAAAATCTGCATTTTTTTCCTACTGTATTACACATCATAGTCTAATAGATTTAAATTCTCAAACTCTTGTGGAATTTATGGAGTTTTTCTTACAGATCATGGATCAGGTTTTCTCTGCCCTGGTGTATTTAACTTCTGTCATTTTTACAGCATTTTCTACAGTGGTAGAAAAGCGAAAGTGGGCAAGTATAGCACTGTGGGGTCTTGCCCCTCCCCCCCAAAAAAAAGACATTTCTCCTTGTAGTTTTATCGCAATGGCAACAGACTTCAAACAGAAAAGTAAGGGTAAATTGCAGTTCAGTAGCTTGGCTCACTCTCTGGCCTAGTTTGTTGATCTGTTCATGCCTTCTGCATCTGCTGTTCTGTATAAACCTTTCTTCCTCTAAATAAGGGTATTTACAATTTTGGGGTTTTGTTTGTTCGGAGATTTGTTTGTTTTGGTTTGTTGATTGGGTTTTTTTAATCTTTTAGCCCAGTCTAGTGACACATATTCTGTGTGAACTGAACAGATCCAAATCCCTTTTTTTATTTATATTAATACTGTAGTTTGAATCTCCTTTCAGTCTAATCCCTCAGGCACTTTTGGCAGAAACCTAAGTTGTGCAGTTTTGCTGCCTCTGGCCAGTGCAATGCATTGAGTTGGTACATCTCCTCAGTGCTCTTGAGCATCTCTGGAGGTGGTCTGTCTCCAGCTACACTGTAATGAAAGTGAAAGGGACTGAAAGCAATGGAGCACACTAATAACTTTCCAGCGGAACAAGCTGGGCCAAAGTACTCTTTCTAAATAGAGTTCTCTCAAAAAATTTCAGTCATAAAAGTATTATTTTTCTACATCATCTGTGGTTCTGGTTGCAGGTACAATTACTGAGAACAAGATCCTCAAGGCTTCCAGGTGGGCATCCAGAAGCAGTCACCCATGGACAAGCTGGTCTCTTAGCTAGATGTCAGCTGCCCCTTTGACACCAGAAGACAGATGGATGTACTTCTCAAGACTCTGTTTAAGAGTCACCTGAATCCAGAAACACCCAAGGTTCTGAAAGCTCAGCTTTGTGGAGCTTAGCAAGGAATGGCTTGACTGAGTCACTGCCCAGCAGGTCAGCCCTTCCTGAGCCACACGCTTAAGTGCGGTCAGGATGTGAGGACTGCTCTTCCCTGCTTGCAGAAGCACATTTCTTAGGTCTTCTCAGTAATTCTCACAAATAACAGTTACTGACACAGCCCTGAGGGCACCACCAGCTCTGACCATTCCTGCCCACTCTCTGGGGGTGCCCCAACCTGCCTCATGCCAGCCACGCTAGGCCACCACTCCCTGAACCACTGATGCATCTCTTCACAGCAATGCCCAGCCTGGCTCTAGGCTCCACAGCCTGCATGAGGCTTTCTGGCTTGCCCTTGGACCTGACTCATAGCTGTGGACTTGCCCAGCTGTGTACAACCCTGTCCCTTGTGGTGTCCTGATAGATACAGAGTAAAACAGAACATCTGGCCATCTCCCCTTTGCTAGGAGGGATAAGATGCTCTAATACTATTTTTACTAATATCAGGGGGTTTTTGTTTGTTGGTTTCCTGTTTTTGCCCAGCCCAAGATTGTTAAGCTCACGACAATAATTAATCTATTTTATTTCCCCATAAATGCCATCTAGAAAAATAAGACTACTGCTGTGTGCGCAGTAACCATACAGGAAACTGGCACCTTTCATATATTAAACTAAAGTGCTTTCTGATATGGGTGTGCTCTGTCTCATCAGCTGAAACACCAGCCTTTCCATAGCATTGTTAGTTCAGGAGCAATTAAACATGGAGGAGTGTGTGTGTAGATATGTGTGATTTAAACATCATTTTTTATCCTCAGTGGGTATTATGTGAGCCCCAAATTGCTCTATGAGAAGTGTGTACATGGGGGAAATAGCCTTTTTCAGTCACCCAGTGAAAGACCTGATCACTTTTATTTTCCATTTTAAAGGGAAGGTCTTAGGAATCTCTTTCAAAAGGGCCGGAAGGCTGTGAAACCTAGAGGAGATCCTCAAAGACACTTCTCTACAGTTCAAAATAAAATGTCTATTGGTAAAAAGAAGTGGGATGTAAGAAATTCCTGTGTCCTTAATGATCCTCATTGACTGTCTGTTCAGTGTACTGCCTTTATGGAGCTTTCATTCATAGTTTAGTTTACTGCCTTTGGAATTTTAGTTCCCTCTTTGCATAGGGCAGTGAGTGCACTGGTATAAGATGCTCTGAAGCCTTGTCTTAGAGGCAGGATGTTGAAATGTCAGGGGATATGAAATGATACGGACATGTTCAAATTGTGCCCATAAATTAAGCTGCTGATGAGACTCAAGTAGGCTTGTTGAATATCTGAGTCTCACAGTAACACATGCTGTATTACAGTCTAATAATTAGATAGTTAGTATATGTGCCCAAGCAGCTTAATTTAGGTTACAGAAGTCATGTGTGCTGTCAGATATCCTTCAACTTATCTAATAAAAAAACTGAATAATCCTTAAAGCAATATTTCCCTAAAATGTTTGTGAAAGTCAAAAATTGATGGAGGAGTACTAGATACTAAATGCACCATCTTAGTCAAAAGAGTGGAGATAGTTACTTCACAGTCTTTGTACTTGTGTCTGATTACTGACAGGCATACATGTGATGCAGAGTTTGGGACTTTTTAGTAAGATACAATTTTTTGCTTTAATTAAAATCTTTACTGAGTAAAGATTTATTCATTCTACAGCAGCAGAGAAAATTTGCACAAATGACAGTAAAGACTGATGTACCACCCCTCTTAGTGTAACCTATAGGATGTTCAAGTCCCAGGAAGTAAGGATGAACAGGATTCGGGGGCCACTGGAGGCAGAAATTGTTCCATGCTGCATCACATAGAGCACAGGCTCCTTCAGATGCTGAGGACTAAGGAAGGATGGGGCAGGAAGGAATGCAGTCCACATATATACAGCTTGCACATCATGCTTATGTATGTGCTTGATGCTTGTGAAACTCTCATTGCAAGATTGTAATTAATTATCTGGGCTCATTACAAATGTTTTTTTTTTTAATTCAAGATGCAGAGGGAGATGCCGAATATCCCCTCCAGGGTTCTCTCTTAGGGTTGTAACCTGTGTGTGATCCATAATCATTTTGAAGCTGTCAACTTTGTGCTCCCTGGATGTCATTACTGTCTTAATTTTTTTTTAATCTTTTTCTGTTCAAATTCTCTGTGGCATCATCTTTATTTTTTTTCCCAGTAGCTTTTTTTTCCTGTTTCTTGCCTGTATCTCCCAGGCTTCCAGTGCACTGCCAGAGAAACTAACAGCTGAATGAAAAATGACATCCAGGGCAGCGTGCGGCTTTAGAGAGAGAGTGAGGAGGATTGATAATGCTTGATACAAAGGGATTTTTCCTTTCACAGAATGGAATGACACAATGCACATATCTTCCTCTGACAAATGTGGGCTTCAAAGAGTTATTTTAATGCTAGCAAATACGCTTGTATAACTAAACCCTAACATTTTCCTTGCAATGGTAACAATTTGCTCAAAAATGCAAAACTGCTTTCAAGCATGCCAGTCTCTTTGTGCTGAAGCTCTTAAAGGGCAAACTGCAGCAGCAATTGCTTTCATGTTAATGACTGCTACAAGGCAGGACTTAATTTTGTGATTCATAAATATCATTAAACTCCAATTTATAAACATGATCCTTTCAAGATATAAAGTATCCAATCAGGCCAAAGCAATTAGAATTTCTACATTTTTGTGTTTTTAGTATAAATTCATTATGTCTGTCTGCACATTCTCAATCTTAGGGTTACCATTAGACTGTATTAATGAGAACATGACACTGAGCCAATCTTAGCAACAGCAGCTGTACCAACAAAATGCTCTCCTGAGGAATATTGATTTCCCTTCTTGGATGCACTTAAACAAAGGCTGGTATGGCAGACATCTTAACCTCTGTGTGTGCATTAGTCTTCTGAACATTACTACATCATTGCCTTTTATTTATGAGAGAATTATTCTGCACTTTGACAGAGATGCATAGCCTTAATAGCTTATTTCATAGTAGCTAACACATGCAGATAGGCAAGACAAATCTTTTTTCAAAAACATGTTTTTCTAGACAGACAGGTTCAACAATTAAATTTTTGACATTAATAAGATAACAAAAAAAAATGAACCAGTGATGGGAAAGGACAGCACAGAATACAAAATATTACTGACCTCCTACAAGTGAAAATTAGTCTTGAAATATGTGGCATTTCTGTAAAAGCTTCAGAGAGGAGACCAAAATGGCAGTTTGGGATTCTCAGTTCTTGCTGCAGGAGACAGTCTGTGAATTATACCTATGTTTAAAGATTGTTGGAGAGCTAGGCAGAGCAAAAATTCTTAGCTCATCTCAAAAATGCACTCCATGCATTTATCTTGCTTGCATTTATAACACTTATTCCTTTGTGCACAATGTGATCATGTACTGTTTGATTTGATAACAATTTCATGAGATTGAAAAGTGCCCTGAATGCCAAGGTGAATTAAACACCTGCTCTTCAGAAACCTGATATATTTCTTCACAGGTATTGACAGGTAAGATTTGTAAGTTAATTACTTAATGAATGAAAAGCAGTTTTGGAGATGTTTTGGAGGCATTCTGAAGGGATAGCATCATTACAGTAGAGGCACTCAGGTGTGCACATGCTGATAGTTGTTCACTAAAACTTAAGAAAAAGTTGGGCTTAAATAAGTCTTGCTGAAATAAAAGAGGAGGAAGGTACAAACTCAAAATGTGTAGCAAAGATTACATTGGGAAGTGACTGCCAAAGCAAACATCTAGGGTGATAATCTTGGGTTACATTTCACAGTTGTGCTAGGGACATTCTTGTTGCATTTCATGCGCTGAATTGCTGTTGCCCAAAGAGGCCCACTTGAGATCTCTGGCAGCAGTTTAAATATATGGTCAGCAGGAACACCATTACTAGAGGGAGATCATGAAGAAAACTGTGGTATTTGCGAAGTGTACTGGTGGACAAGATGGATATGGAGAGGCCAAAGTGAAGAACAAATGTCTTTGCCACTGGTGAAAGTTAAATATTCAGGATAACAACACAGGTAACATGGATTCAAAGGGGCCACTCGTGATGGAAGATCACAATTAGTTTCATGGTGTATACTGTTAATTTGGTATCTTTGCTTTTTATTTTGTTAAAGAATGCTTGTTTCTAACCAGAGGCTATGGTTAATTGTTGGGACGGAGGCTGAGAGTTTTTCCCTGATGGCTGCTTGCTGGATTGCATGGAGCCTTCTTGAGGAAAGGGGCGACTGACCCTTCAAAGCGAACAACTGTGTATAGCTGAGGGGCACCTTTGCTTAGAGTGAAGTAGGGCAGGCAGAGCATGTGAAAGACAACAAAGAAACAGGAGCCTGCAGCAGAGCAGACAGAGGAAGGCAGCTGGGAAAAATAGGAAACAGAAGAAGCCAAGTCCCTGGGGTATGAGATTGTTATCCCCAAAGGACCCAGATGGGACTGTACAAACTTCAGTATTGTGCAAATCTCAGTCTTATCCATAAAACAACTGAGTTATTGAACTAAGATGAGGGCAAGAGCCAAAGGATCTCACTGTAAGGACGGAGTGGATGGGGGGACTCATTTGTAAAACATTTTTATTTATAATCTGTCTCACTTTGAGCTTTCTTTGTTTTAGAAAGTTTATTCTTATTCATGTTGTGATGCAGCCTGGATCTGGAGTTTGCACAGCACAGCATGTCTCCAGGGGCACTTGCTTTGAGAAATAGGTGCTGACAGACCCACCTCAGGGTACTGGCAAACTTGGGGTCCCTTCACAGCCATGCAATTCTAAGTGACATCCCAGCAGTCTGGCTCCTGCTTCAGAAGGAACAGAATATCAGAGGAGGAAAACACCCATTAATTTTATTAAGGTTCTATGAGTATGTTACTGAGCTTGCCAATCATTACTAATTCAGTCATATGATTGCTTAGGTTAGATATGAAACATGATCACTTTTTCTTCTTCCTCATGTGTGTCCTCCCACAATTTTTTCTCCATAACTGTCTTAATCTCATATCAGTACATGATAGCTGTACCTATTTAAAATGGAAGTTCAGGTTTGAATTTTAAATTGCTGCCTTCTGGGGATTATCTGATTCTAGCCCCATTTTTACTTTCTCCAAATAACTGGGCATCTTTTGATGCCACAGTACATTCATTTATGACACAGAAGTTTATTATTCTGCAAAATGAAAAATGGAAGGAAGTGTATGGTAAGTTTATACTTTATTTTACTAATGAATTAAATACTGGTTCTAGAATGAAATATTGAATTGCCAAGAGTAAGCTTATATTATAAGAGTCTTATGAATTTTTTCCAGTGAATTATTTATAATGTTAAACACTGATTCCACCTCTTTTACTTTGAAATCATCTACAATATAAAGTTGTGTGATGCCTCATATTTTTCTGCTTTTTTGGTCGCAGAAGAGCTTTTGGGAATTCTTTCTTTACAGTTTTCAATGCATGATTTTTGCAGCTTCCCAAATTTCAGTTTAGTTATTTGCTCCCTGAGCACATGAGTCACTAAATGCAGTGTACATATAATTTTCAGTTTTGAGAACAGTGTAAAGAGCTAGGTCTATCAAGAAGGTAAATAAGGTGAACACAGATAGGAGCAAAAGTAGCTGGTGACTCTGTTATATTTCATCAACTGAAAATAAAGTACTATGAATTATAGCGATGAATTGGTACTAATTTAAAAGCAGAGAAATACATATTTGCCAGCCCATTTATTCAAATATCTGTGCAGTAAAACCCTAAACCAAACAAAACCTCCAAATAATGTCAAAACTCCTTATGAGATCACATTTTTCCCACAGCAATTGATGAATTGGCATATAGGGTGACCAGTGGATGAGGTTAGCATGACATAATGACATGCCCTAAATAAATACAGCAGTTAATGGATATTAACTAGTTGTACTTTTGGATCCAGAAGCTCCGGGCCCCATCTCTGCAAAGTGTGGTGAATCCATAGGTAGACATGATGTATGGCAGTGACATCTGAGACACCCTGAGTGCATCATATGTTATTAAGACACATATTCCTTGCTGATTTATCCGCATTTTCATATTACAAGCCAGACCCAATTGGAAAGGACTAAAAGTTCTGAACTGTGCTCTCTGAATTGGTACTTCCATAAAGGCTAAGATCCTAAAATATTCTGCTTGCTAGTTTTCCCTGTACTACAGACTTTTAGACTTTTTATTCACACTTATAGGTGAGATGAGTCTCTACAAGACCAGCCACCCAAAAACAAGAGGTATACCTGTGTAATCTGAAGTAGTTACTACACCTTTTCAAGGACAGCGACAGACTGAGACCACTGCCTGAAATATGTTCTACTTTTTGGTCATGATAAAGTTCTTGTTCAAACCATTTCTGTACTTGTAATCTGTATGCTTCAAGAAATCAATACTTTTCATTAAAGCGAAGTAATTAATTTCTTTTATATAGAACAATTCTGAAATGTGTCATGGGGTTTTACTTGAAGAAAATTAAAATGTTTGATTGCATCCCTTTATGTCTCCGAATCCAGTTTTCTAGTCCTATGATGTACTTTTTGGGTAACTCAGAGCACTGATGCTGTTATTTATTTTACTAAAATAATTGTGTCTCTTCTAGTTTTTATCTTCTCCAGCATTTAAGGATGCAGAAAAATATGTAAGAAGAGAAGTATTGTGATGTTGTTATATTCATTAGAGTACTGTGTGTTCTGAAGCATGTTTTGGATGTTTATACAGATAAAAACATGAACTCCACAGTAACTCTCATTTTACTTTGGAAAAATGTGAATTCAGTCTTATGAAAATTTGAAAGGGTTGCCTGTTCTGGAGACTATTTATACAAATAATCAACTCTCTGTATCACTCTGCAGTCAGTCCATTTTTTCTCTTCTTTCTTTTCCTAATCCTTCCTTGTTCTCCTTTCAAATATAGCAAATCTGCCCATGATTAATCTCAGTTCTGTAGGCTGCTAAACTGTTTGCTTCTTCTCCCCTTAAAACTGCATGCATCTATAAATATTTATTTCTATTTCTGTACTTAGGAGTTTCCATATTGGAGCAGATATGTGTGAATGGCCCATTTTAGACAGCTACCAGCGTTAGATGATTCAGAAGAGAGGAATTCCTCAGCACACAGGCAGAGTATAGGTCATCTCCTCCTCCCCTCCCTAGTAAAACTTTTCAAGCCCTTTCTAGCGGTTAGAAAAGAGTATCAGTTCAGAGGCAAAATCTGAAAACTCTGCTTTTCACATATACTCGCTCTTGTAATGTGTACATACATAAGCAACTCAAGACTGAAATGAGGTACTCTACTGCTCCTTCTCCTCTCGCAAAAACCACATACTATGTTATTAGTATATAGTGTCAGAGCTATAGAATAGCACATGGAATTCTTACATATTTTTAGACCTGGAATGACAATGGTTATTTTGCTTTTCACAGGAAAATGCCAGTCATCATCTTCAAATAAAGCTCAAAGCTTTCTTCCCAGGGATGATAAACCAGTATATTGGGATGTTCTTCCTCTTCTCTGTCAAACAGAATGTCACCTCCAGTCATAGGTCTTCATCATCCCATGGGCAGTGAAAGCAAAAACATCTGTGGGTACCTCTGGACAGAAGAAATATTTGTACCTGGGGATTGGTGAAACACAAATTCCTACATTTTCTACTAGTGCTATGTATCTGGCTTTGTATGCAGTTCCTTGAAATTTTTATATTAATAGCATCTCTTTTATAAAGGTTTGGGAGCAGAGAGGGGAGGGGAGATGTTTAGAAAGAACTGTGATTACTCTGTCTACTGGGAGGGACTAGGTGTACTTTTGGGAAGAGTTTTTGAGATGGCAGGGTGGAAGTAATGAGAATTGAGGCAGAGATTTACTATGCAGGAAAATAAAATGTAGACAGATGCATGTAAAAAATTTGCCATCTCACAGAAGTACATTCATGTTTCTGATAAGAATGTTACAAGTATCTCTGACAAGTCAGTGGCTTTCTACCTTCTGTGAGTGGTAGATCACTGGATATTTTTCAAAGGTTTTTTGTTAGTTTTTTGTTTGCTTGTTTGCTTCTTTAGGGGTTTTGGGGTAGTTTTTTAATACCTTTTTTTTTAAAGGGAACCCTTTAAAACACCAGAAACAGATTCCTGTATAGCATCTGCAGCTTTTATATCTAACGGTCTTCTTATTTCTTCAGTCATCCTCGGACCCCAGGAGCATAGATTGGAAAGTAACATAAAAACAGAGTGCTAGACCTGATCTGACTCTTCGTTTTATGCAAGTATATTTCCTTATTTGAGGAAGTTCCTGTAGAGGTGATTGAGGCCTTGGGAGAAATATATATGTGCAAAAGGAGGCTGAGGTTTTAGACCTAAGTATGTAGCTTCTAAGAAATATCTTGTTATTAAAATAATGAAGAATAGACTTAGTCAGCTGATAGAACAGTTCTAACATTTAACTCACATGAGCTTTTTTTAAAAAAAACTACTACTTCCTGTTTGAATTGGCACATTAAAAATAATATGAGCAATTCTGTAATGATATAAGTATACTTACACCACATATGTATAATGCACTTTCCTGTGTAAGTTTCAAGGACACAGAAACATTTATTCTGAATATTTGACCAACAGATTTTCTTAGTACAAAGAATAAATAAAGCAATTCCTGTACATAATTGGCCATTGTTCTTAAGATTTATGTCCTTATCTATAAAAAAGAAAAATATTAAAATATTAATATTTATGAATAGATTACATGCTGTTGTTCATGACCAGAAAGGCAGACCATTTAGTTGTATTGAGTTGCTCCTACACTGATCTGCAGCTGATGAGAGGTGGAATTTTTTTTCTTAAAAAGACATACATGATTAAATCGAAGATGTTTTTCACACTGGTCTCTTATTTTTAACAATTAATGACAATAAAAACGTAAAACTATATACAGCTGACTTCTGATTTAAATTACTCTTGCATTTAATTTTTCAGATTCAAAAGCTTCTTAGTTGCCTGGATTTTCTTCTTATTAACATGTTCATCCACTGTAGTTCAGTTGGCTATCAGATTTTATGAAGAAAGTGCTGTTAAAAGCTAAATTTCTAAAGTTATTTTTATATTTTGAACTCCTAAATGCAAACCAGAGTATTGATTTACTTGGGTTTGATTTTGGCATACTAGGGGGAGATATATATGTTCAAATAGGTGGTCATCATAATAATTGTGAAGCTCTTCATTATTTTTTCTTTGTTCTTTTTTTTCATCATCCTTGTCCTTTAGGCTTATTTCTTAAATATTTCTGTCTCTTTCAGTGTCTTAAGTTCTTTGTTCAGTTCCTTTCCTTCCATGTTAATTTTATTACTTAGTTATCTTCATATTTATTCAATATATTATCTCCTTCATTATTTCCTGGCTGATCTACCTTTTCTCTCAGACAGTGTTTGCTTTCCTACCATCTCTTTGATTGCTGATTGAGAGAGACTGCCATGACCATTTAATGCTGCCTTCACCTAGCATTCGACCATGGTGTCACTGATGCCAAACTACCATATGTGAGAGAGATTCAAGCTAAGCTAACATTGCCAGCTGTTATTTTCCTCATAATCCTAGCTGCTTTCCAAAATTTCCTTTTCCTCTAGCGGGTTCCAAATTTTGGGGGTAAAATGTCCCCTAGAGCTTGCAACACTTTGTCTCAAACTAGTGCATAGCTTCTTTACTTTTATTTCTCAAGGGGAAAAAAAAAAAGAGGAGCTAAAACTGAGAAGACTAGTAGTCCTATCAATGTCCTTTTTATTAATTTTTTTTTGTTTGTTTCTAAGGAGATGGTACTGAGATTTGCTCAAGGGCTGGGAGTCATGTCTGTTGCTTGCTATTGTTCCTTGGGACTCAACCAAGGAATCTGAGACAGCTGTAGTAGTAGCAAGTCTGCTGCATACTCTGGTATCAGATATGGTTCAAATGCTGTCAGCACTCAGACCTCAATCCAAAAACTGGACAGGACATTTGAGCCACAATTTTTAATGAAAACTGAATCCTTCATGGCTCAGCTCTACACTATGCTCAACATATTCTTTTTGTTTGGCTAGCAGAAGGCAGTATTTTCTCCAGAAAATCTGAATTTGGATTGAAATTCTAGAGAAACAGTGGCAATTCCAGACTCTGAGTTAAATTTACAAGTTCAACCAATGAAGTGAAAAATACCTTTAGGCCTACACCAGTAAAAAACTTACCTTGTGTATAACAGGTTAAGATCTGATTAGTGAGAGATGCTTCCACCCAGATTAGGGTACAAATAAGACCATATGCTGAAGTCAATAATAGGAATTTTGTTTAACAGTAAGTGTGAGGTAGAGAGATAGAAATAAGTAGAAAAGTGAGGGAGAGGGAGAAAGAGAGAGACAACAAGCAGAAGAGATCACCTGTGGATTCAGTGGCATTCCAATAAGGGAAGTGTGTTTATGCAGGTTGGCATCATTGTTTTTGATGCAGATAGAAAGTACAAGAATGAAAACAGAGCAACTGGTTTATACATAACAAATCTCTGCTTTTCACTTAGGTGGAAGCTGGTGCTTGTTTTACCAAGACTAGTGTGTTTTTCCTATAGAGTTCTTTTTTCTTCCAGAGAATCAAACAATTAGAAGTTCTTTTGTTGAAAGTATTTTATTTCACCTAAACTGAAAATTTTGAATTTTATTTTGGAGAATGGAAAAATATAGATTTTTATTTTTTTTACAAACTGGATTGTAATCAGGATTTTATTTTTTTCTTGGCAATTGTTATCAAAGGTTTGTGTTTTTTTGTTTTTGGGTTTTTTTTTTTATTCTCAGAAACAGCAAACAGAACTGTTTGCTAGGCAGCAGTGACCATGTAAAGTCTTGGACAAAATAAAACAAAACCACTAAAGGACAAAACAAAACAAAAATCAAGTTGTTGAAATTGGTGAGTTTACTGGCTTTGTAGCAATGAAATGAATAAACAAATACTTTGAACAAGAGTGACATTTAAAAGATGTACCCGTCTTTTAACTGGCCACTTTATTATCAGTATTTAAAAGTATTTTCTATGTATCTTCATATGCCTGTTCACTTTATACAGGAGTTGCTGAAATAAAGTTTGTCTAGATAAGACTGGCTGCTTGAAAACAATCTATTTGGACTTCAAATTCTATGACATTTTTCTTCTGACCTTCTATTCAGGTCAGTCAGATTTCTGACATTGACCTCAGTTGAAAGAAAGAGATCTGGCCTTTCATAAATCACTTCAGCCTCTGCTGAGATAGTTACATTTGGGATAAAAAGCTACCATATTCTTAGACTCAAAGAACACATGCTAATTTTAAGTAGAGGAATTCAAACTAAAATCAGAATACAGAGATCTTTAGACTGAAACAGGCAAGCCCCAGAGGCAAATGAGAAGGCATGATTGCTAAAATTGTGGTATCAGTTTAACTAAAAGGAATTTCCATTTATATTTATCTGAATGTCTGTGCTGTAATGTCTGGTATTACAAGACGTTTCAGAAAAGGCTACTGCTAAGCTAAAAAGTCTCTGTTCAAATTACTAGGAAGCAGCATTTCTGTGATGAAATACATGCTAAAAATGTTGGCAAAAGTAAATCCACACCGTTCTTTTGGAAAGCATTAAGCCTTCCTCTTGAAATTTAACATTGATTGAAGAAAAAGAGAGGCAAATGAAACCGTGAAAAATATTTTCTAAATGTGTACCACTTGCATGTAAAATTCCTCCTCTGTTGAAGCAGGTCTTTTTTTATCAACTTTGAAACAATGCTTATCATAACAATCAGTAATAAAATAGTAAGTATTTAAAGTCTTAGCTCTTTAACACTCAACTTTAGTGATAAGCAAATTCCAGAATATTCAAATACTTTTTAACAGGTTACACAACTTGAGAGAGCTTTTTTTAATGCTTAAATTTTCCAAAAGTTGATCACTGAAGTGTAATAAATAGTTATTAATTTCTCAAGTTTACAGTAATTTCTCTTTTTTTATTAATCAGATTTTTAGACAGCCTCTTTGATATTCTTGTTTCTCTTTTGTAGTCCCTTCCAAAGACAGAAAAAGGCCTACTTCTATAAGGTGCACTTTGAAATCCATATTATTAGAGTACCTTTTTTGAACTACTTGGCTTCCTTTCCCCTTCTATTGATTTGCAAGCTGGCAGTATTATATATCCTCAAAAGAAAAAAAAGGCTGTATGTTTTAGTAACGTTTCTGCCATTGTGCTTCCTTTTGCAATTCTTAGTAGATATTTTTTCACTTCCTGCTCCAAGCTATTGTGGGCTGCTAACACATGATATGTTTACCTTAGAGATGGCTATAATTCAAAGTGAGACAAGGTGTTTAACCTCTGTGTTATCAGTAAAAGCTTGTAGAATATTTTTAGGCATGCTTTTTTGAGAAAGCATCTGGCAAATGTTCTACCAAATATTTAAGTACAGCTATTTTTTAAGCCTTTTTAAAGGTGAACCCACATGGAGAATGTAAATTATGCACTTCAACAGGCCAAAATGTAACTCTCAAGAATAAAATGAGAGCTTCTCCATCTGAAGATTAACCTTGTTGCTTTGAGTAATTAAGCAATTGAGGGAAACCAGGAAGGATCTTGCTAAGTTAATTTCTTAAGGGAAGTTGAGTATGGTAGCCAGATAAATTTATTTAATTTTTCTTTTCATAGGGAATAATCACAGTTTTGGCTGTCTTGAATGGTTTCCTTGGTAAGAAGTCCAAATTTGTTTTTCAGTCTGTCCAGAATCTCAGGATCTCTGCCTATACGTGCCCCAGCTGCCGGTTTTTCATCAATACTTTGATGAAGTCAAACTCACTTGTCTGCTGCAACCTGGCTTAACTAATTATTATCCTTTGCTGTTCATCAAAGCATTCTTCAGGCATTTGGTTTGATGCCTCCTTAATTGACCTCAATGGAATGAATTTGGGCTAAAGAGCATTCAGACAAATATTCATATAGGAAAATGGAGGACAATAAACTCAGGGTGCATGGAGATGGCCTAGGGCTGTGAGGAGCAGAGGTAAACACTTAATCCAGATTAGCTCACAGTTGAAGAAGACATAAATTTCCTAGTACTGTCAGGCTCCAAAATTCATCTCAATCAATCTGTGAACCAATTAAGCCTTATTTTCTCTAGGTTAATTAGCACTTTTTCAGGCCTTCCCATGCGGTCCGGTGACTGAACAACGGATTCTTTTATTCCAGGTCTCCTCTTTTACAAAGAAGGCTTAATTATTTCTTCCAGTTAGCCCATATGACATTTAGTTTTAGAGAAGTTTGCAATTACCCTTAGATAAGGATAGTCTTGCTGGCAGACAATAGCCACCTTCAGCATAAGAATGCTTAATAGACTGGAATATATTATAGCTGAATCTGCCAGATTTGTGAAAATTGGTTATATGGTATTCATTTTCCTATGCCTGTTGAAGTGTTTATCAGTTGATGTGTTAGGAGAATTATGTTTATTTTTTCTGTTTCTTAAAATACAGCTTCACGAAAAACCGTGTTAAAACTTCTGGAGTTCTACGTGTACTGAGAATTAAAATCATTACAGTTGTGCATCAAGAGCTCGATTTTAATTTCTGTTGTAGTGCAACCATAAGCTTTACATATTGCAAGTTAGTTTTTAGCAATGCACTGAAAGAAAGCTATGTTTAGAAGGAATTTTTGTGGTTTTCCTTTTTTTTTTTTTTTTAATCACATAAATTAAAAGAGGCAACAGTTCTAGGGTCAGAATTCCTGTGGTGTGTGCTTTGATAGAGTATGTCATCATTCCTCTTCAAAATGACTGGAGAAGGCTTACAAATGTTTTCTGTCCCCTGGTCTACTAAAATTGCTCTCATAGTTTGCCAGAAGTGAGAGAAATGGATGAGACAACTGAAGTTCTTAAAGGGCAGTAATATTTTACAACCTCTCATCCTCAAGTAAGGTTTTAACATGACTGAGATAATTAGAACCATTTTGATCTTATGACTGATCTGAATACCAACAGCATTTAGGGTTTTCATGTTTTTTATTAAATTATTTTGAATCCTCAAGTATCAAAATAAAGAAGAATTAGACAACTATGTCTTTGAAGTTAATGTCTTTAATAAAAACTGTTACTCTCTATAATAACTTTGGACTCCTGCACATTTTTTATGCTATCTGTAAAGGTATGCATCAGATTTGAAAAGAAAAATAAAATCTTAATTCATAACTGCAATTCTGCCTGTTTACCAGCAAAACTGAAAATAAGTAGAAGTCAGGATTTGATGGGACAAAAAATCCCAGATATCAGTTGAAAACACTTTGGAATGATCATTATTTTTATGTGCTTACCTCAAACTCGAGTTACAATACTACCAAGAGGAAAGAAGAGTGTGATAGCACTGTTTCTATCGTAAATTAGTAACCAGCCTGCAGCTGTGTAGCTCATTAAAAACTGTGTCATTTAGGGATATTTTGAAAACACAGAGGTCCATTAAAAAGACCGGCAGTGTATGGTTGTCAAACAGACATGCAATTATTGTCATAATATTGCCATCAATTGGATGGGAAAAATTACACGATGAACTGAGAAGCTGTTTTATATCCTTTTGAGATTTTCCAACACAATTTTTCCTTTGTTCAGACCAGCCATCACCCATCTTTGAATCTTTGAATATGAGGACTCAGAGTGTTTGCAGGGAATGTTTATGAGTACTAATTATAACTTCTTCACTCCTGTTTCTGAGGGCTATAGTATTTTCCTCCTGCTTCAATACTGCCAATCTACAGCCATTTACGTTGCCCTGTCCCAGTGACAGAGATTAGCTTCTGGATGTCAATAATTTGACAATATGTTTTTGTGACATCCACACTGTTCTACAGAGGTGTTCTTTTGTCATGTTGCTGGGGATAACTAAAGGTGGGAATCTTGCTTCTTCCCTCCATGACAACGACTAAACCCCTACAGTGTCTAACTCACACAGCCTAACTCTATGGCTATAGTCCAGATTGTCTGCATGTTTTAGCTCTGCACTGACATGATTACTTCCAAGAGTGAGTAAAGCTAGTTAATTTTTCTCAGGTCCAGACTACAACTGCCTGAGCTGCTGCTACCCACTTGGTAGTGTGGTTGCAGTTTGTGTACGTGGCTTGAAGACAAGCCCTCTTCTAGGGGTTACCCAGGGTTCCCTTTGCTAGTCAGCTTCTGCTTCTGATCACTGGAAGCTGAGGTGTACTTTATGCACCTTTGTCTCTTTTCGTTATCATAAACTGTGCCCCATGGTAAGCAAAACTTCATGTGGCACCCAACTGAGTTCTGCTTTGCAATGTTTAGAAAGTACTTGTATCTAAGGAGGCTGGAGTGAGTCAGAGGGGAGCAGGGCTAGGGACAAAAACTGCTGTCCCTCAAAAGACTTGTTCTCTAGACTCTTCACCAGCTTCATTGCTCTTCTTTGGATGAGTGCCAGCACACCTTTTTGCAGTGAGGGGCCCAAAACTGAACACAAGATTTGATGTATGGCCTCACCAGTACCAAGTACAGGGGGACAACCACTGCCCCAATCCTGATGGCCACACTATTGCTGATATTCCATTCATCACCATTTTCTTGGCCCAACCATCCAGACAGTTTTTAATTCAGTGAACAGTACATCTATCTAAGCCGTGGCAAGTAAGTTTCTCTAAGAGAATGCTGTGGGAAACAGTGTCGAAGTCCTTACAAATGTGAAAATCATAGATTTGATGTTCAAATGATGTTTGTGGACTTTGTGACCACCTTCACAAACAGCTATTTGTAGTGTTGATGTTGCAGAAGATTTCTACAATATAGTCAGGAAAGACTCCTCCATGTTAGTTAAAATAATTTGTCCCTTCTATGTATACAAATTGGCTAAACTCTTACTGAAAAAGATACTAGAATTCATTTCCTGCCTTCATTCATTCTTTTGTCATTTTGCAACATGCTTTCTGGAACTGGGAGCTGAGAGGAATACAAGTTACCCTTTTTATCAAGTGCTTCTCTTCTCAGTAACTCACTCTTTCCAACACTCTGCTGTGAATAGGCTTGTCTTTTATTTTTAAATTATCCCCTTTTTAAAAAAAAAAAAAAATCCTAGGCCAGGTAGAGCTATATTTACTGCTTTAGAAAACATAATTTTCAACACCCAAAGAAAATTGAGAAAAAAGTGTGAATGGCAGCAAAAAGGTACACAGAAAAATCCTGCACAAAATTGAACCTTTTTTTGTTTTGTTTTTTTTTTCTTTTTGTTTGTTTGTTTGTTTGTTTTTTACTTTTAATTGAGTCTTCTGGGAAGATCATCTATAATGCCCACATAAGAAACACTAATGCAATTGTTGTGTAACAGCCTTTCTTAATCTAACAGGTTTTAATAAATATAAAGGAAAACTGAATATTAGATGTAATAGTACAGTTTCCATGTTCTGGGAAATAAGCAGTTCAGGCTACCATCAGACTTGAAAATACAGTCTCACCTTCTCTGTATTGAAGGTGTATATATATGTTTCCAGCTCAGCATTTTGGAAAGGATGGGAAAGGATTTTGGAAAGCTAAATGACACTACTTTTTGTGCTCAAACCCAAGACTGGTGAGGCTGAAATTTAAACTCCAGGACTCCCTCTCCCTCCTACTTGCATTTTGTTTGCATAAAGTTAACTGATTTTGGGGCTGTGAGGTCTGGTAATTCTGTGTGCCTAACTTGGAACACACTTTTCAAATCTATTTACCCTCCAAAGCTGTAGTAAGATTGAAGAACAAATTTAAACAAGAATTACTCATTAGTGTTGAGCAGTGACCAGGCCACTGTAAAGAACATTAAGGATACACAAAAATATACCCACCAACTTTCAAAATTATGGCTTGTGACACATTTGTCGTTTGTCAGGCTCACAGCATCAATCAAATCTTGCAGTGTGACTGGAGTAATTATCTCGTCCAGCACTGTCCTATATAATTATTTTAAGAGACATTTTCAGGGCACAAAAGATGTAAAATCTTTTAAATCACAATTGTATGGAAGCAAATGCATTTGCCATACAATGACCTTAAAGTTTTGTGCTTTTTTTTCTTAACACATTGAATTACACCACCTGTCCTGTTACAGAGTTGCTGATTTTGGCCAGAAGTCTTTATCTCTTTCCCTCTGTCTGTTCTTCCTCTTTCTGCTAGCTGTGTGCACTGCATGAACACAGATTTTCAGTTCTGAGGAAAAAGCCTTCTGTTTTGTATATTGCTTTTTCCACTAATTTTGCCATTGTTTAGTGGTCTTGGTAATCTGATACCTGAGTGCAATATTTTGTATTTGAGCAGGACTGCAGTAAGTGTTTGATGGCAAATAGGATTATAATGTCTTCTTATACAAATGCTTCTAGCACCTTTCAAAAGGCATAAAGTCAATCTGTCCTACACAGCAAGCAAAAATAGCAACTGTCTACGGTTCATTTCTATTTAGTAAACATCAGAGTAGAAACAGTGTCTGGCAAAGGTATGGATGAAATAAAATAAAAAATAAAAGAAAAAGTGGAATTGTTGTTGTAACTGGGACATCATGTTATTGGAAGTGGTGGAGTTTTCTACCTTGTGGAAGAGAAGCCTTACACAGGAAGGAAGCAGAAATCTGATTTCAGCATTTTGGATTAGACTCAGTGCTCATTTGCCAGAAAGAAGTGTCAATGTTTTCAGACTACAGAAGCTGAATTGGTTTTTATTCCCACCTCTTACTATATCAATATGAACAGAGGAGTTTACAAGGGTTTTAACTTTAGCTTTTGAGGAGGAAAGGGAGAAGACATTGCTGAATTACACATCCTGCTCTGTGGCTGGCATACCCTGCTGGGGTCTGCTCCCACATAAATATGTAGATTTTTTATTGAGATTACTGGGCTGCCATTAGAGTTAATATTGTCAGTTTTGAGTCAATAGTTTATCTGAGTACTCAGTACAGAGGTGCACAGTAAGATCGGACATAGATGAAGTTAAGGTACAGACTAGGGGCTCACTGACCAAACGTTGATTATAACTGACAAAAAACCTACTTTTTGGAGGAAAAAAAGGTAACAAAAAAAGGTAACAAAAAAAGGTAAGATGCAGTAGACTTCTGACTTGACTCAAGTGATCTTATTTGAATCTGTTAGGGGAGGAACTAAAAAGTGCTTGATCATCCTCATATGGATGTCTAAACAGTGACAATCTCTTAGGTTAGGGTGGCTTTTCCCTTGAGTGAACTTTAGCATTAATAAAGTAGGCTTTAATAATGCAGTGATAGCTTGTGCTCAAGGATTTATGATCCTCTCCATTCCTTGTATTTTTTACCCATTTGTCATCTCCCTTTTGTTCTCACTTACCCTAGTATAGGATAGAATTATTGGGACCTTACTCTCTTTCTTCATCTTTTGCAGATTTTCATCAGTTTACTTGGCTAAAGGGAAATATATTAGTTTGGGTCTGTTATTTTAAGGGGACAGTTTAATTACCTCAATCCACTTATGTTTATTTTCAAACCCTAATAAAGAATATAATCTCAGAGAGAATTATTTACATATCATACTCTCATACCATACTTATTTCTATCTACCTTGAAATCATAAGCAGTGCCCATTTCAATTGATCACATAATTCTGATTTCTAATTTAAGTACTTCACACAGTGACTGATTTCATCAGAGGACTAGGTAAGAATCTGGTTTAAAAGTACAGTTCCATTTTGTACTTATCTGCTAACCAATCATACATTCTTGAAGAACCTTTATGCTAGCATTTTAAATACACAGTTAATTTTACCTAAGTCAGAGACTAAATTGTGTACTGAATATTGCATTTTCTTAATAGTCATGATCCCAGAAGCTGGTCATTGAGAAACATAGATCTAGCATGAAAAAGATTTTGCAACTTTAATACAGTAGTTTGTACCAGCAAAAAAATGATGCCTTTTGGTTCCATTGTCTACCCTGGCCAGTGCAAGACTTCATAAAGTCTCTTCAGAATATTTGGTGGCTCCAATCTAGCTACTGTCTCATCCTGAATATCAGCTGCAAACAAATGGAAAAAAGGAAATTCAGGCTTTCTCTTCGGCAAGGCCAAACGAGACCAGTCTTTGTTCACTTACCAAGGAAAACACACACATAACGGGCAGTGATAAGGACAACAGAAACAAAGCATTAATTTCTTTGAGCAGCATTAGAGTAGAGGACTCCTGCCGTGCTCACCAGTTACTTGCTCTTCACAGCTGCCTTCTCAGTTGGGGGCTCTAAATCAGCACTGTGAGAACAGACAGAAATGACCATAATGTATTTGTTTATGGTGGTGATTTTCTTCACAATAGTGGAAAGGTACTGCTCATATAATACTCCAGACTTCTGTTTTCTGAATGAGTAGTTCTTATTTTTCCCTATCACTGCATAATTCCAGTCAATTGAGCATATTTTGACTATGTTAGGAGTCTGATCTCTTAATAGTTTTACAGAAAATAATAAAAGCACAGAGACACTCATGGTAAAATTGATGTGTTTTATTTTTACTCAGAAGTGTTTTTTACTTCCCACCCTTCTTGCATAGCATGCATTTGAAGTTATGCTTGGTCAAGTTCTGCTCAGATGCCAGATGTAGAATGGGGAAGGGAAGCATCTCTAAAGCTCATGTTAATCTAGTGCCAGCTAGAAACTATTTGGGCAGGGTAGATCCTAAGATCCTCTTCCCTAAGACATCAAACAGGGACGTGGGAGATGGAATTTGGTCTCAGCAAAGAGTATGAAGTATTGACACAGTATTGACAATATGAAGTATTTACACAGTAGCTGTATTCCTCTGAAGAAGCTACCTGTATTTTTTTTCAATCAATGGAAAGAAAAAAAGTATTTTTAGGATCTATTTTTCTTTCATCTAAACTTCAGTAATCTACTTTTAAATTAAATGAGTTATGCCTCATAATTTCTCCTTTTCTTTCACTGATTACAAAAAAAAGGAGTTGGTGGTGAGCTCAGATGTAAATGTCTGGGTTAGGTGACACATATCTCTCCTGGGGCTCTGTTTACTTGGGTGTTCCTCAACAGAGAAATTTTTATAATTTAAGTAGTGACATTTCTGCTCTTTGTATGAATAAGGTGTGTTGTAGGTTGTTATTTGACAGATATTAATTTGGAAATACTGCAGGATCTCTCCATGTTGCCACTCACAGATGTTGGTGCTCTAAAAGTTAGCGAGGGATGGGACACTACTGAATAAAAGCACAAATTTGTCCATGTCTGTGGACAAAATATTCTAGGTCAGGCCAAGACATTTAAAAGGTTAGGAAGGACCTTCTAGTTTTGCTTTGATGTCTTTAAATCTAGGCTGATCACACTGAGTTTGGTGGTGAGGTTTGGTGCTGTAATCACAGGGTTTTAGGGAGTATGGATATATATCTTTTAATTATACATATTTTAAATTAATCAATAGAAAGTTTTCTTTGTAAATATATCGTTAGCAAATATACCATCGTTTTCATTAGTTGCCAGATTTTCTTCTTGTCTTCAACTTGTTACTTTCTTACACAGCTGGTGTTGCATTGTGATGTGCTCTTCAAATTGGATTTTTGATAGGCACCTGCCATTTATTTTAAAAAAGTATTTTCCTAATCAGATATCATATATCAGATAACAGCTTTGGAAACCACTTTTTGTGTCACCAGGGTCTCAGATTTTGCCCAACATTGTTAGCAAAATACTTAACTAGCTAGTCTTTGAAATTTAGTTGAGCATCTCATTAACACCTTTTCCAAGAACAGAAGTGACAGGTAACTCCTACAATGTGTACTTTGGAAACACTTTCACTTTCTAAAACCTAGTGTGTGTTTTTCTGAGCAAGCTAACTAATGATCCTGACAGGAAGGTTCTCCATGGTTTTGTACTGTTAATAGTGAAAAAGGATGAAAAATACAAACTATGTGTATCAGCAGCATATCAGAGGCGGCAACAAAGATATTAATCTGAGCCACAGGAGACCCTGTTAAAGTTCCTTCCTCCACTATGTAGTTCCTGTATGTTTCTAGACACAGATTCACACAATATGTGTACTTCGGTAAATCCCAGAAAAAAGCAAGCCCAATTTGGTCCTAGTTTCACTTGGGGTTTCCGTTTCATTACAACACTGTCACACAATTCTGGTTTCTGATTCTAGCCAAACCTTATGTCACCTCACTGACATAGCTTGTCAGTGCAGCATAAACAGCTATTCTTGTAGTTGTGGCAAATCATGGTGGGGGGGGAGTAGTATATCAGTAATCTTGTAAGGCACTCCCTCTTGACACCAAACATACTCAGAAAAAGAAAAACAAATCCCAGGACACTTTCAAGCCTTTTATGACTTTATCTGTTATGGCTTGTATGTCAATATTTTCACTTTGATTTTTTTCCCCCCATGGGGCTTGAACATTTTTTCTCATGCCTCAGTTTTCCTTACAGCCTGTTTGATCTTCATATTCAAAACTCTTCACTTTTAGCCTGATGTAGGTGGATAAGAAGTACCTCACTGTGTAAAGGAGTCATATAGCCTGAGATTAAAACACTCTGTTATGTGCCAGCAATAAATTTCATCTGTGCAGGATGTAGAGAAAAAGGAGGAGAGAAACCCTGTCTGTGTTGAGCTTTAATGTCATGTTGGGATATACATGTGCCTGGTGTGAGAGGGTAGTTCCCACAGCATTTCTGGCTGACGGATTATAGTAGAGAAACAACACACTAATTGTATCTCTATAGTAATTTTTGTCAGATGTCTCATAATTAGCTATATGGGAATACTTTGGGCCTGCTATAAAGAAATTAAGAGTGATTCTTCACGGTAATAATACCGAGTGTTTCTGTAGCCCCACACTCCTGTGCATAAGACACTTTCATGTGTACTGCAGATGTCAAAGAGTGGGCTCAGAATTCCTGTTCTCTGTGCTTGGCTAAAGCCAACCTGGAGCTCCTGCAAAAAGAAATTATTTGAGATTGTCTTTGTAAGAGCTAGAAGTTGGTATGTGATCTGCATCCAAACATTCAAATTCTTGTGGTCCTTAATCCTCATACAGCAGGGACTGAGGAGAATATGAAACATTTTCAAATCTGATTTATTTACAAAAAAAACTGTGGGGAAAAGGTGGAAGTTCACTTTAAATCAGAGGCAGGGGCATGGAGAGAGAAAGCCTTGTGAAGTGGTACAGAAAGCGTCAGGGAGAGAGCTCCTGCACCCTGTGGAATCAGGAGAGCAGCACAACAGATCACGCTATCACCAGGAGGCAGCTCATAAGCCCCAGTAAAGACAGGAGAGCACACATCACACTCCTGTTCCAGCCAGTGCTTGCTGGGAGGAGTCCTTCCCCCGCCCCGGAGCGGCTGCAGATCCGGCAGGACTGCGGGGAAGGAGCGCTGCTCCCTCCCACCCTGCCTCGCCTCCGCTGCTGCTGCAGCTCCGGTACATTGGGGGTTTCGCAGGACCGAGTTGCCCAGATGCTGTTTATTTTGCAACACGGTGAAGATAATTGCAGTCATATATAAGTACACAGAGAGATTTTGTGTATGCGTTCGTATGCGTGTGTGTGTGTAGTATTTTAAGCTGTCTGGCACATTAATTTAGCCACCTGTCTTAGCCCCTTTCTGCTGCACAAATTAGATTGTCTCAAGGGAGCCTGTGCAGCTGATTGGGTCTGCCTCGTTACTAAGGCAACCCTTCTCCTCTCCACTATATGCTTTATAAGTCAGATTCACCAGGCAAAAAATGGAAGGGGAAGAAAAAAAGAATGCTTCAGACCCTGGGGATACCAGTACTTAATAGATGCTCTTAGTAGACTTATTTATTCAGACAAGAACACAGTTTCTAAATGTAGAAGAGTGGTGAAGCAAGCAAAGTCAAACATAATGGTACTGTATGAAGGGGATAATAAGGACCAAATTAAAGGCTGTTACAAACACTGCATGAATATGAAATTCGCAATGCTGTATGTAGTTGATGCAAAGGTATCATGACTGGATATATCAGCAGCTGTCCCTTTGAAGGTCATCCCTGATTAGAAGCAACAACAGAAACTCTTTATGCCAAAAAAACCACAAATGTAGGGAGGAGTCCTTATGTCAGACTGGCTTCAGCCCAAATTATGTTTTATGATCATTTTTCACATCAAAATTTTTAGTTTGTTCCTGCTTCTAGGTGATTTGTATTGATTTAATACACCACAGACATGGTGTGCATTTTATAGTGAAACAAGGCATGATTTCATCTTTGAAGAAGGACTTCTTGATCTTGTTTCTTCAACAACAAATCGATAAACATGATAAATAAAGCAAAATAAACATAATTACACTGAAGGATGGATAACCGATTAAGGTAATTATGTATGCAAATGAGAAACAGGCATGGCCCTTTGAGCTTTAAGTCCTAACCTTTCTTGTGAGGACTTTTTGTTTCTGTTTATCTCTTCATTGTGTGGTCAGTCCTTTAACTGCAGATAATGGTCTCTATAATGTTATGCTCAGGGGATCAAGTGAAGTGTTGTTTGGTATTCACAAAACCAACCAGCCAAATAGGTGCTTGAGGAAATACAAGTTGGATTTTGGGGCTAAGGGCTTGTTTTGTTGCAGCTTGTCAAATTGCAAAAATCATAGAATCATAGAATGGCTTGGAAGAGACATTAAAGACTACTTAGTTCCGACCCCCCTGCCGTGGGCAGGGACACCTTCTGCTTAAAGCCCCATCCAACTTGTCCCTGAACACCTCCAGGGATGGAACATACACAACTTCTCCGGACAACCAGTTCCAGTGCCTCAACACCCTCACAGTAAAGAATTTCTTCCTACTATCTAATCCAAACCTACTCTCTTTCAGTTTAAAATCATTCCCCTTTGTACTGTCACTACATGTCCTTGTAAAAAAATTTCTCTCCATCTTTCTTGTGGGCTCTCTTCAGATATTAGAAGGCCTCAGGTCATTACTGAAGCCTTCTCTTTTCCAGACTGAAAAATTCCTTTTCTCTGACCCTTTCAAGAGAATACTTAGCATTTAAAAATCCATCCTCTGTTGCCAGATACGCTAGTTTCACAGGCAACATCCATCTCAAAAGTAGAAGACCTGACAAACCTAACTGCATTTGACTTGGTGAGGAGGAATATCATTTCAGGAGTCACTATCTTGCAGAACAAATGATATATACCTCCTAATGATTCTCTGAAAAAGTAAACTAATATTTTTATTCAATTTGCAGTAATAAAATTGGTACTGATCATATGAAACTCAAGTCTTACTTAAAGTTAATCACAGAATCTGATGCCTTTCCATTCTAGGCTGCACAGAGAAATGTCTTTTCACATTTTTTGGAAGACCTTTCATTTTCAATGCAAGCCAAAGTAAATAAAATATTAGTGTATTCAAACTACTCCAATATTCGTCTCTCAATTTTCTACACATGCAAATTTGATTTCTGCTCCTCACTTCTGCTTTTACTTCTTTCAGTTTAAGATCTTTCTCTTTTAAAGTGCTAAGAAGAAACTGGTTTTATTGTCAGTGATAGTCTACAATTTGCCCAGTTTTTCCTGAATTTGTCACAGTGTTAGGTTTTGTGGATTTCTTTATATTTTTCTCTAGCTCTGACAATTTCAGTGACTCAGACCTTGAACTCAGTGATTGAAAGTATGCTGTATTCTGGCATTTTTTATCATCTTAAATCAGCTTGCTCATTCTATTTTTAAAAAGTTCATTTGTATGTGGAAGCAGTATCTTAATTCAGGCAACAAAATATTGTTAGTGTCAACAGGTGAGGGAAAATAAATCTGAAAATTAATTTTAAAGGATAGCACACTTTGGCCTCTTCCAAAGGTGGAGTTACTGAATGCCTTCTTTATTTCAGTCTTTACTGCTAAGGTTAGTCCTCAGGAATCACAGAATCGTAGATTATTTTGGGTTAGAAGGGATCTGTAAAGATCATCAAGTCCAACCCCCTGCAACAAGCAGGGTCATCTTCAGCTAGTTCAGGTTGCTCACAGTCCCATCCAACCTGACCTTGAATGTTGCCAGAGATGGGGCATTCTCCACCACCTCTGTGGGCAACCTGTTCAGTGTTTTACCACTGTCATGGTAAGAAATATCTTACATCTAATCTAAATCAACCCTCTCTTAGTTCAAAACCATTATTCCTTTTCCTATCATAACAAGCCCTGATAAAAAGTTTGTCCCCATCTTTCTTAAACACCTCCTCTAAGCACTGAAAGGCCACAGTGAGGTTTCCCAGAAGCCTTCTCTTCTCCAGGATGAACAACCCCAACTTTCTCAGCCTGTCCTCACAGGAGATGTGTTCTAGCCCCTGATTATATTTGTGGCCCTTCTCTAGACTTGCTCCAGCAAATCCATATCTTTCCTGTGCTGGGGACCTCAGAGCTGGACACAGTACTCCAGGTGAGTTCTCACAAGAGTAGAGGGGGAGAATCAGCTCCTTTTGATGCAGCACAGAATGCTGATGAAAACCAGACCTTGAAAGCAAGAGAAAAAGCCTGAAGACAAGACTACCCCTTGGCTGAGGAGAATAAAGTTAGAAATCATTTAGGCAAACTTGACACCCACAATGAGTGCTGAGGGACCTCACATATGTTTGCTAAAACACTCTCATTCAGCTTTCAAAGTTCATGAAGAATAGAAGTGTTGTCTGAGGACTGGAGAAAAGCCAAAGTCTCTTCAGAAACAGGAAGGAGGACCCAGGGATCTACAGGCCAGTCAGCCTGACCTTAGTCCCTGCAAAGGTGATGGAATGGCTCATCTTGGATGTCATTTCTAAGCACGAGGAGGAAAAGAAGACTACCAGGAGTTGTCAACAAGGATTAATCAAGGGGGAAGGAATAACTCCAATTACCAGCACAAGTTGACCTACCTGCAGAAGACTGAGAGAGGATCTTACCAATGCATACAAATATCTTAAGGCAGAGTGTAAAGAGGATGCGGTCAGACTATTTCCAGTGGTGCCCAGAGACAGGACAAGGGACAATGGATGCAAACTGAAGCAAACAAAATTCTATCTGAATATGAGGAAAATATTTTTTACTGTGAGGGTGACAGTGCACTGGAGCAGGCTATCTAGAGAGATTGTGGAGTCTCCATCTCTGGTGATATTCAGAACCCACCTGGATGTGATCCTGTGCAACCTGCTCTAGGTGAACCTACTTTAGCAGCAGGATGGACTAGATAATTTTTGGAGGTCCCTTTCAACCCAAACATTCTGATTCTGTGGTATGCACTGGTGAAAATTTTAGGTGACCACAGCTATAATTTTTGTCTAAATATGTCAAATTTGTGTTTGCTGAGCTACTAATTAAATGAGTGTCAGGAACTTGCCCTATCAAATTAAGAAGAATACAGAAATACCCTTACTACAGAGAATTTTTTTTTTTCACAATGGGTGATTTACACTATGAGTCATGGTATACTCCTTGATGGCCCATTAGCAGACATGACCCCTCAGGCTGGATGTGAAGGTGCTAAGGGCTTCTCAGAGGGAAGTTATCATATCTGAGTAATTCCTGTGAAGACAGGAAAACTTCCTTATCTCACAGAGTTCCTAAACACCCAGCTTGTAGCCTGAGGGGCCAAGTGTGCCCTGGGCAGCTGCTGCAAATGATCAATTTTTAGCAGTCCATGAGAAAAAGAGAGTGTAGACAAAGCCCTGGCCACACCCACAGAGTGACAAACTGGTCCCAGTCACTATAACCAGGACAATTTCAACTCTACTTCTGCTTTCAAAGTAGAGAAAAAAAGAGACAGAGTGAGTTACAGGTAACTGAATGTCACTGTGGATTAGAAATGAGAGTCATGTAGTGACTGA
Source organism: Sclerurus mexicanus (assembly GCA_013396755.1). NCBI lineage: Eukaryota > Metazoa > Chordata > Aves > Passeriformes > Furnariidae > Sclerurus > Sclerurus mexicanus. Next base: position 360,419 of record VWZF01000360.1, on the reverse strand, counting down.
TGCCATTTTTATAACATATATACCACCTATATACAATTTCTAGATTGAAATCTTCATTAAGAGCAAAAGCTAACCAGTACTTTCAGCAAAGTATTGAAAGCGGACCACTGCCAGATATTTTGGGAGACTTAAAGCAGTAAATGATGAGTGTTAGGCCTTTCCTCTGTATATTGAGTAAAAGAGGATTTATCCACAATGCTTACGCAGTCTGTAAAAGGGAGGTTTGTTACACAAATGGATATTTTACACTGTCTGTTAACTGTCCATGCCAGAGGAGGCTGCAAATCTGATTGTTGTTTTTTTTTTTATCAAATACATTTAAGTCTGGATTAAATATTCTGATTGCTTTGCAAAGTGCAGATTGATACTACAAGTCTGAAGGATAGCTGGAACAGCTGAGTGATTGATGTGCAGTGCTTATGAAAGTGATTCAGCAGAGCCATGTGGAAGACCTCACAGTGGTATCTGTGGCTCCAGGAAGGTAAGACAAGCAACAAGTTCTTGAAAAAGAGTCTCGCAGAGGCTGTGCTCTGCAGATCCTGCTGTAGGAGGCAGATCCTGCTGTGAAATAGTGTGATCCTGGGAGGTATATACAGGAAAATGAGAGGCAGGAGAAGACTCTAACTTCTGTAGACAGTGTTGCTTAGAGAGATACCACACCACAAAGTCCAGTTTTAGTGCCCACGTTTTACAAGAGCTATCAGATATCCTATAGATCGTAGAGAGAACTGCAGAAACAACTTAAATGTGACTTGTAGTGTCCCAAAAAGCACAATGGTTAGTCACAAGAGGATGTGCAGCTTTAAACTTACATTAGAAAAGCTGGGACTAAGCTTGGAGATTCAGCTCTGGAAGTTAGAAAAGAAAAATGTATTTGGAAACTGAAAACACCTATTAAAGTGAGCACAACTAGGTAGCAGCATGATTAATTTCCACTTGGAATAACTATCTCTTAATTTTATCAAGGAATGGTTTTGAAGAGAACTGTGCTTTAGATTATTTGGCTCACTGTAGTGCTAAGCGATATGTGCTGGCCTGCCATATAGAAAAAAGCAAGTTACTTATATTCTTCCTTTCAGACATTCTGTGCAAAGAAATTAAATTCCCTTCCATAAGGGTAAACTGAAAATCTTAATTTTCTGTGTTAATGAAGGTGCAAATTATGCAAGTTCTGTTTCCAGTGATCTTAAATCCAGTTTAGCATTAGCAAGTCTATGATTTTTATCAGAGAATTAATGAATCACCTTGCAGAAATCACTCTTTTTCGGAGAGTGTTTGTATTGGGTTTGTGTGGCAAGGTCTTGGTAGTGGTAGGAGAAGTGGTGCTACAGATGTGACCCCTGTGCGAACCTGCTAGAATCTTCTTCCATGTCCAACAGAGCCAACATGAGCTGGCTCCAAGTGACCTGTCACTGGCCAAGGTCAAGCCCATCAGCAATGGTGGTAATGCCTCTGGGATAGCATGTCTAGGAAGGGGAAAATATGGCCAAGATCAACTGCAGCTGGAGAGAGGAGCAGGAATATTTGAGGGGAGCAGCCCTGAAGACACCAAGGTCATTGAAGCAGAAGGGAGAGGATGTGCTCCATGTGCTGGAGCTGAGGTTCCCCTGTAGCCCATGGTGCAGACCATGATAGAAGCAGCTGGAAGTGACCCATGCTGGAGCAGCTCATGAAGAACTGGAGCCTGTGGGGGGAACCCACATTGAAGCAGGGGAAGAGTGTGAGCAGTTCTCCCTGTAAGGAGGAAGAAGTGGCAGAGACCTGTGATGAACTGACTGCAGCCCCCAATCTTTGTCTATCTGCACGGCTGGGGATAGGAGATAGAGAAACTGGGAGTGAAGTTGAGGCCAGAAAGAATGGAGGGATGAGAGGAATGTGGGTTTTTTGTATTTGTTTTTTATTTCTCGTTATCCTACTTTTATTTTGTTGGTAATGAATTAAACTAATTTCCCCAAGTCAAGTCTGTTTTGCCCCTGATAGTAAGTGGTGAGTGATCTCTCCCTGTCCTTATCTCAACCACAAGCCTCTTTTTATATGTTCTGTCCCTGAGGAGGGGCACGATAAAGCAGCTTCAGGGGGTACCTGGCATGCAGCCAGCATGAACCCATCACAGTACTGTGTGCCCCAAGGTGACTCAGATATCAGAAGTCCTTTTCCTCATGCACCCTGTTTTTATGTAGCAGTTTCATGCATTCTGTCTTATGTAAAATGCCTATTTTTTGCCAGAGGTATTTACTGTTTAGCAATACAAAATGTAAAAAGACGTGGCAAAGCCCCTAGCTCAGGGTCCTGTTACTTGCCCTGATATTGTTCCCATAATGTGGTCAAACACTACCCTGTAAAGGTATTTGTTGTATTTCTTTCTATTCCAGTCCTCAGGAAACCATTGTACAGCTTTGTTGATCTATTAATCTAGGAACCATCTAATTCCCAGTCAGTTTGCAACCATTTCTTTTATTTAAAAGTAGTCTTTTAACTTCTCTCTTCCTTGTACTTAATCAGTTAGTGTATCTACAAAGACCAATCAAAGCCCTCTCATTCTTTAAGCCTGGCCTATAAAATGGATAATCCACTCATCTAAAGGTACCCTTTTCCTGAATAACCTGAATACATCTTCAGGTACATGGGCAGTTGGAAACACAGAAAACACAGCTGGGTCTCAGTAATGTCTACTTTACTTATATAAATATTCATCTAAATCTACTGGGAAATACCTCATATAATTTGTCCTAAAGTCCTGAGATTACATTTTGCTTTCTACTGGCTACATTACAGTCATCCTTGAATTTACCTTCTTCAGGTCTTATTATCTCCTGACCTCCGTCTGACAAATTCCCATCGCCCCTGTGTGGCGTGGCATTCAGTATAATTTAGTGCATTCTATTTCCTGTCCCACTCTTGCTAAGATAAGCTCTTTCATTTTCTTATCTACTAATTTCAGTAGCAAATTCTTACATCAAAAATCTAGGTGAAGAGGAAAATTGTTGATGAAGTTTAGGTTGTGGCACTGTAAAAATGGGAAGAACTCCGCGAGCAGGACTGAACTGTGTCCTGAAGCCATCCAGAGATAAATTCTCACCACTTTCGCTGCCTGGATTGGCTTGCAGGGCCTTCTTCCTCGTAAAACTGAACATCCTCATTAGTAAACTGAAGTCATAATAAGTTTTCTTCAGAAGCAGCTGATATGGCTTCTCCCTTCACCCACCTCACTGTTGACCTTATAAATGTTGTCTGTTCCATAATCCAAGATTATAAAATGATTCTCTCCTCTACTCTGTAATGTTAAAATCCTTAATGTAATTCAAATGAAATCCTTTATTTTAAGATTGGCTATTTTATCAGATACGCTTGCACACGCTAGCATGCTTCATCATATACCACAAAACCCTGGTTTTCTTCAAAATTTTCTTTAAACCTTGCATACTAGGAAAGCTATTTTAGTTGCCCTGTGGTTGCAAGATTATTATGCTTAATATTTTGAGGGAGCTTCACAAACCTGTAGGAAGCTTTGCTTATTCTGTATCCTATAGGGTTGCTTCCCCTTCCCCATTAATTGAGTCATTAAAATTCTGATTTCCCAAAAATTTCCAGGAATATGTACCAGTTCTTTCAGTAATTCTAGAAATGAGATTTTAATGTCTGTCTGTCTCAATCTTAGCACATAAAACTTCTCAGCTTTTTTCCCACATCAACTTTGATCATTCCCATGTTGCGACATATGTTCCCAAAACCCACATCGTTTGTGCCCCAGGTTCAGAATTTTTCTTGTCTAAAAGCTGAGGTAAAATGTTCACTTACAGTCATTCATATATTGTCTTTCTGTCTGTTGTCACTACTTAATGGCCTTCCATGTTCTTAATTCATGTAAATTATGACCATTTTGCTAATTGCTTTTAATATTCTAAGCATGGTTTGGTTCAGGCTAACTTATACTGAATCCTGCTTTTCTCCTATGCTTTTTGACCTCCAAGGTAGAATTATTATTTTTTATCATATGTCTGTATTTTTGCCTAGTTTTTGCATGGTAATTTTTCATCCTGTATTCAACTCCTCCTTGAATAGTTTTGCATACTTTTTAGGCAGCTTTCAGAAAAATATTTGTATTATCTATTTGAACGGTATAAAGTCAAAAGTTTAAAGCCTTGAATTTTTGTTTCCTTAATTTCTCAGTGTGTTTTTTTGCCAACAAAATAAATTGAATTAGAGATTCAATTTTTCATGATTTTATATGTCAAAGAAATTAAGTTCATGATTACTGAATTCATACGTATTTTTCTATGTCTGTTTTTTTTGTTTTGTTTTGTTTGTTTGTTATTATTGTCACACTGATGTTACTTGACTTTTCTGTTTTTGCAATATCAGTTTGTTAACCTCCTGTAATTCTTGATAATATTTATATTGTCATTTCTGCCCTTATCTCCATTTGACCACAGATTCTAGACCAGATATCATTTCCTACTCCAGAAGAATGGATCCATGGTGTTACTACTTACTGCTTTAATTTACAAAATCATTATCACAATGCTGTTTCATTGACAACACATTTTATGCCTTTTTTTCCCACTGAATTCCATGTAGTATTCATCATTTTGAGTCTAGTTGCATATGCAATTCTGACACATCTCTTTCAGTCCTGCAGTAGTGCATACTTATGGGACATGTATATGTCTAGTCATTTGCTTTTAAGGTTTAATCTTTCTGTACTGGTATATTGAGAGCATAATTTGGCTTTGACATCATCCAAATTTTTAAGTGGAATAAGCACAGTATTTCATAGTCTATATAACTGACTACAGACATTTTAAAATGTTTTTCAAAGAAAGTAAATGCATGATTGGAAAGTGGTCTTACTTTGCCAAAACCATTACTTGGAGTTACATCAAATTAATTTTTTTTCATCGCATTATCAAAAGAAAGTGGAAAAATTCTCTGTACTGTATATCTGTACTTTATCTAAGAGAGTACAGCTTGATATCTTCTATATAGTCAGGAGTATCTTTGTTAACAAACTAGGAAACATCCCTCTCATAGTCTTTCAAATCCCAGGACCAAAGTCAGACAATGATATGTTCATCATGATGGGAAGTGATTCCATTTGCTCCATAAAGGTTGTCCTTAGCTAGAGAATTCTTGCCTATAGAAGGTATGAATGGACTTGGACTTAAACCTTGGATGGGAAATAAATGCAAAGAGTGTCTTTGGCTGGTCTTTCTCTAACTTTCTGTCCTTTTATTCCTATTTGTCAGACATATTTAAACATTAATTTGTGGGGGGTTTTTTGTTGTTGTTGTTTTTTTTTAAATCAGATTGGTGTTTGAATGTTATTGTTGAATATAAGCATTGCGAGACGAGGCAATAGACACAGAATGTAATTTAATATTGCTACACTGTAAGAGTTAGGCAGAGTGATTTAATTAAATTCTAGTGAAAAGGTACTTAACCTTTTCTATTAATCAGAAATTTATGCACAAAATGCAAAGACAAAGGCAGCTTGCATCAAACACTGACTTCCTTTAACTAAAGAGCCATGGAAAGATTGATTGCATTTGCTTAAGAGGAAGCAATGTTGCAAATTTCTTAATTCAAGTGGCTTCCATTTAGTTGTCAAGTGGCTCTAGAAAAGGAACAACTAGCTGAGAATAAATGAGGATCCTTTGTTTCTGCTCCTTCCCAAGGACCCATACTTGTAATTGAAACATGCAGGAGATTCATACATTGAAAGGGTCTTGAGCTTATTGGTTTGGTGTCTAAATATCCATATACAGAGAGAGAGAGAGAGCAACAGAAAGACAGAGAGATTTATATGCGTATTCCTATCCAGCACTCCCTTGGCCACAGAGGGAGAATATTTCAGCCGTGGGGGGTGGTTATCTTTCTCAGAAGTTCAGCACAAGCTTTCCTGTCAGGCACATTTTCTTTCACTGGCCACAGTTTCTAAGGAAACCACCTCTTCTGTGTGAGGGCACCATAGATGCCTCTTTTGGGGGCCTGAATCTGGGACTGCAGCCAGACACAACCTACAAACTGAAGACTGTACTTCAGCTTACTTAACCTTTGACATGACCATAGATACATTACGTAATACAGTAAGCTTCTGCACAAGGGAAGTGGATGAAGGATGAATTCTTCATTCAAGGAATGCTAAGAAAAGCTTCCTCCTTCTCAGCTCTGAAAGAGTAGTCAGCAGTGCAAGATACAACCTATGGGACTCTGGGAAGAGACTGATTTAAGTCCACTTGGAAAACCTCTGATACTACAGCTATGAAGTTGTGCAAAAAGCACAAAAAGTTAATCATAAAAGGTATCAGGACTGTAATTGAACAAAAATCCTCATAATCATGAAGTTATATACATGACATGAGATGAGCTGACAAGCTCAGGAATATATGAGCTTGAACTACCTCTGGTTTCTTCATTCAAATCATGTTGTTGACCTTCGAGCTCCAGTGATTCAAAATGAAGTGACAAGAGATCACTGTTGCAGCTGTACATAGCCATTGATTTAAAATTCCTCATATGAGAAGAAAAGACATCCATGATTCCAGTGAAATGCATCCTTTAGACACTACAGAAGTATGTATGGCTAACATGGCTCTTAATGAAAAAATATTAATTTTTAAATGTAGAAAATTTGCATCTGTGAAAACCTGAAACACTGATTTCACTGTCTAAAAGGTACTGAGCTAACAAGATTAATGAATTAGTTGATGAGTGGTTCTGAGGACCACATAGAAGAACTCAGACTTTGCCTTAATGAGTTCCATGGGGATGAACAGCCCAGGCTGTGGGCTACAAATATTGTCAGTACTGGTAAAAGAGAAGGTTGGCTCAGACACAGAGTGTACTAATCTGCAATTCTTCTCAGAAGTTCCAGACTTAGTTCTCTTTGCCTTTCTATATGACTTTGGAGACATAATCCACAAATATTGTTGGACTCCAACTCCCATACAGGTAGGAACTTCTCACACATTTCAGTGGAGGTTCAATGTTCAGTAGCTTTGTGGACCTGGCACTTAGACCTTCTTGTTTTTTAATTCTGCAGGGAGGTCATAGAAGGATTTATATAGATAGTTAATACCTATTTTGGTAATGGTGTTTTCTTAGAATTGAAGAAATTCCACATCTTAATATCTGGTTGGCTAAAATACAAATTATGCTAGCTTCTTTTAGCTTCAGATTTCTGAGAGGGACAGGATAGACAAACGTGGCACTTGCTAAATTTTTAAACAGATGTGGGAAGTTAGGAGAAGTCTTTTGGGATCAGTGATCAAAATAGCTAGATCTAGACAGTACTGGGATACACTGCAATTATGGGATATGAAAGAATCATGGCATACTTAGGACTTAAGCTAACCTCAGCCTTCTAAGTATTCATACAAGTATTTAAGCAATAGTCAAAATGGGACTTAGTTCTCAGCAAGTCAAAGCTCTTAATGGTTAGCACATATGCAGTGCCTTTAAGGAACCTGCAACATTACATGTATGAGTGAAAATAAACACACATGAAATCACCTGCTCTTATCTTCTTTCTAATTAGATGGTAACTCTTGAGGAAAGGGATTAACTCTTTTTTTTTTGCTTATACAGTGATTACTGTAATAGATCATTGATTTCAGCTGTGGCCTCTAGTGCAATGGTAGTCTTCATGAAAATGAGTATTTCAGACTGTCCTTTCAGCATAAATGGAAAAGAATTTTAATGATTATAATGACATTAAATGTTTACATTTGCCTCCTTTCTACATTTAAAGTCTTTAGTATTTAATATCTTAGCTATTTCTGAAACATATTATGTAGTTTACATTTAAGGAGAAGCAGGGCACACCGGTAGACTGCTGGACTGAAATTCCATTTTGAGTTCTGAATTTCCCTACCACTTTGAAATGTAAAATCCACTTTTAATAGTCTCATCCAAGTCAAGAAAGAAGATAGCTGGCTTAATTGTATAGCCAAATGGTCACCATTTCCTAAGATATTTCCTTCATTCTTCATGGCTAGGAGATTTACAAAAATAAATAATGAAATCAAATTAATTTGAATTTTGCTATTTGTAGAAATTGCATCCAGAACTTAATATATTCCCTTTATAGTAGACACAAGTCATTATAATCCCTGCTAGCCTTTTTCTTTTGTGTTTCCTCTCCTGCCTGTTCTGTGGATATATTCTCTATGCATCACTTGGGCCCCCCAGGTACGAGAGTGCAGATGCCTTTGTGTGCCTATGATGGAGGAAGGGAAGGGTGGTGCAGCACAGCCAATCCTGAGCTTTTAGAAACAGATGAGTTGGTGCAAATACTTCTGATGCCTGCAATATGTGTTCAGTGTAAACAAGTGATTCTGTGAGCAGCTAATGAACTAATGGAGCCAGATTTCCTACAAATTTCTGTCTCTTGATTGACTTTTAACTGAGACACATTATGCTTAAAACATTCTAACTGTTGAGCATGCCAAAAGAGGCAGTCCTGGTTTCTTTACTCACTTTCTACTGTGTGTTAACCCACCAGATCTAGCAATTATATGGCCTCAAGATGAATTTGAAGCCTTCATTTGTGTGTCTGTGTGGTGTTATTTGAGCTGGATCAATGAACTGATTATATCTAAGATTAGTATCCCTCTGTCAGGTTTGAAATTTAGTCAATAAGCTCTAAAGGTTTTAGACAAGAAAGTGAATATGTCTGCAGGTATATGCATGGATTGGATGTTTAAGTGGTATGGCTATGTGCTGCAGTCTGATTTTTAAAGTAGAGTTAAATAGAGTTAATATAGTAAACATGGCTTTTAAATGTCTCTGTAGCCTACAGCCTGTGACAGTTCATGCCAGAGTAGTACAACATGTAAAGCTTCAGGAAAGTAATGACATGGTTAACAATGCTACAATTCAAGATGCCAATAAACAACACGTCAAACTTTCTAAGTGGAATTCCTATGATTTTCAGGGAAAAGTGGTATGTTTTCAATGCACTTTGATAAAATGAATATGTGAATGTCACTTGTGGGATATGGCAAGATGTTATTTCACTTGATGCACATGTGCAACAGGATCTGCTGAAAAGAATTTATATTTATTGACATGCCAATGGTAAAATCAGTATCAGCATCTGTGTTGACTAGTAATATTTAGTCAAAGTGACTCACTAAAACACCTTCAGGAGAATAATAGTGCAGGAACAATCAACTACTCTAAGGGTGATAAATGACCTTTGAATCATGTATGGTACCCATTAAGCACAAAAGCACACAAGTGTCTCAACTTTGATGAATTTGCTTGAATTATCTGCATGTGGATCAATGAACTATCACACTGGCCTCAGAGACTGCCCTCAGAAATGTTGCTGTGTATGAGATACATGATGTTGACCTAAGGCAATTTGGGAGACATTGCTTTAAGTGCATTTTCTTTGCAGTTGGAGATGAAGCAGAAAGGGTGTCTGGACTATATGCAAATGTGCATAGTGATGTGTTAACATCTGACACTTTATTAGTTCTGATCCTTAGTCCCTAATCACTTCCTATGTTCTCACTACATTTGTGTCACACTTACCACCTGCTCTGATGACCACTAGACCAGCTCAGTGTTGTACTGATTATCCTAGGTAAGTGTTCATCTGGAGGGCTGCTGCTTTAGCTCCTGCTGTGGATGTACTTGGCTCAGTCATTGCACAAAGTGCCTCCCCTCCCTCTGCAGTTCCACTACCCCTTGCAGGTGGCACATCTGTGTGCTGGCGTGTGCATCACGGTCTGCTGCACAGCACAGACTTTGGGGAGCTGAATACAAAGTGATTGTTCAAAGTTGACATTTTCAAGGCCTGACTCAAGGGCCAGTTTTTACCTTGTCAGCTACGCCACAGCTTGAGCTCTTGTGACTTCAGGACTTTGGAGCTGAACTGATGCAGTGAACATCAGGGATTTAATCGCTGCTTTGCTGCTGGACTGCTTCACAGCATTAGGAGAATCACATTGCCTCTGTTTCAGTATCTGCAAAATGTGTGAAGTTGAACTCAATATTCTTCTTAGAGCCCTTTGATCTTTGCATGGTGTGGCCTGTAAAACAGCTGAAACAAACCACCATGACAATTACACCAATTTTGATCTACCCTTCAACTTTTCTGACATAGCTAGCATAGAAAAACAGGTATGCTGGCTGGAGTAATAGCACAAAGACATTTGCTGTCTTACTAATGTAATTTAAATTGGTGAACTGATATAAGGAGTGGCACAAAAAATGTTTTTGATATCATAAATCATACCTGCACTAAAAGTATTTGGCAGAGTTATGCAAGATAACCCTTTCTAAACTGCATACAGATGCAGGCATGCTATATATTTGATGCTTTTCACCTTCCACAACACCCTGATTAAAATGAAATCATTCATGTTCATTACTGTCACAGGTTACTATTTTAGTATCATATTTGAGTCTGTACTTTACTCCCATTTTCTTTTTGGTAAGCAGAACTGTCCCCTTCCAGTTCCCCTTCACTCCCTGCCTCTCCTACAAGATCAAGCAACAGACTTGTAAGCACTAGAAGGGATTTTAGGAGGGCTGGAGGCTGGGGAGGAGTATTGCCTGCTGGAGTTATCTACCACCCTCTTCTTTTCACATCCTCATAAAGCTATACCACGCAGTAGGCATTAAGTAACATTTTAATATTAGACCACTCAGTTTTTGCTTCTTGTGAAAATAATATCAAAGACAGTTCTTTTGTATTATTTTACAGAAGAAATTTGCTTTAGCTTCTTTGTGAGGAACCTGGGGGTGGCTGGTTTGGATAGTCTTGCTAGCTTGGGAAATAAAACCACACATATATGTGCTGGCTTATTTGTTCTGTTGAGAAAAATGCACTCTAGATCTACTCAGAAGAATATTAAATGGTAGCCAGGTTTCAAAACCTTTGTTATATAAGCAATTACATTTAAAATAAAAATGGTATAGCATTTAGCTAAGTAAAATTTAAATAAAGGACAATGACTTCAAGTGGTTCTTCCTTTCCCAGTCAAGAGATTTAGAGAATAAAATGTTGAGATTTTTTTCCTTAATAATATTTATTTTTAATTTTACTTTAAAATGACATTTGTTTGTAAGACCAATAGCTGACACAAACCATAGCTGATGCCACAAGGAGACTGCTTAAAAGGGAAACTAGAAAACTGGGCATTAAAATATGGTTAACAGAGTAATGTTTTTTTGTGTCTCCTACTCCACATAAAAAAATCAAACCTAAATCACCCACATATGTAGAGCATCTTTTTAGAAACTGTTATAATGCATTACTGGTTATGTACTAATGTCCAAGGAGGCTGGGGTAGCACTTGAATCAGAAAACAACAAAAAAGCCCAAACACTTGATTAACCTCACAAAAAGATCACTCAGCTCTCTCCCAGTATTTGTGAACCAAATGTCATTTGGAGTGCTAACAAAAATACAGTTAAATAAACATTCTATCTTTTAAAAGACAAAGTCCATACCCAGTTCTGTCCCAGGTACATAATCTCAACTACAGACATCCATAGCAAATTAACTTTTCCATGTTCATATTGAGAGGCAAACAATGGACATTTCTATGTCAGCTGGATTTTGATGGCAGCATTTCTCTCAGCAGCTCTGACACTACATGAAAATCATCTTCTGGTCTTGTTGGTGAAATCTAATCTTTTGCTTCTACAAAGATCATTAGAGCCTTATTTTTGTTTCAATTTAAAGATATTATTTTTACAGACACCAATACATCCATTGTGGCTTAACCCCAGTCAGCATTCATTTACTCCCCTCTGCTGGCATGGGGGAGAAAATAGGAAAAATGAGAACATTCATGGGTTAAGATAAAGACAATTTAAAGGGACAGAAAAGAAAGAGATTATAATAATAATGATGATAAAAGACTTAGAATATAGAAAACAAGTGATGCACAGTGCAAATGCTCACCACTTGCTGACATTCATCCAGTTCCCCAGCAGTGGCTGCTGGCCAGCTTTCACCTCAGTTTATATGCTGGGCCTGATGCCAGATAGTATAGAATATCCCTTTGGTCAGTTGGGATCAGCTGCCCTGGCTGTGTCATTTCGCAGCTCCTTGTGCTCCCTTACTTGCCTCAATGGTGAGTGGGGTGAGAAGCAGAAATGGCCTTGGCTCTGTGTAACCACTGCTCAGCAATAATGAGAACATCTCTGAGTTATCACCACTGTTTCCAGCACACATTCAAAACATGGCCCTTTACCAGCTACTATGAAGAAAACTAACTATTCCGGCCAAAATCAGTGCAACATCATTTTACTGGTTAAGTTTACTTCTGACAGAGAAGTGTCCGACATTAGTCATAGGGGTTCAGATGAGTAGGTTTATGCAGGCTTTCTAAAAGTGAAGTCCATATACAAAAAGAAAGTGCCTTGGGGTCATCTTACTTCTGTCAGGTGAAAAACAGCTGTCTAACATCACACAGCAGCTTTACACAGCAGTTTGGGACAGGAAGTTACTGAGCTGAAATTAATGGGGAGAAGACAGATTGATTCTTTGTGTATAAGCAACCCAAAAATGCAATAATGAGAAAAAAGAGAGAAGTGTGCATATTTTGCTGGCTGTAACAAGTGTGGAACTATAAAATTTCAGTTGATATTGTTTCTGCAGCTGAGCTGATGGTTTAGTTTTCCCTTGCAGCCTCCATTGTAGGTTTTCCTAAAATTTCCTTTAGTGTGAAAATGTCTCTAATTTCTTCATTGTGCCAAGTGGAATATCTTTGAAAGTTTAAAATAAATATATTCTACCATTTTGAAGCCAGCCAAATATTTTAAATTAATATTTGAAATGAGTTCAGCAATTGTCGTTTTCCAAATTCCTTCTTTGCTCTTTGTTCTTGAGCAATCAGCGTGATTTAGATTTAGACTTTTTTCTTGAGAGAAGGCACTGGTGGAGATGAGAAACATCTACTCTGATACATCTGTGTAAATAATTACATGATGTGCATGATCTCCTTGGTTGCTCTCTTAAGTAGTGTACGATACACTGCAAAACAATCTTACTGTTACATTTGTCTATGTTGTTTTAACATGATTTAAGAATTGATTAAAAAGCCCTGCCAGACTTTTAATTGAGTGTTGGCTCTTGTACATAGAAAATCTTTGTTAGTTATCTAGTACTTAACAGTTGTATCAGAGCAAGTGCTCCAAGGTAAACTCATACTAAGCTTTGACAAATAGAAGTAATGATGGTCTATATGTGCCAATAGTAAGAGAATCAAGATTAATTAATAAATTGCCATGTGCAGCTACATATGTTCATAGTATTCTAATCTCTAAGTTAGACACCAGAGATTATTTTTGTATGAGTGACAGTGCTCGTCAGTCACTGTTGCTGGAGATGTTACATTTCATAACACTAAAGAGCTAAACTATTGCAAGGCTGATGAAAGGGGCCAGAGTACAAGCATGCAGCATAGCCATACTTATAAATAGGTGGGTCTGATCATGAGGAATAATCTGCTGTTACAGATTTCATGTAGGATGCTGAAATGCCATCAAACAATTTGGTTTTGCACTGACTTTGGCTGGATTCAAACTAGTTATGCACTTAAAGGATATCATGGCAACAATATCTATTATTATCAATACCTAGACTTATCAATGTTTTCTAGTTCCTACAGTTGTTTTTACTTAAGAGAAAATTATTTTTTTAATGTTGGGTTTAACATATCCAACAAATAAGCATTTGACTTAATTTCTCTGGTAAAGCATAACAATAGATTTTTTTTTACTAATTCTTTCATGTATGGTATTGTGAATTTTGGCTTCTGTCAATTTAGCCATATAAATGGGAAGAAACTTCTCAAAGGCAAAAATGTTCAGACACTGAAAATCAGGTGACTGAGCTTCCTTTTTTATGCTTCAAAATACTGATGCTGGGGAAAGGAAAAATACCTATTCTTCTCACTTAAGTGTTTGTGGTGGCCTATCTCAACCATAATGTTACAATTAGTAAATTCCAATTGCATAGATATTTTGGACATATAGTTACAATGTATGATAGGTTAAAATTAGTTGAATAAAAAATTAATTATTACTGAGCATTTTGCAACCATGTATGTACACAAACAGTAATCAAACAAGGTCTTGAACAGCCCTAGTAATCTATTCTTTTAATTTGCTGTAGCTAACATGAAATATTAACCCTTGGACATTAGAATGAAATATGTATTTGATAGTTGCTTGCCACTATTTCTCATCCAACCCTCCTCCCACCTGAGGAGCAGCACTATACATTGGTCAATAACTTTAAAGTATATACCTTACACAGAAAAAATCCAATTGATTTAGATTCAGATTTATTTAATGCTTTCAGTCTTGAACAAGCTCTACACAGAATTTTGAAGCACTGAATTAAGATGAATGCTGAGCATTACCTGCTTTGTGTCTGGCTCTCTGAAAAAGGAATTATGAGGACAGATTCCCACAGATATCACCAATAAAAATGCAACAATTTTCTTTTTTTAATGAGAATTTAATAAATCTCGTGAAATCCAAAGGAATAAATTCCTAGAAAGATTCAAGATACTTTGGCATATGAAGACCTGGAAGAGACCCAGTATTCTTAATTCTTAATTCATTACACCAATGGGAAAATGAGGCATTCAGCAGTCAAAGAAAGGTTTTTAAAAAGTTACTAGTTCTAATCCCACTTTAAATTTTTGTATGGTTTTTTTAAGCAGATTCAAAATATGCCCATTTTTTTTCTGACTGGCCTTGAAGAAAACATGCTGCCATGAAAGAGACAGATGAGACAATAAAAAGTGCTAGAAAAAGGGAACCCACACAAGTAATCTATAGGTTTATGCCACATGAAGAAGGGATAAGAATGCCTGCTGGGAAGTTATAGTACTGATCCCAAATGCATACATTCAAGGAAATCTGGCTTTAACTAGTCCCCACAGTCAAAAGCTGGTACAGGGGTAGCTAAGTAAAATTGTACTGGAACAAATCTGCTTTGGCTAATTGACTTGCTTTTTTGGTTATTTCACTTTATCACCTTATGCATGGTTACAGGAAATTATTTTTTATGGGAGAATTATTGATCCTCATATAGTGATCATTAAGCAAGAATGAAAGAAATGTTTTAAAATTGAGGTTTTAAAACACATTTCAGTCTATCACAATACAATATGTTCATCAACACCAGGGCTAACCTCCTGCTGAATGTGTGTGAACAACCTAGTCAAAGTTTATGCTGAAATAAAAGAAAAGTGCCTAACAAGGAAGCCGTGTAGGTGTCAAATATTGAATGCTTCTGAAAAAATTGCCTTGAAGAGGCCATTAGCTGGAACATACCTGAGTAAGTTAACTGCTGGGTAGCTCAGTCTGTGTAGGTGTGTGGGTACAGATAATTCCATGTCCAATCTGCCCAGACTGAGCTCACTAGGACCAACTTAAGTCTGGAGTCTTCACTACAGTAAAATGAAACAAGGAATTCAAAGTAATAAGCTTTGTTTGTAATTATTTGCATAAACATACTAAGAATAATTGTGAGATTATGTTGAAACAAGATTTTTTATGAAATTATTCACAGCTTTCTACTTAAATCATAGGCAGTACTGACAGAGTAGTTTAATATTACTTAACATGGAGAATCTTGTTCCCCTCTAACCATCTCAGAAGATTTAAAGCTGCAATTATCCTTAGCTACTTTTTGAGTCACTGTCATCAAATTGGCACCAAAGCATCATTTATTGATGTGTAATCTACTGAAATGAGGGAAAAGTCATTGAAATAAAGATTTCTCTTACTTCTGAAAGAGCAAAAATCTCTACATGAATCAAAATCAGAAGTACCAAATCTCTTAGTTTTCTTATAAAAATACAGAAGATTCTGCCATGGGTGAATTTAAATTTACTGTTACGAATGTTAGATTAACTTGAAATAACTTGAATTCACTTGAATTACAGAAAACCTTTTCTTTCCCACATCCATGTATTAACATGCAAGATCAAAAACTTCTTGTGACATCATAATCATCATCATCATCATCATGGCTTGGCTTCACAAATGAAGATTTGGGAAGGGCTTTACCCATGCTTGCTGCAAGTGCGCTGATGCCTAAAAAGGCCAGTGCAAGATAGGCAAGTCCAATTGCAAAAGGCACAGTGGAAAGTCTCCAAGGGCAGTATTGGCGAGGCACGGTTCTTCCTGCATGGTCCTTTTTCCTCAAGACTGATTCTGCGTGTGTTCTTGTAACATACCAAGGCAATCAAGCTACCTTTTAGGGAATTTAAATAGCATGGATTCCCTTGGTATATTAGAGAAAATAAGTTCCCCTGTATTCTTCATCTCCAAGTGGAAGGAGCTGTAGGTGAGGGGAAGTGTGAAATGTGAAATTTTTATAGACAATGACCAGAGCAAAGCCGCCTGGCTTAGTAGAAATGGAAACCAAAGCTCTGAGTTGTCCATTTATTTAAAAATAGGGGATGGGTCTAAGAGGGTACACAAATGTGTTAAAAAATGTATTTCTGCCTCTCCCTGACACTAGACCTCTACATGTGATGGTTCTGGTTGTCACATTTGAAACATCTGTTCCATGACTACAATGCCTAGTGAGCTAATATAGTCTAGTATATAATATATAACACATATAGTACAGTCCAGTGATGTCAGGTTTCATCCCTTCCAACAGAATTTATTTTACTTCATTGCACTTTTTGAACTTTTGCTGAAACTACCTAGAAATGCTGTTGTTTTTATGCTTTCTGAAACTACTGCCATGCTGCAGATAACAGTTTTCCTTCCTCTTGCACACTCTGATCCCAGAAAAAGCACTACAAAAAAGATATGAAAATTATTAAAAAACCCTCAGGGTGTCTTTGAAGAATGCAAACTTCTTTTAAAGCTGAGGTGTGGCTATAAATGTGCATTTTCTGTCAATGGCTTGGCAGTGCCACAGTATCCACTTTATTGCACTCTGAGATAAAGCAATGCACTCAGGAAGGATGCTCTGTTTGAAAACATCTTATCCATCTCAGATTCATGGAGACAGCTTTCTTGAGCTGAGTTGAGGAGGATGATTTCAGAAATGGTGAGGTGTAATGAAAATGATTAAGGGACTGGAGCACCTCTCCTGTTAAAAAACAGCTGGGAGAGCTGATACTGTACTCAGGGAGCACCTTACCGTTCTTTATAGATAGCTGAGGAGGAAAATCTGGAAGACAGAGATATGTTCCTTTTAGTGATAGCCACTGACAGGAGAAGAGGCAATAGGCACGAACTGAAATACTGAAAATTTCAGTGAAACAAAAAGACTACAAAATTACTGTGAGTATAAGCAACTGTTGGAAGAGGTTTCTTAGGGAGGCTGGGAATTCTTCATCCTTGGAGATCTTAAAAACTGTCTAGGCAGACTATGGTTAATCTGCTTTAGTCAGCTGTGCTTAGAGTAGGACAGGAGTTGAACACAGAAATATAGAAGTGAACATTTTAGACAATATGTGACTAAATGATTAGAGCCCTTTTTCTTCTCTCCCTCAGTTGCCCAGCAAACCTGATTACCTGAGCTTGTGGCTTTCTTCAGTGCTGATGCTCAGCAGTGTGTCATTCTTATAATTATAGAACATATTACTTTTATATCTACCTATATTAATATATTTAAAGTCTCCAAGAAGAGATTATGAACACAGTAACTCCCTCATAATATTCAAATAGAAGGACTTCTATTAATGCATAGTATAAATTGGCATTACCTGCAGGTACAAATTATAAATAGTGAGCCGTACAAAATTGACAACTTATTTATATTTTTAACTTTATTATATTTTTTATAATAGGCACTTGATATTAAGAATATTTTTTTTTCTGGAATCTGGATGGTGTAATATTCTTTATCAGTATGAGAAATTTCATGAAAACAACATTTTGAAAAAATTTTTATCAAACAGAGGCAAATTCCACAGGTTATATTAGTAACACACATTACATCAGTAATCTGTGTGCCATGATTCTGCTTCTGTGATCCAAGTATAAGTCAAAATGTTACTTTTAGGACACTCTGCTTACTGAGACAGAACACTAAACACCTCACAAATAAATGTGCAAAATGAAATGCAACACAAAACATTGTGAAATCTGAACTGTTTTTTGGTTTTGGGTTTTTGCTTCTTTGGTGTTTTTTTTTTGTTTGTTTGTTTGTTTAGCTGATATTGTGTTCTGCCAAATAGAAGCAAATATTTAGAACGCTGTCTCCTGTCCATTGACCATAATTAATGGGCCTGATTTTTGCCTTTTTTTTCATTTATAAACATAGAAAACTCTGTTTATAGACATTAGAACCTGAAAACTTAAGTAAGTGTATATTCCTTTTAAAGAGAGCATGCAGAAAGAACATTTACCCTTCTTTATCAGTCTGGTGACAATGGAAACTACCCTCTAACTCTTAGGTATACTGGTATTTTTATCTGCTGAAGTTTGACAATACTCAACGGCAACAGAAATAACTTATTCATGAAGGCTGGGAACACAAGCTGGTAGTCTCCATACTTATGGAGCAAAACTTGTAACACAGTCAGAGACTGATGTTTCTAAAAGTAGATATCAATTTGACTCTTTATCTCTTTTTGAAATTTTATATTCCTTTTAAGGAATTTCTCTATTTACTGACTTGCAGTCAGAAAATGAAGATGGTGTACCAGAATGTTGTTAGATCAGTTAATCATCAGTTTAACATGTTTAATATCAATTAAACATGAATCCTCGAGTTCAAATAAACTTCACAAAGCTATAATAAGACATAAAATCACTGAATTCTAGCAACTGGACTGAACAGTTCCTCTAAAAACATCTTTGCTCTATCAGTTTTGAGATAGATATGTGAAGTTGATAACAAAAAGAAAAAAATTTGACCATCATGGCAAACACTGAAGGACCTAATTGGAAGAAAAAGAGGTGTTTGGGAAAACAGAGGCCAAAATAATACACTATAATATACGCAAGTAAATTTATGCAGCAAAATGACCAGACTCTGGTGACTTCCCTCACTGAACATCCCTGTATCTCTACAAAATACTAGTATATGCAAATAAGGTACACCAATATAGTATGGCATATCACAGGATCACAGAGTGGGTAAGGTTGGAAGGGACCACAGTGGGCCATCTGATCCAGCCTCCCCCCCTCAAGCAGGATCATCCTAGGCGACATGTGACAGAATTGAGTGCAGATGGTTCTTGAATATCTCCACTGAGGGAGACTCCACAGCTTCTCTGGGCAACCTGTTCCAGTGCTCAGTCAGCTGCATAGTAAGGGTGTTCTTCCTCATGTTTGGAGGGAACTTCCCGTGAATCATTTCCTGCCCATTGTCTTGTCCTATTGCTTGGCACTGCTGGGAAGAGCCTGGATCCATCTTCTTGATACTTGCTATTCAGGGATAGACATTGATGAGGTCCCCTCAGTCATATCTTCTCAAGGCTGAACAGGTCCATCTCCATAAGCCCATTCTCATAAGAGACATGATCTAGCCCCTTAATCATTGTAGCCCTTGTTGGACTGGGTCCAGGAATAAAACATATTTTGCCTTATTGATGCCTAAATTTGGCTCAATTTTGTTAATAGTGCTTTGTCCTGTCAGGAAATTAAAACAGCAGGTACATACAGTATGTTGGTTGTGAATCTTGTGGTTTGTTTTCTTTTCATTAAGAATGACAATTAAAACAAAATAACAACAACAAAAGGAGTTTGTTCTTTTTCCATCTGTGTGTACATTTTCTGCGTATATTCCTCTTTTTGTTATTTCTGCATAGATGTTTTTTACAACATATCCTGGACTGTGTTTGTCCCCAGTACCCAAGTTAAATCAGTTTTGTGTCCAAGGTAAGCTTTTTAATGAGGCTACCATCCTTTCTGTTAGACTTTGTCTTTTCTCCTGTTTAAAACTTGTAAACTGCTGTATGTAAAGGACTATTTGCTCTATACATCCTGTTGAAATCGGCATAAACAGCAGCTTTCCATTACACTTGAATTCAGACTGTACCTTAATGTGTATCACACAGTTCTATGAATCTAACTGTAAACAATCAAGTTTTAACAATAACTTAATTGGCTGAGGAAGTGACAGGCTGTATAGCATTTGTCCATCACCCTCTAATTGGACCATTTGATGCTGGAACAGCTACAGCAGAAATGGAACAATATCCCTTTAAACATTTCAATTTAATCACATAAATAAGCTCATGGGAAAACTGGCAAATGATAGGCAAAATTGGTCAGTATTAGACAAAGAGTTGCATACAATTCAGTAGAAACAATTATTCGATTGATTACAATTTGCAGATAAGTATTTGAGGTTTGAAATTTCATAATTGTATGTTTAATACAAACTGGATAACTTCTTGCATAAATTGACTTCAGGCCCTCACAATTGATCACTTGCTGCATTTTCATGATTACATTGTTTTGCAATATTTTGTGAAGGCTGGCAGAGACTTTTGTTCCAACTCCAGCAGCAAGAGCTGAAACCAGGTTTAGACCTTCAATTGCCTTTGTGCTCCTTTTCTGTCTCAGCCAGAAGATGAATTTAGATTCCTCTTGGGCACTTAACCCTCCAAATCAGAATGTTTCCTGTTACACAAACATTGCAGAGGAATGTTGGCTGAGGGATTTGCACATAGTTCTTTCATTAGCTACATTTAGGTTAGTGATATGCCTGTGTTGCGGTATCTCCCCCACCTGTATAATAATATGTTGAATACACATATATTAAGGATATTGCTGTCATAATAAACACTATGTTCTTACCATATATTATTGTAAATATTACTATTATTATCCCTAGAATAAAGATATTCAAATCTTTTTATGAACAAAACAGTTTTTAAGCTTGTAAGACTGGTCATACAGATTCATCTATATCCCTACAACATAAAACATGCAACATGAAACTTCTTATTTACAGAAAATTAAATTGATGCAGTTGTTCTGTTTTTTATCAAGTAGAAGTAGAATTTGGTAGAATAAAACATTATTTGGATAATTGCATTAACTGAATGAGGAACCACACACTTGTTTGTTTTGAAGGATCACAAAGTGGCATTTAAGACTGTGTTGTGTTAGTGTGAACACAGTGTAACTGAGAGGAATTCCCTAAAATAACTGATTTTTAAATGTATATGTCAAAATACTTAACTAAGAAACCAAATTGAAGACCAATCACTTCTGCCTTGTTTAATACTTACAAGAGAGCTTAATTTTAAGTACAGACGTAATCCTACATATTATTTGTCATTTACAGTTCACTGGAACAACTTACAGTTTATCCTGTGTATGATGGTCTGCTAAATCACAGCCTCTGTGCTTTCTTTCACAAGAATGAAACACTGGAAAAATAATAGTAAAATCTGAAGGGCATATTGACAATGGCAAATCCAAAATGAGAAAGGTCATCCACTTTAGATCAACACTGTAGACTCTGAACAGCAGCTTTATCAAGACACAAATGTCTTCAAAGTATAATTGCTTCTGACAGTAGTAATACTTAATTACATATAAATATATCATAATAAGCAGAAATAGTGAATAGATCTGCAAAGCTCTTCTGTTTTTTGTTTTGTTTTGTTTTGTTTTGTTTTTGTCTTGCTTTGTTTTGCATATTTTTAGGAGTGTAGTTTGGTTGTGTTGTAGGGTTTTTTTGGTTTTTGATTGTTTTTTTGTGATGATGGTGGTGGGGGTATTTTTTCTGTCTTTAAGAAAAAGTTTGGACTAAAACTACAAGCATTGTAAAGAATTAAATGTGTGCCCTCCTCAGTAGTCAGTTACAAGGTGGATAAAATATAAACATGCTTATGGTTTGAAGGAAGAGGAATGTGAAAGTGTGTAGTAGAGAAGAAAAGAATAAAAGGTTGTCTGTACACAAGACTGTCAGGTCAAAATTTAGGGCACTGAAATGACATTAAAGCAAACATGAAGACAATAATTTTGATCATAAAGATAACACGGCACTGGAGAGATGTGGAGTCTTCAGATTTTTTTACTTTTAATTTGGTATAATGTTGAATATGTGCTCTTAGCATTAATATTAAGCAAAAAACCCAACATTTATTAAAACAGCATTGAGATCAAAGTAATACATGTATTTAAAAATGTTACACACAAGCTGCAATAGGATCTTTATCCCCATCTGCTATATACCATGCAAAGTATTATCCAGATCTCTCAGACTTGAATTTGCATAATGTTATACATGTGTATACTTCCAAAATACTCAGAAAGATTATCCAAACTACAAGTTAAATGTGTATACAACTGAGGCATAGATATCTAGCTCTGAGACATACAACACACCGCTACATATTAAGGCTGCGACAGAGCTAGAAACTGAATCAAGACCTGTGATGAAACTGAATCAAGACTGTTGATGAGTTACTCAACCACAGTTATCTTTGCTACTGTAGTATTATTTCCTAAGTATGAGGCTTATCTTTCAGTGCATGGTGAAGTTAATTCCTATTGACCAAAACAATATCATAATGAAATGCAAGTAGCAATCTAAATGCTTTGCCAAATGAAAATTTAAGCTAGGCACACAGTGGAAAAATGAAGCTGCAGAGAATGGATATAAGGTCTCTGTCTGCAAGCCAAATATGAGAGAGAAGGGGAAAAAAAAAGGAAAGAATACAGCTTTATAATATTTTTCCATATTTTTTTTAAAACTGTACATGTATCTAAATGAAAAAACAAGTTTTAACTTCACTGAAAATGCCCAAGTGGTTTGCCTGAAACTGCAGTGTGAATCAGATTAAGGGGACAGAGACAGACTTACTCTAAAAGTGTGAGTGGGACATGAGACCTGTGTGTCCTGCACCCAGCACCCAGCACCATGAATAGGGTGTGAGCTGCCCTGATGAATCCACATCCAATTTGCCTCTGACAAATCCAAAACCAATTAGATTTGTCTGGTCATTTATCTGGTGCTTGCAGGACTCTGTGCTGATATTTTGTGAGATTTGTTTATGAAACATCTAAAAAGAAAAAAACAGTGGGGCATACTAGAGTAAGGGATAGTGCTTTTCTCAGAATTATGGAAGCCAGTATCTGGGCCAGAAGGTGGATTATGAAAGTGTTGGAAGTGACACAGCCATGTTAATGAAAAAATGGTTTATAAACTGGTAACTGAGAAGAAATTATTGTTTAAACTTATTGTTGCTGCTTTTGATATTGACTGCCAAATAGTTTAGTGAAAATGTGAGATTTTTTCACTTGCTCAAATGAATAAAAATAAATATTGTTTTTACTTTGTCTAAATTATTTTATCAAAATTGTAGAGAAGGAAATGCGGCTAGTCTTGTAAGTATCCTAACATTACAGTGTTAATAACAGAAACAAAGTATATATTCAGGATGTGTAATTAAAGCAGCTGACTAATGAGTAATCTCCAGCACCCACAGACAAGTCTGATGGAGATGGTATTTGAAATAACTAACAATAGGAAAGCAGAGACACTGATTTCAGGAATCTAAGGCCATAGACATGAGCTCAATGTCAGAGAGGGCAGCTTGGAAAATCAGCAGGAAGCAGCAACAGCTATATTCATAAAAAGTAAAGGGATCTGACAGGGTGAACAAGGGGAATAATGAAGAAAGAGGGAATTTTTAACAACTTCTTTTTCTTCCTGTCCTTTACAACACAGTTGGAAAATACGGGGTTAAACCAGGCAGCTTTAAAAAAGCAAATGAAAATAGGCTCAGTTGTGAGAGGCACAATACTGAAGAAGAAAACAGATCTCTTCATCCAAACTGAGATCAGAGAGATTGAAGCTCAAAGGAGCTGAGGAAAAAGTAGGTAAAGAAACCTGAGGCATTGGGATAGCTGGTAGTCTGTAGGCAGGTGTGGTAGATTTATAAGGTTTTTATGAAGTCTAACACCTGTTTGGTATAATAGAGTGAGAAAGGGTTAAACAGAGATAGCCCTGCTGTTAAAGGAGGCGTTTGCTGGCAATGGTGTTCTATGGGGTAATTCTCTTTGCTTTTCCTAACTCTTTTAAATGCAGAAAGTGAGCTTCGACACACCAGGAAACAGCAAAAACAGTTGCAAAAATGTATTCATCCATGGCACAAAAAACTGTGTGTTTTGGTGTTGAGTAAGGGTCTAAATATTTGAATTTTTCAGAGGGATGAAAATTGGTAGCTACAGTATAATTCAGTTCACAAAAAGTGGTTTGCTCAAATTAGCTGGTAGTCAATTTGGCAGCTTGTTACATCAATATTTCCTCAAACTGAATTGTTTTTGAAAATAAAGAAAAAAGTTGTGGACTTTCTAATGTGGTAATATTTAATCCTAATACATTTTTGCCTGGATGACTATCTGAGATATTCAAAGATAAGTGATGTGGAGTAACATTTATTTATTAGTAAATATGTTGGTCAGAAAAACGAAACCAAACAAAATATAGACAGATGGTGATAGTAGGATGGCTATTCTCTACCATGCTTCCATGCTTCCACCTGAAGCAATCATACATTATTATGCAAGGAAGCATGATCTAATATTTTTTTACACGGTACACACTATCATGATCTATAATAAATATCACAAATTCAGAGAAGTAACAGTTAGTTTTAAGACATTTTCAAGATAGACCTTGCTCTGTGATCTCCAACAAATCCCTTGACATGATACATATGTAGTGGGCTAAATATCCAGGCACTTTTGAATATTTTTTATTATTTGAGAGAAAAATTCCTAGCATAATGTTCTGGGTTAGAAACTGGTATGGAGGCCTTGTAGGTTTAAAAATAAGTAAACTCACTGTTATTTAAAAAAAAGAAAATCCTGAATAATATATAGATGTGTTTATGGTTATAAGTAATTCAGACTTAACACTGCAACTACCAGCAAGGACTTTTGTCTGGTCTCAGTAATTGTCCGTTTAATGTAAATCTCATAGAAAAGGATAGCACAAAACCTGCTTAATCCTTAGCAAGCTGTTCCTGTCACCTTTCTAGGAAAAAGAGTACTTGGACTCTATCTGCTTACAAGTATAAATGCAGTTCATGTTTATAAAACATTACATCTGCTTAGTTCACTCCAATTTCTATTTGATAATTCCCTGTTTACTTTTCCTCTTATTCAAGGCAAAAAGTTGCATCAAGGTCAACCCACCAGAAATGTGAACAAGAGAGAAACATTTTGTCAGTGCAGGCTGCTGTACTCTCCAGTCTGTTCTCTTACAAGGCCTTACATGTTTGCACTCTAGCTGACATGATGTTTTGAAGTCCTCCAGTTTCTACCATGTTGGTCACCCTTTGCAAACACAGAAAACACATCTGCCACACTCAGGGTCAGAAAGTTTAGAAAAGACACATCTTAAGGGAACTGAAGGTGAGGAAAAAGATTCAGAATCACACAGACTTAAGTTAGTCAAGATCAAAAATAACAAGCAAAATATTTGAAAATAAATAGAAATTGCAAACAGTTACTAGAATTAGAAATTAATACACTTTTGAAAGCTGAAGCACACAGCAAATTTAACTAAAAAATGAGAGAGCCTATAGACTTATGTGATTCCTCGTTATTGACACTGTAACTTTTTAATTTCGGAGGGGAGTGCATGAACACTGTAATGAGAAATAGAGTCAGGTTTTAGAGAATAATTTGACTTGCAGTCTACTTGAATTTTTTTTGAACTATTCTATGTCCTCAGCACCAATTTCATAAAGTTTCTATGAACACTTTGGGCAGCCAGGGTGAAGTGCAAGACCTTCCACTGTAACTCTTCCTCCGCCACTGCTTTGTTCCCAAAAATGGATAATGATGCCTCTGCAGCATTTCTAGCAAATTATTCCATAAGACTTCTGCAGTTCTGTTTCCCCGGCAAATCCTTTGTGTGAGATAAGATGCTATTACACGATGAACACAATGGCAAAGCTGCAGATTCACCTCAAATTATTTGTAAAGTAAAAGAAGCAAGAACTGATGGAAAAGAAAAGAAAACATTGAGGTTATATGGGTGAGATAAGGCAGACTGTCATAGCCTAAACAGTACTTGCTTAAGTTACCTGGTTATTATATTACTGGTTTTTGTTATATATATATATATCTCACATATATTTAATTTTCTGGCTAGGAGAAGTGGATTTTTGGAAGGTAATACTAACTTACCTGTACATATATTAATAGATAGTCATCTCAAGTTTGAGGGGCAAGTGGAAGAATGCATTGCATTGATCATTTGGATCTAGCTGGCAATGGCAGCTATACTTTTGGAAAAACAGGGAGTGGGGGATAATTTCCCCCTTGCTCTAAGAGGAGATAGAACTGGAAACATCTTGTAATATGTTAGAATTACCTGTCATGCCCAGAAGAAGTGACAGCCCTGTTTATGTACCCTGTCTGATCTCTGATGAGTGTAAAAGGCACACAGCTATAGGGACAGGGAAAGTTCATTTGTGCAGTTCCTTAGGAGAACAGGGACATTTGGCATCTTCAGAGCCTGGCCTGACAGAGTGCATCCTCTGAAAGAGGTTGGAACCCAAGATCTTCTAGTGAACTAGCTGAATTGAATATGTCTAATTCCAGAGAAGGAACTGAGATCAAGGGTTTATGGAACTATTGAAAATGAGCTTCTAAGTAATTGAATATCTCAGCAATTGCTTGTGCAGATGTAAGAAAGGACATGAAAAGGAGAGAAAAAGGCTTCTACAAGAACAGAGGATATGTAGGAATGGTCTTTGGAATTTATAAGAAAAAGTTGAGTAACTGGCTTCCCTTTACTAAAGCTGAGAGTAATGTATGAGTCAGATTTCTTCTAATTTCCCAAGAAAGTTTTTATCAAAGACCAAAGAGATCCTGAGATTTAGAGGTGCAAGAATGGCACAGACTCACTCACAGTCCCCAGACCACAAAGACCTGAAGATGAGGAAGGAGACAGCTATATCTTTTTCCCAAGAAGATAAACCAGTGTGGAGAACGTTTCCATGTTCCTCTCAAGCAGATAAACTTTACTTGAAAAAACCTTTCAATCAAAGCTTGAAACAAGCTCCTTGTAACATCTTCTGGTGTGAAAATTCTCCATAAAACATTTTCTATTGTCTTTGTTCCCTTTGATACATAAAGATTAAGCCTGAAGGCAGCTTACTTTGAAAGCAAGAGGGATAAAAATCAACATACTCAAGCTACAAAATTTTGGAGCATATTCAGTTTGAACATCTTTGTTGCTCTTATATTTTGGTCTTTAGTATATTTTTTCAGGCTGCAGGTACATCCAGAAGAAATGAATGTGCTGAATATTTTTCCTGTTTTGCTGAAAAAGGTTCATTTTCATTTTGATCACCTTGACCGGGTCTGTCACAGTCCTGATTCCTCTGGAAAAGAGCAGAAGCAGTGAGATAGCCCTTAATATCACACTTTCACTCCAGTCCAAGCAAGTTTTTGGTGATGAGGCAGAAAGAAGGAATATAGGGAGGTACCTTTGCTTGCTGCTTCTTGACAACTATATTAACCAATGGGGTATGTGCATCTGAGCATAATGCACATATATATACATGCATATTAGCACAATTAGCAATATCAGTTACATCTATCTTGTTTGAACCCTTGGATCATGCTTTCTCACTGTCTGCAGGTGTGCTTCTGGGATTAACAGTATCTGTCTGGCTTCAATGGGGTTAATTTTCCTCATAGCAGCCGATATAGTCCAGCGCTTTGCATTTGTGCCTGGAATGGTGTTGATAACACACAGCATTTTGGCTACTGCTCAGCAGTGATTGCACAGTATCAAGGCTTTCTTTCCAACCCCTTTCCACCCAGAGGCCAGTGGGCTGGGGGTGGGCAAGAGGCTGGGTGGGGACACAGACAGCCTAGCTGGCTGACACTGACCAAAGAAACATTCTCTACCTTAGGATCTTGTGCTCCATAATGGAATCTAAGGCAAAGGAGGGAAATGTGGGGCTATCCTTGATTATGGCCTTTGTCTGCCCTAGAAAGTACAGACCATGTGTACTGAGACCCTGCTTTCCTGGGGATGGATGGATATCTGCCCACTGATGGGAAGTAGTTAATAAATTCCTCTTTTTTACCTTCTGTGTGCAGCTTTTGGTTTTCTTATTAAATTGCATTTAAGCTTTTCCACAAGATTGTCCATCTTGTTTTCTTCCCCTGTGCTGTTAAGAAGGGAGAATGAGCATAGCTGGGTCTGGCAGCCAGACAAGTTCAGCCCTTTACATGGTCTTCAAAAGCTATGCTTCTCAGTTTAGTAGGTAAGCAAATATTCACTTCTGCTGCTGCTCTGTGCAACATTTCTCTGAATTATTATTTCTGTAATTTGAATGATGCAATCTTATAGTATTATTTTTCTTTGATAGTGTATCAAGGACAGTATTAGACCCCATCAGCACACAACTATTTCCAATTCTTATAATGTATGTGACATTTTGTCATACCGTAGTTCTATTCTTCCAGCCCCAGTTTCTTATATCAATCTAGTCTGAATGCAGACCATGTGTACACTGTAAAACTCTATATAATTTTACTCTGCTCTTTTTTTTGGTGTGATTTTGAGGATTTCTAAACTAAGAATTAGATTATATGTATATCTAAAACTATACACAATTAGATGTGTTCCTCTGCTAAGTATATATTTGTATATGCCATTAATACAGCCTACTTTCTCCTTTATGATTGGATTTTTAAGGTCACAAAGTATGTTGATGTTTCTTGCTAATGAATCCCCTTTTTCATCATGTCTCTAGTGCAATATTTCTGCCTTGAATGTTGGCAAGCAGTGAAGGAGGAGCTGATGTCTTAATTCAAGTTCTGCAATGGAAAAAGAAAACAAGAGTGAAAGGGCTGAATACATTTAATCCAAGCACAGAATTGTCAAGTAGAATAATGCTTACACTGAAAAAAAGATTGTTCTTGAAGTCACTTGTGGATGGGCTGTTCATTTTGCTCTGCTATGTTGTAATTATATCCTGCTGAGTGCAGAAAAAGTTAGCCAGCTCTCAGCCTCCCTAGAACAAAAATCAGCATGTTGCCATTTTTCTTCTCTACCAAGATGTCATTGTTAGCTATACTTCCTCTTTGGTTCTTAGTTATTTTCTGTTTCATCTGATTCCTTACATTAACCAGAGACAAACTGCACTCACTTCCTTTCTTATCTTTTGCAGAGTGGGAAAGTGTGATCTCTGTTCTGGACTTTCGTGTTTTCTCTAGGGATATGAGCAAAAGTAAATGAGGTATTTTGTTCTTAATATTTGCTTCAATATACAGGTTTAATGTAACTGTACAAGCTTATAATAAAACCAGATAGAATGCTTCTTGCCATATGAATTGTCTTTTAGTGTGGCTGCTGGTTGTGTGGTTGGCTTATGGGTTGGGACAAAAGGATTATGAGATGTGAGAACGTGATATCACTACATATGTGTTATAGGAAGTGTTACAGAAGTATTTTGGAGGTGAAAGGGAAAGCATCAAAAATTGGAGTTTTTCTTGTTTGTTTGCTGTACTTGGAGTTTCTTTTTGCTATAGAAATACAGCTGGTTTATACTAGTCAGAGTTTGATTTACAGTCATATAGAGAAATACAAGTACATCACAGAGCAGGATTTCAAAATGTCTTCTTCTGACGTAGACTAGTTTACAAATATATGATTACTGTAGCATTTGATCTAGAGATAATAGTGTCAAAGAAACACCAATCTTTTCCTCAATTGTAATATTGGTCATATTCAGAAATTACCACGTATGCCAAAATGATGTCTTAAAGTACGTTACATCTCATATCTTTAAGGTGTTGCTACTACCCAAATAAGGAGACACAAGTTTGACCTTGCAATCACTGAAGAATGCATTAACAGTGTTCTAAATGCTTGTTATTGATCTCCAACTGAGTATTCACATAATTAAGTTCTGCAGGTGCTCAAGTGTGTGCAGGATTAAGTTTGATTTTTTTTTTCCTTCTAATTCCCCTAAGAATAGATCTTTCCATTCAGGTTTGTTCACCTTTGGAGGAGTATTGCTATGGAGGTCTGAAATTGCTGTCCATTGCTGGCGCTGAGTACACTAACATGTATGTAAGGAAAAATGCATTAATTAATATTGCAGTATTAATAATATGCAGTATTAATAGTGTAAGAAGTATAAGCAGAATCACTGGGAGAGTGCAATGAGGAAATATCTATTTAAATTCTGAGCATTTTGTTAAAATGTAAATTAGAAAAAAGAACAGTTGCTAGAAATGAAGTTAATTAGAAAAAAAACAGTCATAAATGTGGCTTGTTTAAGTACTTCAAAATGACACTGTCAGACAGTCCTCTTTCCATGAGTGTCTTCTGACTAATAGCACTACTGTAGCTAAAATTCCCAAGTCATTAATCTTATCATTTGTATGCATTATGACAGAATGAAATAAATAGCATATTTTCTATGACAGGTTCTCCCTGTCCACACCATGAATGTTGCTTTTGTCCAAGGGAGCAGACACGCTCAGCACCACTCAGCTGGTTTAACCAGCGGATGTCACTGGGTACTACGGAAGAAAAAAGTAGCAGAGCACTCACTACCTGTGTGCTGGTTTTGGCTGGAATAGTGTTAGTTTTCTTCAGAATAGGTGCTATAGGACCATGTTTTAGATTTGTGCTGGAAACTGTAGATAACACAGAGATGTTTTTGATATTGCTGAACAGTATTTATACATAGTCAAGGACTTTTCTGTTCCTCCCAGCACCCCACCAGTGATGAGGCTGGGGGTGCACAAGGGGTTGGGAGGAGACACAACTGGGACACAATATTAATTTGACTGTGAAAATGTTGACATGGAAGTTCCTTCCCTTTAGTTAATTACTCTCTGATTTTTGGAGTTTATTAGAAAAGAGATGTCAAAAAATGTTTTCCACAAGTATACTTTTTTGTCAAATGTTAAAGAATCAATTCAGAAAATTATGACCAATGCTATTTATATTTTATCCTTTATAAGCCTCAATGAGAAGATCTTTTGCATTGTAGTTACAGACTCTTCAGTCAATTATTAGGATTTACATATGAATCACTGAAATGTTATAATTATTTCACATTTTGTAATTTTCCTCATTGTATTCCAACACATCAATTAAGTAAAATAAACTCCACTCTTTCATAGAAGAGTCTCATATCAGTATGTGTTAGAGTAAAATTCAGATCATGGGTAAGGCTTTCTATATTTAAAAAAAAAGTAAAAAATTCACACATAAGGTATTCCTACCTTTCCCAGGTCTAGGTAAATTCATGGTTTATACTAGTAAATAACTCTGTTGAATAAGTTGAACAAATTGTAATATAGAATATGGCATACTGACAAAAGTTTTATTGACTGGCACACCTGTTTCAGCTAGGGTATGATTTTTTTCAAGTTCTTAACTAATGCAGTATATTGTACAAAACCTTCAAATGTACAACAAGACTGGGTAAGTCATCTTTCCTTTTTAATGGAAGTAAGAGTGCAAAACTGACAAACATGAACCTATCTTGTGTAGAAAATAAGCAAGACAATTATTTTGCTTGTCCGTTCACAAATTGGTCTTTAATTCGAACAGAAGTGGTCAATGACATATGACACACATGATCTTCCCAGGACAGTGCATAGCAGATGGATGAAAAATCTGGAGGAAGACAAGGGGAAACTCAAGCCTTCAAAATTTATCAACTTTTTTTTTTTTTTTTGCATCTACTCTGAACATTTTCAAAGGTACAGAATTTTCTTTTCATATCTGTATTGTAATTTGTCACTGCACTCTCCATGCTCAGGATGTGTGTTTCTAATGAATTAATCAGTAAACCAGGATTTTTGATCTTGTATCAGATATTATATGAAGGTATAATTCTATCAAAATTTAAAAAATATTATATAATATGCTGAGGCCCTCTTCAACACTTGAGAAGATGCTTTTCCCCACTCAGGTCAGCTTTTCTTTCCCAACTGTTCTCCATGACTACTTTCAGAATTGATTAACTTCCAGTTTATAATGACACATCTAGCAGTCATGAAATAACCAAATTCAGCACTTCTTTCAATGTTGCCTCTCTGTGAGCTGATTCAATCCATTTTACAGTTATTGAGTTGGACATTTCTTCATTACTCAGTGGCTGCCAAGCAAGGATTCTTAAAGAACCACATCCTCCAAACAAGCCTTTTGTTTTTTAACTTTTTTTCCCTATTGCTATTTTTGTGGTAATTATATACACATCTATATATACTTTTTTTCTTTGCTGAGGTTTGCCACTGAAGGCCACAAAGTGACATCTGGGAGAGTATTCTGGAGTATAAACTCCCAGAAACAGGAAATTTAATTCTGTTAAAAAAGGTTAAATGAGCCACATACATAACTTACCTAGATTGTGCACATTTTTCTGTGAGCAATGTGGAGAGGTGAGAATGTTTATTTTTCCTAAAATAAATTTTTCCACAGCAGAAGTTCACCATACAAAGTTTGAAATTTGCCACACCTTAGGAAAAGATGATTACACACTTGTTTTCCATTGTAATGATTAGCAGAAATACATCCTGCTAAAAATTATGTACACTTTAATTTCTTTTCAAATATGATAGATTTTATTCTTAGACTATTTCACATTTTTGTTCTGGGTATATTGTCCTACATCCCTGTGGAGTCTTGAGTGTCATAGCTCACTGTTTAGAAAAACCAGAGTCAGCTGAAAGGATCAATCACTTGAAGAGACAGTAGACTCAGAGATACTGTTACAAGAATGCCTGAGCAGAGGATCTTCACTGAAAGCCACAGAAACCATTTACTCATATTGAGTTACTTCGAATCTATGCAATTTTTATTAGGCTAAGAATGGACTCTGGCTTTATTCTCTTTCTGTCCCTTAGGGTATAAGAAGAATAAACATATAGAAAAAATCATTAAGAAATATTTTTAGCATATTTTGTTTAGGAGCTTCTGTGAAAGGAAAAAAAAAGTGATAATGCTTTCTATCTAAAACAACCAAATCAGTTTTTTTTTTTTTTTTTTTGTCCAGTTATCTTGGAATTAGGTGGAATTCAACACATTGTTAATTAAAAATAAGTGAATACGTAAAATTAAGTGTTCTAAAATAAACATTTTTAAATTTCTTCTCTTCAGATTTGACTTCTATAAAAATAACCATAAGTGTTCTAAAAATGTTAGAAAATTAATATTTTTTTGTGTAAGATCAACCAGAGCAAATGAATTTTTAAAAATGTCTGTAGGATGTGGAAACCGTTTTGTTCACTCTTTTCTCAGCTGTCACAAGAATTAAAGAAGTAGCAGTTTAATGTTATAAATGGTGATAAACACCTTCTTACTTGACTGACCATGCATACTGGAACCTTCCACATGAGGCACAAATTCTACTGAGGGTAAATGGTGAGGAAAGAACTTCACCAATAAACTCTGCCTTGCTGCATAATTACTCACAACTCTTTATCATGAAACTACTGTGTCATTTTTATTGAAATGGCAGAACTGGGGAAAGAGTTCAGCCAGAGCTAAAAATAACCCCTCATAGAAATCACACACGTCATTTTAACAAAATTCTTCCTCCATAAGGCAGAAATTTTTTTCTGTTTTCTGCTTTTCAGATGGTGATGAACATCGTGTTCTCTTTGCAACTGAATTACGTTCAGAAACCAGCAGATGAACAAGTGTCAGGTTGTAGTCTCTAGAATTTCCACTTTGGGTGGTTATGCTCACGATCAAAAGTTCCCACAGAATTCATTAGACTTGAACTAAAACATAATACTTGCTCTCATCTGAACATCCAAAGAGTTTGAAATATCACATTTTTCCATTGTAATTCTACTCATTATGACGCATCTTCCAGTCTGTCTGAAAGGTTATTTCCTCAGCATTTTAGCCATTTTAATCTTCCTTGAGCTTCCTATGAAAGCAAATGTTATCCATTCTGGCTCTAATCCATGCTACTGGCTATTTATATATGTATTCATCAAAACATTTTGGGTTTTGTTTTTTGAAGGTATTTTTCATCCTGGGAAATTTCTAAGCAACCATTTTACTTCATTTATCCAAACTTCTACTGCTTTCATACTCAGCTTTGTCTTTAAAGAAACACAAGACACAAGTCTCTTGAAACAGACCTGATGAACAGGAGCAACACATGCAAATTTTTCATATGTCAGTATTTTGACAAATGGCACCATGTACATAACCTGAGTTTGTGCCAGCCAGACCACAATGACAAACAGAAATGTTTAAGTAAAGGAGAGCGATTAACCTTTTAAATAAAGACAAATATTTTAAGATTAAATAAGCATTTGTTAGGGAAAAAATATGATCTTGGATGAACACATACAGTATTCCCAGTGACACACAAGTTGAACACTTAGAGAAGATGAAAAGAGATTGTGAGATTATCTTCTTATGCTCTGTGGAGCTTTTCTAATAAAGATGCAAAGTTGTGAGTACTCGAGGACGTTCATAGATTCAAAATACATAATTTTGCATGCAATACCTTCTCTATGTTTTTGCTTTGCAAATATACTTTTTCAGTTTCTGATAATGACTAAGCCACTATAAATTTGCAAGCTGGGCATGAACCTGGATTTTTAAAGGACTAAGAGAATTGAAATTCATGTGCTCTCAGTTGTGCTAAAGACCAAGAAACGTGTTTCTGGCAGAAAATTTTTTTAGTTAGACTGTACTGTTCTTTCTCAAACAGACCTCCACTCAAGTAGCCATATTTTAACCACGATTGCTGCTTGAGTCTGTTTGCAGCTTCAAGTTGAAGAAATATTTATGGCAAAGGTATTTTAATTCTGATTATAATTTTAAACCTCCTTATTAGCATACCTAGAAGAAAGCACTTAATTTGTCAGAACTAAACTGATAATGAAAGGAAGTAAAAAATTGTACTTGGTCAAATTAACCATTTTCAATTTTAACCTTTACAACAACACAGAGACAAATCTGTAACATTTCCGTAACTCTGAGTGACTTTAAGGAATGCAAGGCAGCAAAATGAGATCTGTGAATCCAAATCATCATCCTCTAGTCTCAACAATATTATTCTATGTACAAAAAGTGTAGCTGA
This sequence comes from Sclerurus mexicanus, assembly GCA_013396755.1. Classification (NCBI taxonomy): domain Eukaryota; kingdom Metazoa; phylum Chordata; class Aves; order Passeriformes; family Furnariidae; genus Sclerurus; species Sclerurus mexicanus. The sequence goes on along the minus strand of VWZF01000360.1, from coordinate 325,398 downwards.
TTCATATTGCTCCATTTAGCATGCACTAGTGTCAATATGAATAAGTAACAGTTGAAGAGCTGGTCCCTCTATTAATAGAAAACACATGAATTTTAAAGGCAGCATATTGCAGTAATCAAACATTGCCTTTCGCTTTTAATGGCTTTTAATATATTATGTTTTTTAACAGTGTTAAATCATCATTGTAACCTGTCAAATTCTTTTTATAAAGACGATATACATTTAATAAAGATTAAAGTTCATGCAGGTGACCTTGGACATTTTTTAAGCAAATCTCATACATATATTACATGTAAGTGAGTAGAAATAAAGGTCAAAGATCATCTGTCTGAGCATAGCCTGAGAAAATACTAATTGAGATGGGGAAAAGATGTGCCAAAGACTGTACTTGTAACAAAAACCTCTTATATGTGTGCTTAAAAAAAGTTTTTTCTTACGTAAAACTAGCTAGAAATGGTGTAACAGTCTCTGGCCTGTATTGTCCTCAATACCATAATTGGAAGTCTGAGATAATGCTGGTTGTCATGATCCTAAATCATGCCATGGAACAATGCCAACAAAAGAACATTGCAGTCATATTATATTTATATATATTTGTAAACAATTATTTACAAATTTTACCCCATGCATTGCTTATGTTAGCAGAAGAGGTTTGGAAATAAAGGCAAGTACCCCATGCAAGATGAAATTACTATGGTTTATTGTCATGCCTCCTGTGCAGCCCACCAGTACATCTCCTTGACATTATTATATCATTGCAAGGTGCATTAGGCACTCCTCTGCAGCATCGGTTTGTCACTGCCCTTGTCACTAGTCCTTGAGATCTGTGCTGATTCGTTCTTTGATTTTGTTTGCACTACTCTGCCTGTACAGCACTATGAAGCATATCATTAAAGTAGAGGCAATTGAGATGGAATTTTTGATTTTAAAGGTGAATTATCCCACCAAATTACTTTCTGACTTTAAGGTCTGGTGCAAAATCCAGCCATTATGCAGATTGTGTTGGGAATTCTTTTTTTTTTTCTTTTTTTTTAAATTTTTTAAAAGAGAATTAGACTTTATAATGATGGAGGTATTATATAGCTGCCTAATTCTTTTTTTTTAGCAGGTTGTCTGTTTGGAGTCTTCTTGTTCTTAGTCTTCACCATATATATTCATAAACAACAACCAGAAAGCTAGTTGAAGCTACAAATGTGCACAGGCTCAGAGGTTGTACAGGCTCCAAAACCATTCGATGTCACGGCTTGCAATTGAAACCTGTCAAACAAGATTCTAACTTGCCTATCTCTGTGACTATTGTGGTATTCCAAATATGAAGCTCAAAGAGAGTTTTTATAGGTATAAAATTTACAGGAAGAGTGTCATAAGTAAGAGTAAGAAAGATGGCAATTTTTTCATCAGTACATGGTAGTCCCAAGAAATGAGTGGCATTTTGTGTTTAATTTGCACTAGCTTGCCTTAGGCTGTTTTCAATCTACTGACATAATAGCCTTCTTGGATGTCAAATTTGTTATTTCTTTATTTGGATATCTGGGGGAAATTCCTGCTTCACCTTTATATTAAGCAGCTGATGTAATAGCTGATGCATGGGTGGAAAAAAAGTTTTTGTACAGTAAATGTCACTGATGATGAATTTATCTGATTATTTTACAATCCTTACAAATCCCATTTTTATAATTCTGTTGACCAGTTGTGACTTGACTAACTGTGCCATAATGTGTGACAGACGGTAGAGAGAAAAGACAGTGAGATTAATATGTAATTAATAGATCTAAAATATAATTAATTTATTTAATATGTATTCTTTCATGACCTGCTCTCTATAGAACTGGCTAAGAGATCATTGCAGTTAACTTTAGACTTCAGTAGACTCCTGATCAAGATAATTTTTAAAATGTGTTTCTGATATTGTGGAAACACTTGTTGTTCTAGAAACCACATCTTAGAACCTCAGCTGGCAGATATTACAGGTGCAACATATACACTGTTAACTGAAATTTGAAGTGAAAATTTAATTTCAAGATTTAGTCACTTCAATTACACTGAAGGGTTTGAAATGACTAAAACCGAACATTTTCTCTATTCATGTTTGATAAAGTGAAGTAGTTTAAAGGTCAGAATTCTGTCAAAGTATTACATAATCAAGCTACAGTTTTATAGTAGCTTAGAAGAGAGTCGTACAGGAACTTAAGCAACACCACTGTGCGTTTTCCTAATTCACATTTTACTCAGATGGGAAAGGACAGTTTCCTTTAATGCATTGAATTTGAATGCATGCCATTGCTGTCTGAGGGTTTGTTTTCATTTTCCTCGGAGTCTTCTAACGATCTAGGTATGTACAGTATGGTTACATCTTAATTTATCAATAGGAGGTGTTGAAAATATGGTGGATTGCTTACAGTTCTCGATGTTCCATTTTTCAGAAAATTGTGGAAACTGGATGGAGAAATTACTTTCTATCATTCTGCCTTAATTTCTTTCTTTCAGTAGTTTCATAAGACAAGGAAGGCTCTCTCAGATGAAACACTGAAAAATCAAATAAATGCATATGCTCTACCAGCTTGCACTGAAAAAAACCTCAGAACTATGACTCTAAACAAGAGAAAAACTCAAGGAGTTATGCATGGAGAAGAGTTTTCATTTTTCAATTCTCTTGCACATGCTTCTGTTACTTCTCTAGGAGCTGCTCCATGCAGCATCTAAAGGAAACATTAAAAAATTATTCAAAATCTGGTTGTCTTTTTCAAATGACTTTACATTATTTTCTTTATGTACATGTTTGTTCTGGGCTAGACAAAATATGATTGCAGCTACAAAATGGAGTCCTTGCTAAATACTAGTTCGCAGATGACTAACACAAACATTATTCAAGTAGTGAAAGTAATGATCCTCACAGACTGTAAAGCAGCAATAAAGATACCATATAGCTGAAACAATATCTCGTGAACCATCAGTCACTTGAACTTCTTGCATGAACTTCTCCGGTGGAAAGACATAACTGAAAAAAGTAATGGTGCTGAAGGGGACAGAATTTGCTTCTTTTCCTTTAATGTTCCAGGGTATCTGTTACCCCTGTGGTTGAAAAATCTCTCCTTTAGTTGTACTGAGAAGTTTTGTACCTGTATGTGCCTGGAAAAGGAAAACATTTTACTTAGCAATACATTATTTTCTTCTTTTTCTTATCTAAATTTCCTTTCAATGCATCCTTAAAAAAACATAAACACCATCTTTTAAAAGTAGCATCATCACTGCCTAATGCAGCACATCACAGTTTTTAGTTTGCTTTGTCTTTCAGGCTTGTTGTTGTAATAAAAAGTGGATAAAAGCAAGTTAGTTATCTAGAGATGTTTCTCTTCATGATCTCTTTCTCTCTTTTTTTCCTTTTCTTAAAAGTATTTGTGAACAAATTCTTCTCTTTGAGATGAGATCTTATCCATTGCAGCTGAATTTGACCTTTTGTTCTTTTTAAGCTTCATTGGAAGAGCCTGAACACCTGTTTTGAAAAGCCAGGACCCACCCTTTGTGCAAAACAAGAAAGAACACGTCCTTCCTAAAAGANTCATCTATGATTAGATAGCCAGATAACAAAAGATGTTCAGGGGAGAAGTAATATGGTGGTTTCTAAAACAGTTGAATGGGAGATGGGAGGACAGGTGAGGGTCAGGGGAAGAAGCAGTAGAAAAAAAATGTAAGATAAAGTAGACATAAGTTATATACAATGCATTAGGATTAATACAGACTGGAGGCAAAAATTATATGTAAGCAGATATATATAACAGTGTTAATGTTACTCTTTAAGATAAAAGCATCCATGGAGATGCTTTTAGAGAACTAAAAATCAAAAAACACATTCCTGATTGCTTGGTGTAGGACATTAACACAGTTAGAGAGAGAAACATGAGATACAACTTTGCAGGTAGGGACCACATGGAAAAAAATGTCACTTTTATAATGGCTTGGGTAATGACATTTGTACAAAAGACCAGAATCAGGGAGTGGGATTGGCTACATTTCATAGAGTAACCTCTAGAAGAACATAAATCTGATACAAAAGACAGCTACCATAGTGCTGATGCAAATGAGAATATGTGAAAGCTTCTATGGCTTGAGGAGAAATACCACTGATATTTTCATGAGTATGTTTAAGCATATTCACATAACTACAATCACAAAATGAGGTTTTAAGTTATTTATATTCTACATGACATTCCAGATTAAAGAAAAGGAGGTTTCATGATTAATTAAACAATTTTAATAATTCTCTTGCTAAACATCTCATTACATTTCTACATTGTTTTTATTTTTAAAAGATACAAAATAAATCCAGGTTATCACTGATTCTGCACCAAAGTATTCAGTTTGCCTCGTGCTTTTACCTTGACAGAAATGGGGATGTAAAATTGACAGATTTATGAAAGGAAACCTTAGTTATGTGTGCAAATTAATTCATATTACTGAGACAAACACTATAAGAGGTCAGTTCAAATGTTATTACCATTTGTGTTGCAAACGAACTACTAGAAACTACAGCAGTACACAGGGCAACTGCCAGCGGAAGGTAAGACAGTTCAGGAAACAAATAACCAAACTAGGTTCTAGCATGTAAACACCCTCCCCCCCCAAACAAACAAACAAGCAAACAAACCCAAAACTCAGATAAAGACATGTGGCTCAGTGTTGTAGGCTAATGATTTGACATTAGTAGAAAGCGAAGATTTGCAGAGAGGAATAATGAATAAGTATATGTATGCATACATTTCTTTATATCTAATTATATGAATTAGATCAAACTTTTGGATGGAGAGCTTTCCAGAAACAATATTTAAATAAACTCCTATTGACTTCAAAAAATACATTCAGATTTCAGATGTAGCTTAAACAGACTGGGCAGTTCTGAAAGATGGTTGGCAAATTCCACGTGGTGACAAGCTATCTGTGTCTACATACATTTGTAAGACTTGCATGAGAAGCTAAGACTTTTCATCCCTGAATATGACTCTTTATGGACTGAAAATGGGAAAAGAGTTGCCATTAATTATTGTCATAGTCTGCATTAATATAAATTACCTCTTTCTGCATTACCACAGAACTCCCTGCCTCAGACATCACCATCCAGGACTGAGTATTCACATGGACAGAATTTTTTTCTATATATGTCTTTCTCACTGCAATCTATGCATAAATAAACATGGGTACAGATAACATTGCCTTCAGTAATCAGAGTTGTGGAAACAAAACTTGCCCATTTCCTTCTTTTTAGAAAAAGGGAAAAGCCTTCATGCTGCCTATGGACAGGAAGATTCAGGACAGCACCCTGATGTAAGTGAATGTAATAAATTAATCATTTACTCATCTCTTGTGAGAGAAAGCTTCTCAGACATTCACATGTGATGTGCATCTTTATTCACATGCTTGTGTGCTTTGTTGGGTGAGATAGGAAGACCGCTACTTAATGCTAAAGACACAGGAAATTTCATAAGAAGGAAGAAGGGGTTTCTGGGTTTCATTTAAAAGAACTTGTTTTCAGTCTTGAATGTTTCGATAGAAGCACTTGTTCTATGACTTCCACAGCAGAGAAGACTCCTACCAGGTGAAGCTTTGAAATTATGTGAAGCAGGAAGATATACATTCCAGGTATGATTATTTAAAAAGTGCCTTACAGTCAGTTTGGCTGCCTGGCACCGGACACAAGTTCTGGTATCTTCCCACAGAAATCATCTCCGAAGTCCCATCCTGGCCTGGCCTGGCTACCAAGACCTTGCCTCATAAACACAACACAAGGTTTCTGACTATGAACAGTGTTTTCCTGACTCCTGAATCACATTGTTTCTGGCACTATCTTTTCTCTGGGCAAGCTCACCTAATCTGCAGAAGAAGGAATTGCCTTTTTTCTTTGAGTCATTACATCCAGTCTTCTTAGAGAAACAAAACATGATTATTCACAAAAATAAAACAGAGCGAGATAGAAATGCCTCAACTACAACACACTAAAGTCTTGCCTTGTGATTCCTCTAAATCTTGGTTACTCCTGAAGGAAACTTAATCTGATCTATTAAAAACAAACAGAAAAGAGCAGGTAGAAAATTAAAAAGACAAAGACTTCTAAATGAATAGCATTAACTGAACTTCCTTTAAATGCTTTAAAAAAAAAAAACAACAAAGAAACAAAAAGTAGTGTTTACACTTTAATGTTGTGATGTTGGCAAAGCAAAGATCCAGTTCATAAGCTGAGGAAATGCACCCTGCAGATGGCAAAGAGAAGCCTTAGTCCCAGTTTGTACTCTAGCAGCTGGTATCCTAAGTTTTGTATCCCGCATTGGTTTCGCTTCCTTTCATTTAATAGCCAGACTGTTACTTGTTTTCCTTATTAACAAATGGGGGTTTTGTTATCTCCTTCTTTCAACCAGTCCACTTCAGTAATCTTTGTTTGTTCCTGAATTTAGGACCAGGTTCCTGAAACATCACTGGCATAAAACACAGTGATGGTAATGTATGTGAAGCAGACTACTGAGCAGAGTATGCTACTGCTAATCCACTTGCATTTGTTTCTGAGAGGAAAATGCAGCTTACTAATGTCATGAGAGGCAGCAGAGCACAGTCAACAGAATTGTACCAGAGTCTGCATCACAAATAAATGGGTGCCATAAACTTACTCCCTGTGATCTTTTGTGGGCTTGGTCAGAGTTGGAAGGTGGGTGTTTTTTCCAATAGCTCATGTTAACTCTCGGAAAAGGGAGCAGCTGCCTCTTATGCTGCAGAGCAGCCTGGTGACAGCACACGGGAACAGATGGCAGAGCAAGTGTCTCTTTCTTTGCATTTAGACAGTCCCCTTCTCTCCTGCTTCTCACAAACAGCCTAACTGAATTTTTTTCATGGTATAAAGATACTAAATCTTTTCACTCCAGGAAACAATTACCCTTGCTCTTTGAGGACTAAAAGAAGAGAGGGGTGAAAATCTAAAGCATTCATTCCACACCCACATCCTTCTTTCACAGTCAGTTGGCTGCAAAAAACAGATGAGTTTTCAGATTTTTTTTTTTTCTGTTATTGTGGATTGATATATAGACAGTGTTAACAGCAGTTGGTAGTTGCTTTGCTGTACAGAGAAGAAATGGAATACTATGATTTAAAGTAGGGAAGAACTAGTGTATCTATTCCTGGACTTATGCATTAATCACAGAGTTTTTCCTTTTATATCAATAATCTGAAAACATAAATGCTTGGTTTATATAGATAAATGTCTAGTTTATACAGCTATAAGAAAACTTCTGCACAGTATATATTATCTAATGGTTATTGTCTGTTGAGTATTGCCAGAGGGGAGAAAAATGTAAGAATAAGAGAAAAATTTCAAATATTACAAGGTTTTCTTCTGATTTTGATGAACAAATCAAGTTATTGAAAACTGTGCAATGATTCACACCAACCATAATGCAAATTAATTTGGTGGTCATATGGACACTTTTAAAGTAACTGTTATGGCTGAACTCCACTGAGATCAAATTAACCTGGCTAGGTGATCTGTTCTTTTCTAAGAGGAGTCCACCCAGCCGTTCAGAGTCTGCTGCTGACAGGAGTGCCTGGAGCAACTAGACTTGGATGGGAGATGCTGGTGGTAGGTCACCACGCCGAGACTGATTGATTCAGACTGTCTGAAGGCTCACTTAGTGCCATTGAGTTGGCTGCACTCTCTTTACCTTTTCAGTGGTGAAGTCTAGACATGCATGCATTTTTGAAAAGGCAATTTTAGATTCTGACATAATTCTAAGACCTCTGGGATCTCAGACACTCTGTAGTCCCTATAATGCCTAGACTTCGATACAAGCTTGTTGTCAGGACCCTTCCTGCAATTATAGTTGTTTCTATAACTCTTACTACCAAACAATTTGAAAGAATGAAACAGCAACCTAAATCAAAACTCAAAATCCAAATATATACTGAAATAAACCAGAGGGTCATTTGTTTGTGTACCTGGTGAATATTCCATTTCCTGAAGAGAAAATACTAATCACAACTCTCAATATGTCATGTGTTAATTGAATATAAATATTTTTCAATGCTCTAAAAGATCAGAATATGAGCCAGATATTTGCATGGAGAAGCACTTGAACAGATTTGTTGACTAAATACTCCTATGAGTGAAGTCTTATCTCTTTATTTCAACGTCTTTAGAAATTCTTTCCTGGTCACTGCCTCCTGTAAACAAGTACTCTTTACGTATTCCATTAATAGATGTTTTCTATTGCTGCAGATAAATATGATGAGACTGGACCCTGTGAGATACTCTTTTTTACATGCTAGTCTCTTCAGGGATTTGTGGAATGTCACTTTGAAAATGTAACATGAAAATTGTTAAGTTGTGCTCTGTCATGCAATAAGGTTTATATAAACATTGAAATGTTGCTTCTGGTTGATATGGCCTAAAACTTCTATGAACATTGACCTCAAGCTACTATTTTTTAAGTGAGGAAAAATGCAAAATATCTTGCCTGTGTTCTCTGTGTTGGGAAATAACATAAAGTTTTTAATTCACTTTTACATTATTTGTCATTGAAGTGGCAAAACCAAAACAAGAGATGTCAGGCCACAAGGCCAAGATAGATAATATTGCAAGTACCAATAAAATATTATAGTACTGTCACTGTTCATGGAACATGCAGCTAAATTTGGGGTTTGGTTTTGAAGTAGGAATGTTTTCTATATGTCAAATAACCATAGTCTTTAGCTTAGTGAACTCACAGTCCAGGGGGTTTAGATACAGCTGTACTCACACAAGAAATCCCAATGGCTTTCACTAAAAGCATGCTGAGTCTAAATTGAGGTACATAGATAAAGCACTATAGATTTTTTTTTTCTGGAATGTGACTAGATCTGTTTTCTTTTATAACTTGTTCTTGAAAGAGTGGGTGGTGCAACTGCTCCCTGTGCAGGGTAAAGCATTATGAACTTTTGTGTAACTTCACTGACTTCTTGGACTCTGGATTATATTAAAGAACAGAAATAATTACACTAAGGGTCCTGTCCTGCATTCCTAAAATAAGCAGAATGCTTATTGGATTTGCAGTGTAGGTCTGTCTTTTGTTTAGGAAAAACTTTGAAGGCTGTTGAACAAGGACCAAGTCAAGGTCTTTGAATGAGACCCAAGTAGTGTTCTGCATAAATAAGAAATACACTCTACATACATGAAGCATAATTATTTACATTTTTTAAAATCGTATTCCTTTGCCATGCACTGATTTCACAGATATGAACTGGCTTTTGAATAGCACTTCTACAGGGAGGTTTCTTCATATGTGAAATATGAGTGATAGGCTTGATGGTGTGTATATTCACCACTGTCCTCTACTGGTTGAATATAGAACTGTTCATCTTTGTGTTAAGCAACACTGGGCAAACAGGAAAAAAAAATTGCTGTCCCATTCATTCAAATTTAAGAACCAGTCCTGAATCAACAATGCTCATGGTTGTTTTGTGTTCATCTTCCCATAAGGTTAACGTGACTTATTTATTTATAATCAACTACCAGATTTATAAGAGTGAGATGTCTTTTCCTAGGCTAGCTGATACAGCTAGAAAAAATGGACAAGATTTCAGGCACAGGAGCCAAAAGATGCAAGTAAAGCAAAGGTTAAAAACAGGTGACTTAAGTTTAACAAAACTGATAATTGAAATCCTCAGAGAAAAAAGAGAACTGATACCTTCAGGTTAATGGGGCAGAAGTGGCAGTCATGTGAGTTCCCTGGTACCTGTGAAACTGGGAAAGGCCTTCTGTGGCTCCCAAGTGCCCTCCAGAGTGCTAAGGAAAAATTAAATGCTGAATTTGGGACATTTAGACATGGAATTTTATGGCTTAGATTAATATATAGCATTTTTGAGACATTATGTTTTGATTTAGTTCTGGTTGTCCAGTCAGCCAGCAGGGATACACAAAGCTATTTCCCTTAAAGCTATTTCCTCTAACGTATGTTAGTTTACCTGTTGCTGTACTATACTTCTGGTAATTATAGAATGACAAAGACTTTTCATTCATTGCAGCTTAAAAATATTATGTGGTTCACTCTCTTGTCATTTTTTCTAGAGATCATACTTGAAGAGGAAAAAAATACAGTGTTTTCCCTTTTCACTGATGAGCTCCAAGTACTTCTATATCTGAAGAAGCTGGTTTTGTGTCCCTAGCAAAGAAATGAAAAGGAAATGACCCTTTTCTTTAGCTTGGGAGCACAAATTTGTGTTATCACAGCAGCGTTTGCTCTGTTCAGAAAACCTGTATGTGTATGCAGCAGCATTCGGAAAAATGGCTGCTGAATCTCCTCTGAGATCTTACTGTGGGGGTATAGCTTTGATTTCTTTCCTAATCCAAAATATGTGGGTTTTTTTTTTAATATTGACTCAAGTCTAAGCAGCTTCTTATTTTATTTTCTATTTTCAGGAAGGCAGACGGGAGGGGGAGAAATATATTTGGGAAGGATGTTGCTTCAGAAATGTAATCCTGATTATCTGACACTTTTACAGATTCATTTCAGTGGTAGAGCTGGAGCTAATTAAGGACCACTGGCCAGAGGGTAGCAGTGTCAGGGCCACCCAAACTGGCACTGAGCGTCCTGCAGCTGAGCTGCTTTAGTGTGGCAAAATGGAGGCATGTCTTCAGAGCAGTGTGCAGAAACCTCAGCAAAGAAGCAGTCTGGTTCTCATGGTAACCAGGATTTCCATATACTGCAGGGGTACACGTAGTCTGACATCACTTTGCTGCAGGGAGGATTTCTGTGCATACTCAAGGACTAAATTAAGCACTTTGTAAATGGAGATTGTGTGTCCATTTTCATGCATGTAACTATATGGCTTTCCTCTTGTGAAAGGGAGAGGAATAGGCAAGGAAAAGAGGATGCAAAATTGTATTTCTCTAAGTAGAAATGGAAATAAGCTTGACGCACCCAGCTTCTCATTCTCAGTTTGCATTCCATTTTAAAAAGCAATAATGTCTTACACAGCTGGGAAGAAAGAAGGATGCTAGCAATTTCATTAGGTCTAAGAAAATTTTCTTTGCTAGTCAGAACACAGGGAAATGGATTTACTGCATGTTAAATGATGCTTTTTGCTGCCACATCATATATACAGATTTTATCAGAGCAAGTCTGTAATGAAGATGTCATATTCATCATGCATGGTACAGTGACATCTGGTGTAAGACATCCTGTGCTCTGTGCTGCTGTTCCCGGCTAGGAAGATAATCCATGTGCTTCAGTGTTATCAGAGCTCAGTGAGAGGTTTCCTTACCCCTCATTTGAGATGAGTCATACTTATTGTAGTATCTTCTGGGGTCCTGTGTTACTCAATTCTGTCCTGGGGAATTATAATATAAGAATAATGACATTAAATCTCTATTGTTTCATGAAGGAGATTGGAGTTCCCTGAATGTGGAAAGTCTACAGTTTCTTGTAGATCATTTATAACAGGCCTATATGTAGATCTAAAAAATCTTAAAATTGGCTTCAATTGGTTGAAGGCATTCAGCATACTGAGGGATCTTTATGTTTTGGGGTTTTTTTGTCTTTTTTTTTTAATATTTTTTTATTTTTGGCAGTAACACGAACTCTGAACTGAAAACACTTTTCCTACAGCTTTTTTGGCTTGTATTTATCAAATAATTTTGTAGGGCTAAGTCAGACACCAGTTATTATAACGCAAATCTTCAGTTTTTCCTTTTTCCTCACTACAAACTCCCATCTTTCCAAATGAAACTCAGTGGATCTCTATAGAGATGGGGTATCCAGCATTTCAACAGCATAATAAAAAGGCCTTAGATTTATTAAAGTTTTGAGCAGGGGTTTACTTAGCAATGTATATTTTGAAGTGCCAAATATATTACTAAATGATCACAAATTAAATGATAATTTTAAATAAAAACAAGTATATTTCTTGTGAGTCTAGTGTACAGTTAAGTGATACAGACCTTTCAATAAATTGTTGTTTTTGCATATTTTAATCAACAAATTTCACTCTGATTCTATATTATGGCTCCATTCTTTCTGCTTGGTTATGAATCACAACGTTTTTTATTACTATGCTTGAAGTTAAATGTGAAACACATAATCACAAATCTAATGATAAGTATCCTTTCCTGGTCACCTACATGTGAGGGAAAGAAAGAGAAGAGATAAAAATGAGAATTCAAATGCAGACCTTGATATTTTATGTTTTCATGTGGGCCGCTTCTGGTAAATGTGGAAAACAAAACGAATGGTTATGTAATGACTTTAGAGTAAGGAAAGCCTGCTTTGAACTGACAACTTGACAACTTACATGTTGAAGCTAGAAATATCTTGTCAAAAATATTGTCTTTAACATTGTAAAGCCATATTGGAGTGCTTCACTTGAGGAAGAGAAAGCAGGTGGCACCTCTGCATGTGACTCTACAGCAAGAGTGCAGGTCCACTAGCAACAGATAATGATAAATACCTGAGCTCTGCTTCACTATTAGTAGATGCTGAGTGCTCACTGCCCCTTCTGTACCCCAGAAGGACCTGTTTTTTTCTGGCCTTTAGGTTGGAATATCTTGCAACCACGATGACAATGAAATCAAGGGGATGGCTCCCTTAAGAAACCTATCTGTGTTGCTTGGCACCAGGAGACTTTTGTTTTCTTTTTTCCAAGAGGATCCAGAAATGAATTCAGAATTAATTATAATTTTCTATTTTATTTTATAACTAAAATGGAAAATATTTATCACAGAAATAGGAGGACACTTGCCTAGGCTGACTGTGACATAAGTGAACTAAAGAATGTTTCTCTACCCTTTTCCATATAATTTTTAATCCCAATCAGCCATTCTTTAGCATTTTTTATTTATTTGTGCATAATAATTCAATACAAGAAGGAATGTTATTTATTCTGGTTATTTATTAATAAATTAATTTCTAGGTCACACATTTGGAACTCACAAGGATGTGCAGAATCTGCAGGCATCAACAGTACCCCATAGATGGCATTATGCCATGAACATGGTGGACAGAGGTGCCCTCTAAAACTTGTGAGTTAGACAGCAAGAGAGAAACAGTGGGAAAAGAGATTAATAACAGAAGAGAAGGTTTCATTACTTCATTAAAAGAGGAAATATGTGAGAAGAGACCCTCAAAGTGTCTCTTCTGGTTTGGATTTTTTTTTATCTCTTCTGTGCTTAAACAGCCCAGAATGGCCTCAAGTGCTTGGCTGGGTGCACTGCCAGTCCCTGACATCCTCTCAGGGATGTTGCAGCACCCAGGTACTGCACCCATAACAGCAGCCCATACAGACTGTGCCCTATGTAGTGTTTCATTATGCTCCATACAAGATGGTGTTGGGATTTTGCATGTCTGAAGCAACCATTCCCATTTAGGCACATCCTGATCGCTTCTGGGCTTGCCTTCTAAGGCACCATGGGCCCTGCAGGTTCCCTTCCATGGCTGAGATCAGGTATAGAGGAGAGATCTCTAACTCTGAGAGGTCAAGTCAAATTGTAATGGGTTAACCATGGATGGATGCCAGGCACCCACCAAAGCCACTCCGTCACTCCCTTCCACAGCTGGACAGGAAAGAGAAAATATAACAAAGGGCTTATGGGTTAAGATAACGGCTGGGAGAGAGATCACTCACCGTGGGCAGAACAGACTCGAATTGGGGCTATTAATTGAATTTATTACTAAAAAAGCTTAGAGCAGTGTGCTGGTTTAAAGGTAAACCAGCAGGAGAAATGAACCCAACTCAAAAAGAGATTACAAGTCAGAGTTACAATTTAATGAAAAGACTACAATAAATACAATGATACAGAGAAAAAAATTGGTTTTGATCCACAAAATGCAGATGTATAACCCAGCACCCTGGAGCATGAAAAGAATGGAGTTCGTTAGCCTCTGTGCTGAGCACCACGTGGTCCCCCTGGGGTACAAAGTAAAAGGACAGAAAAAAACCCTGTTGATGAGGATGATGGTCACAGTCTGGTCAAGAGCGGCAGTTACAGTCCTGTTGAGGTTCTGGTCCTCTGCTGGATCCCACAAGTGGTCCCAGAAGTCCCCAAGCCCCAAGGTTATATATGCTCAAGTTCAAATGGGAATGCCCAGTACCTCCCCCATGGCAAGGAGTTTCACAATGGGTGATTTACTACACTATGAATCATGGGATACTCCTTGACAGCCCATTAGCAGACATGACCCCTCAGGCTGGGTGGGAAGGTGCTAATGACTCCCTGGAGGGCAGTTATCACAGCTGAGTCATTGGTGTGAAGACAGGAAAACTTCCCTATCTCACAGAGTTCCTAAACACCCAGCTTGTAGCCTGAGGGGCCAAGTGTGTCCTGATCAGCTGCTGCCAATGATTCATTATTAATAGTTCATGACAAATGACATAGAGGATATAGAATACACAGCCCTGGCCACACCCACACAGTGACAAACTGGTCCTGGCCACTATAACTAGGATAATGAGAATAGCAGGATAATGAGAAGCAAATAAATCTTAAAACCACCTTCCCCCCCTATCCTTCCCTTCTTCCCAAGTTCTGCCTTCTCCCTTCCACCAGTGCAGGGAGACAGGGAGCTGAAAGGACTGTTTTTAATATTTTCATTAATTTTCTTATCGGTCAGGATGCATTGTCTTAGTCTTTGGAGTCTGGTACCAATACAGAGAAATTCTAGTTCTCATAATTACTTGTAAGATGGTAGTTTTCTTGGTTTGATGTGAAGGCACACAAGAATTTCCCCTCAATATATTTTTCCTAGATTTAGGTTTCCTATAACATTTTTTTCTTTTTTTTTTTTTCCTGTATTACTATGCCATTGACATTCTGAATTTTGAATCTGTAAAAGCACTTTTTGGACCCTGCAAGTGGAGGTGGGAACAACTTAGAAGGCTGCCTGAAAAACTGGCTTAATGCTCTTTTACAGTGACTATAGATGAACATAATTGTGAAGAAGACAGTTCATTGTCTCTTTTTTTGGAAAATATGATAGAAAAGACATTTTTTATATATATATAAATATATGGGATGGAAGGTATAGTAAATTTGAGAACTCAGTGGAAACACTTGTCATTTAGGGAAAACTTCCACCATGTTATAAAATTATTTTCTGCTGCTGAGTTATTTTTTTTGTAAGTCTTGGTTTTTTTTGTATATTGTTAATCATAGACTTCCACAAGAAGTTAAATTGTCCTTGGCAATAATACTTTTATGTACAATGAAACACTTGTAGAGTTCAAGTGCTTGAGGAGATGACTACATCACAGACATCTGGTTAGTTTTAACTTACCTTTTAAGAGATATTCCAAAATTATTATTAAAAATAATTAAAAATTATTAAAACAGTGTTTTGGTAACAGAATATGTGCAAAAAGATTTGACTAGGTGCACCAAAAAAGTTCTCAGATCCACAATTACCCATAGTAAAAGTTCCATGGCATATAGGATAAGTTTTACTAGGGCACCTAGAGGATCTTGTCTCCCTCATACTGTGCTGAATGCTTCTGGCACATCACATGTCTACAATCAAAGGGTCAAGGCTGCACCACTAACAAGTCCAGGCACCAAAACATAACAAAAGAAACAAAGAAAGAAAAATTAGGGGTTTTAATGCTTTTTTGGGAGGTCTCTTCTAGAAAGCACTTCACTTAGTGGGGAAAGAGAAATCCATAATGCTGCTTTATAATGTTTAGCTAAAAAGTTTCTTCTAGAATTAACTACTAGATGTTGTCATCAAGCAGGCACCATAGTCTTGAGCCTTGAAAGTGACAAGGTTGTGTGCACATACCTCAGAAGCCATGTCCTGCATAGCCCTGCAGATAAACTTGAACAGATGGTTATTTTTCAGTCTGCACAGTATATGCTCTACTTTGGTTTCAAAGGAAACTCAGTGAAAGACTAATAGTACTTTAGGCAGTATTTATGTAGGAAAATATATGTTCTAACTATTTCCCATTTTATGATTTTACTGAAAGTTAGAGCAGAATAAGGGAATTTTTCCTGTTGGGCTCGGAGACCAAAGGTGCCTCTCAGATCATTTAGTATGAGGCGTTATGTGCAAAAGACAGGTCCAAATTACTGAACTTGTGTACATCTCAGCTGGATTTAGAGTAATGACAAAAGAGAGATTATCCTATGTGCAGGTAGCAAAGAAACAGCTTGTAAGATGAAGAATCAGTGGTCTAAAATGCTTTGAGAACTAGGTGACTACAGTACTGTTAGAGGCTGGAAATAGTGTTGATATTCGCCCCTTGTGTTACCACAGCTTATGTTCCCCATGGTCTGGCTCTGCATCCCTAGAAGCATCTGGATAAGTTCGAAACACCAGTACTGATGGTGACACGAAGTCTCCACTATGTGAATTTGGGCTTGCATTCAAGGCCTTATATTTAGAGGCCAGATAGCACAGGGTCACAAAGCTGTGTGCTGGTGCCGCAGGATTTGCTGGATGGATAAGAAGCACAGTTTTCTCTGCCTTCTGTTTCATTTAACAAGGAAACATTTGTATTGATTGCAAATGCTGACGCTTACATTTGGTTGATAAGCAATGAGAAGCAAGGACAATTGGCTGTGAGCCTCATCTGTCCAGACACTTTTCTTGAGCAAAAGCAGCACCTGCAGACTTGTTGATAAGCCTCAAAGGATCGTTCTTCAGAAAATATTGAATTCAGATACTAGCTGCCTGACAGTCAGATGTTGCAGTAAGAGAAAAGGCTAATTTGGCATTGTGTCCAGCAGAGTAAGGGCACCTGGAAACTAGCCTTAAAAAAACCAAAAGCAGAATAGATTGTGAGACAATACCTGGGAAATTACTGCTGTCTTCTTTTTTATGTGTCCTGTAGCAGATGGTGATTATGGCCAGTAAACAGAGGGGCAAGGATGCAAAGTGAGCTTCTGTAATATTGCTGTCCTCGCTTGGAGGTCTCAGAGCCATCCATATCTAGAATTTCATGGAAGAGCATCAGTCCTACAACTTACAATTTTATAAATTGTACACCTATTATGATGCATACAGGAAGTGTTTGCATTCTTTTTCTCCCTTTTGAGACTATTAACAGTTCCTATCTTTTTCTCTTGTTTAAGTGCTACAAAGTAATCCGACAGAAAATGTAACAGCTCATTCATAGGAATTAACCACTACAAAGAGAACAGTCTCTTGCTTAACCTCTTTCTTCACAGGTAAAATGCACTGCTCTTATCTAGATGTATCATGAAAGACTGAAAGGATAAAATTACTAGCTGCTCTGACTTCCCAAGTTCCTACTCTTCATGAACTGGTTACACCTCTGTTCCTTTTTCTAAATACAGAGAAAATTGCTCCAAAAGCTATGCATTTGGATGTCATGACATTTTCTTTAGGCCTTCAACATATAGGACATAGCTCCTCGGCCCTATCCATAGCTGTAGTAGGTTACAGAAAGCTAGAATATCTATATGGCTTAGTTGATCACTGTGTTGCTAAAACAATATGTGTACAGTTTATTTGCAAACAGACAGATGAACACAAAAACCTGTATTTTCAAAAGAGTAAGTGTCTTGTGCACATCACTACACCAGTGTTGAAACATTGCCTCTAGTCTCAGTGTTAATGCACTTGGTACAAGCACAAGGGCTCTGCAGTATGGGTTGTTATGTGATGTTTACAGACCCAAAATGTTCCCCTAAATTATAGCAGGCCTGTATCTGTTGAGAAAGGAAACCAATGAGAAGGAAGTGCAAAAACAATTGTTTATGTTACTGCTGCAGGGAGAGTTGGAACATAATAATCATGTGAGTGGCTGGGAGAAAGGGAGACTGGAGACCTACATGGAAAGGTTTGTTTTGGAAAGGAGCTGGAAACAGTTTGGAAAACATTGCCTTTGGCTGTCAGCATACAACTGATCATGATGGAGTAAGAAAAGTTTTGTGATTTTTCCTCCCCAGGGCCAAACTAATGCTGTCTGTTTTCACGTGTGAATTTAGTCTTCTGTAGTTAAGAGGGAGAATACTTAAGTGAGAATTTGCATTAACATGCCTTAATCTGCAAAAAAGGTGGCAAAAAGCAGTAAAAGTTGATGGCTACTGTGGCTACCTGACAGGCAGTAATTTGTTGGCCAGTTTTATTTGATTGCATCTGATTTGTGTTCCTCTACTCTTACTGTGTAGTCTACCCTTAGCAGGATTTGTCTTCAAAATGTTTCAAGCACCCACGATACCTGATTTAACTGTGAGCATGAAAAAATGAGAAATAAGAAGTATTTTAGAAATGGAGGAGAGCCAGAAGGATTTTTTTTTTTAAATATCTTCTCAATACAACATGCCAGCAAAACTCACTGAAGCCTGAAAATATATGGAGCTTGCTTATTGTAGAACAAGATATATAATGACACACCTAATGTGTTACATTGATGTGATAAAATACAAGTAGTTTACAATAAACAAAAACCCCATCCTTTTCAGCTCTGCTTTTTATCAAAAATAATGATTCATAATAACAAGCTAACAATGGGGTCTTGGTCTTTTGAGGAAAAAGGAATTATTTTTCATTAATTTTATTTTCAATTAAACAGCTGTTCTTGTTTGTTTCTCCAGCAATACATGTACTAAAATTTTCAAATGCTCTGTAATTTTTACTAATTTAATAAGTTTATCAACCAGTTGTATTAATGTGTTCCCTGGTTTTCCCTTATCTCTCTTTTCCCAACCCTTAGTTAGTGTTGTTTAAAATTCTAGGGAAGATGTTTTGTTGTGTGCTTTATAACTGAGGTTGATTGACCTAGCTATTGTCGAGTAACTTTTTTTTTTTTAATTTTTTATTTTAAATATTGAACTAGAGAAGAGGCCTAAAAGATATTTCTGGGAGACCAACTGATGTAAGTTGGACACTAGACACTTGTGCCTAAACCTCAGTCTTCTGGTGTACTTGGTGTTGTCTTATCACTTTTCTACTGCTGGTGCTTCACAGAACTTTTTCTGTTCAAGAGTGTCAGTTAAACTCTCCTCCTTCCTGTTTGCTTCTTAGAAGTGCTTCTGCTCCTAATACAGAGTCTTCCCTTCCCTCTGGCCCACAAGCACAGACCAGGACTGTGCAGTGCTAGAAAACTTTAAAGAATACACTAGGTTTGTTTCTCCTTTTTTATGTTTACCTGAAGGAGGATCAGGTGGTCTGAGCAATCCTGTTGGCTTCAGCACAACTGCCTTCCACAAACAATATCTGAACTCCGGTGAATAGTTCTGTGTTGCTTTAAAAAGATTTTTTTTCTAATGGAAGAGCCGAAAGCTCAGTTTTGTATAGTTGGGGTGGTTAGATGATCAGTTTTGGCTGCAGAACCTGCCACGTAATTTTTCTGTCATGTTTTAGGCAGAAGATTCTTTAAATATCGTAGCTGCTCTTTGTAACAGATGTCCTGCAAAAGGTCAGTATAAATTTAATATTGCTCAAAAATAAACTTTATTTAGAAGATAATTAAGGATTTAATCTTAACAGATAGCATTGTGTCACATGCAGGAAGCATTACCCTTCTGCCCTGAGACTCCTACTACTCCTATTACTGTCTATAAAGACGAATTTACAGGTAAAATATGTTATATTTCTAAGATTATCTTACGGGTTTTCACAATGCTTACAGCTACGCAAAACCTGAGTTCTTTCTGAAGTATTAAGGCAATGAGTCAAATACTAACAGTGACCGGTGTTACTGCAATTTATCTGAATAGCAACATACAGTTCCAGTTACTGGTTGTGATCAGAGGTCCAAGAAGCCTGCTTTTACCTTGTTACAGCTATGAAATACTCTCTTTGATGAACTCTTGAGGGGTACATTAAGTACTAATAATAGAAATTCCATCTCATTTTTTCATGTTGATCTTACATGCCAAAGCACTGAGCTTGTCAAATGGCAAACTTACATTGTGAGAAACAGTTCTGGAGTGCTCAAAAGTTTCCTTCCTAAATCTTTGTCAGTTCCCATTTGATTTTGGTTATTTCTTTCTCCACCAATTTTCCTCCTCTCCCTGTGGAGTGTTTCTGATTTATTACTAGTGGGCTGCTGCACTGTCTCCTATCTGATTGCATAATTGTGCCTTCGGCATGGAGAGACATGAGGCGACATGAGACTATGTGCACAGTCTCTTCTTTCTTACTGTGAATGTCTGGTGGACTAGGAAGGATCAGACCAATCTGGGGGACTTTGTATTTTGTACTTAGGAACACCACTTCTTTGTGTTTTCTTTTCATTAACTTCATCAATGAAGTGGTTATTACACAAAGGTGGCAGAAGGCTAGGCAGATATCTAATCTTGCCTTTCTCAAAGCATTTAAAAATGTTCTTTTCTAATATTTTCCAATGAGAAAATTTCAAGAGCCTTTTAAAACAAATGCTTTTTACCAAACAAATCTCAATTAAAAAATTCCCACTGTAAAGTTTGCCATGACATCCAATATGTTAAAAATAGCAAACAGTACTTATTAAACAAAAGTACTGTTTGTTAAATTCTGTCTAAGAGAAGAGGTTCCATTGAAGTACATAAATGAATAATGATATAAAATGAATAACAATTCCTAACCAGTCCTGTCTCTTACCTTTACTGATGATCTGGATGAGGGGATCAAGTGCACATCAGTCTGAGTGAGATCTGCTGGAGAGTAGGAAGGCTCTACAGAGGGATTTGGACAGTCTGGATTGCTGGGCTGAGGTAAATTTTATCAGGTTCAATAAGGAGAAGTGCTGGGTCCTGTCACAACAATTCCGTGCAGTGCTACAGGCTTGGAGAAGAGTGGCTGAAAAGCCATCCAGAGGCAAAGGACCTGGGGGTGTTGGTTGACAGCTGGCTGGGCATAAGGCAGCAGTGTGCCCAGGCGGCTGAGAAGGCCAATAGCATCCTGGCCTGCATCAGCAATGGTGTGGCCAGCAGGACCAGAGCAGTGATTGTCCTCCTGTACTTGACATTGGGAAGGCTGCACCTTAAACCCCGTGTTCAGTTCTAAACCGCTCACTACAAGAAAGACATTGAGGTGTTGGATAGTGTCCAGAGAAGGGCAACATAGCTGGTGAAATGTTTGGAGAACAATTTCTGTGAGGAGTGGCTGAGAGAGCTGGAGTTGTTTAGCTGGGAGAAAAAGAGGGTCAGGGGAGATTTTATTGCTCTCTACATCTACCTCAGTGTAGGCTGAAGAGAGGTGTGAGTCAGTTTCCCTGCCTAGGTAATAAGTGATAGGACAAGAGAAAATGGCCTCAAGTTGTTCAAAGGAAAGTTTAGATCGACTATTAGGAAAAATTTCTTCACCAAAAGGGTTGCCCAACATGAAACCTGGCTGCCCAAATAGGTGGTGGAGTCACCATTCCTGGAGTTATTAAAACGACATGTAGATATGGCACTAAGGGACAGCCTGAAACAGCTGACAAGAGGAAGTTAAATCTTAACATGGCTTTCAAGTCTACATGTTGTCCAAGTTTCTATTATTATTGTCTTCTGAAGACTGAAAAGTAAAAATATTTTTGCCTGAAGAGGGAATTTCATACATATTGTTGAGCAAAATTCCTGGGAAGAGGAAGAAAATTCATTCTTTCTTTTTTGGATGCATTCTTCTTTCAGGAACAGCCCAGTGCCTTGGCAAGACAGATAGAAATCTGAATTAAAAATTTAAGTTTAGGTCCTAGAAAGAGCTTCTGATGGGCTGGTAAGAACTGATATTAGTTCTGAAAACGCTAAAGTTGTAAGAAAAGGGAACTGTAGAAAGATACAGAGTTTTGCTATCACCTACTTAAACACACTCAGATGTTTAACATACCCTGAGTGACAAATTTTTTGGAAGTAGAATGGCTGGCTGTGCTCCATATCAAAAGAAATACACTAAGCAAGTGTCCCTGTTCTTGGATGATCAAGGAAGAGAAAGCTAGGTATTTGATACTAAAACTATGATGAATATTTCGTACAGCAGGGAGATTAACAAATTTTATAGGAAAAGACTTGTGAGGGACAAAAAGGTCTACTGCTATTTCTGCCAAAAAACAGTCTGGGTCAGCCTAATATAGAAGATACAACATCTCTTTCCAACTTTTTATAATAGAATTGTAACTACAAATGGAGAGTCTTACTATGGAAGATGCTATTCTTCTATGTTTAAGCCTTTAGGAAAAGAAAATAAAAAAGTATTGACCTTAAATGTATGGCAGGCATATACCTATATATATCTTTATGAGAAGCTCACAGTATAAATCAGAATAAACATTTTGAGGCCCTCAGGGGAAAAGCTGAAAAGAAGATACATCTATATGGTTTGTGACTTCCATGATATATATGGATATCAGGATTAGCAGGCTAGAACAAGCACTGTTTACATTATTTCAGTGTTTGGAATTGGATTTCAATGCTTTTGTTTTAAAATAGGGGGAAGGGTAAGGGAAAATGGAACAAAGGCTGGCAACGTGCTTGGCTTTGCTCTTGTTGTGACAGTACCCAGAGAAGTGTGAGTAAGAACATGGTCTTGCAAACTGCCTCTAAAACTCATGTTTAATGTAAGCTCTAGCTGTAGGCTAAGTCAGCAGTTGCTTATGGCATCTCCTGCAAAGAAAATGCTAAAGCCACACAACAAATCACCACTCTGGTATGTATAATCTTGCTGGTTGAAAATTGCACTGGCAACTTGAATGATTGAGGTAATGACTGTTTATGTCAGTAAACTTATACTGGATCCAGTATTGACTATCCTTCCAGAATCAACAGAGTATCTGCCTGCTGTGATATATTTAATAAAAAATGCAATAGTTCATACCTGATGCTGATCAAACTTGTCTTCTTAGATGATCTGATATGTATAAAAACGGTGCTAATGACCATGGCTCAGTAGCTAACAATTTCTATTTCCACCCTTAGTACCATCCCCTAAAAACAGCTGTGTTAATTTTACTCACCTCCTTTCCCTTTTCATGGTAGGAATAACTAAGCCTTAGTGAAGTATACAAAGTTTGCTGATGCAAGAACAATTTTGACTATGTTAATGAGAAGTCAATGTAGAGAATGCTGGCAATATAAATCTTGTTATCTTGCTTATATGAAACTGGCTTATAGGGAAGTTGGTTTCAGTGATGTGAAAAGCCAGGATTTCAGTGAGGTAGTATTTTACCCTCTCTGATCAAATCATATGAAAATGATACGGAATTAGGTCCTTGAATGTCTAACCTGTAGCTGATCTGTCCTATATGGGCATTATTCTTTGCTTTGATAGAGAGTTGTGAATCAATCAATAAAGATCAAGATGAGCAGAATGGATTCAAGTGTCCTTTAACTGCATTTGTGGCAGATCACAGATTCACAGAATGGGTGAGGATGGAAGGGAACTCTGGAGGGCATCTAGTCTAACCACCATGTTCAAGCAAGGCCACTTAGCCATTCTTGGTCAGTACCATGTTCAGCCAGCTTTTTACTATCTCTGTAGAGGGAGATTCCAATACCTCCCTGAGCAACTTGTGCCAATGCTCGGTCCCCCTCAGAGTAAAAAATTTCTTCCAGATATTCAGAGGGAACCTCCTATGTTTAAGTTTGTGCCCACTGTCCCCCACTGCCTGGCATCCTCCTCTTTTCACCTTCCCTCCAAGTATTTATATACATTGGTGAGATTCCTTGTGAGACTTCTTTTCTCCAGGCTAAACAGTCTTAGCTCTCACAGCTTTTCCTCCTATGTAAGACACTTCAATTCCTTTATCACCTTCGTGGACATTCTCTGCATTGTCTTCTGTATGTTCATGTCTTTTTTGTACTGGTGAGTTCAAAATTGGATAAAGTACTCCAGGTGTGGCCTCATCAGTGCTGAGCAGAGGGGAAGTCTCACGTTCCAGAAGGGAGGAATGGAAACGGTCCTGGCCGATGGTAGGGTAGAGCCGAAACTGGTTTATTCAGAACGTGGGACGGGGTATAGGTCTCAGGGTGGAGTTAGGGGTGGAGTTATGGGTGGAGTTAGGGGCGTGACACAGCAAGGGGAAAGGCTAGGAAGGCAGGAGGGTGATACAGGTGGGGCGTGGCTACGTGGCTAGCTTCTTATTGTGAAGCTGGGTTTGGCATCACAGCTGGGCCAGTGAAATAGGGGATACATTGTGATACAGCGTAACTGGGTAACCACCACCAAAAACATACAGGCACAGGGGAAATACTATATAACTAATACAATAAATCGCTATCTATGCTATAAGACATCTTCTAACACAGGAACTTCTGGATTTTGAGGTAGATATCAGTTTTCTGGTGGTGTTCTCTGATTTGCTAGTTCTGTCCACTTCAAGAATTGTTCGGATTGGTCCCCTTCACAGTCTCTTAGGGAGTGTTTTCCCACAGGGAAGGATCACCTACCCTGACCTACTCACAATATTATGCCTAATGCAGTTCATGATACAATTAGCCTTCTCTGTGGCAAGGACACATTGTTCAACTTGGTGTTCAGTAGGACTCTCAGGTCCTTTTCTTCAAAGCACCTTTCCAGGTGGGCATTCCCCAACATATATTGGTGCCTGGGGTTGTTCCTTCTGGTGCAAGATTTTGCAGTTCCATTTGTTGAACTTCATGAGGTTCCTGTCAGCCCATTTCTCCAGTCTGTCCAGGTCCCTCTGGATGGCAGCACAACCTTCTGGAGTGTCAGCCACTCCTCCCAGTGCTGTGTCATGAGCAACCTTGTTGAGGGTACATTCTGGTCCACCATCCAGAAATAGAACAGTTTTTTTCTGAAGAATTGCCAATCTATACCTTACCCTGAGAAGAAGCCGAGTAATGGTGGAAGTCAATGTGGTGTTAAGCAGTTAGTGCATAATGGAAACTTGTAAGTCAAAATTAGTCAGAGCATCTCAAAGAACTTGTTCTACCCTTGGATAAAATAGCTTGAATGAAAGGACTAGCTAACTTCTCAGTTGTTTCATAGTGATTTGTCCTTGTCTATTCCATGCTTACACTTTTTTTCCTTAAAGAGGCAAAGCTGAAAAGCTCACATTTTGCTTATAAAAAAAAACAATTGAAAGAACTCATACCCAGTGACTAATTATCTCCACAATATTTATTGGAAAAAAAGTGGCTGAAATGTTGATAGTTCTAATAATCTGCAGAGCAAAAGAGTTTCACACTTCAGTTCTTTCACAGATTGTGGTACACAAAATCAAATAATTACATAAGAGTTGAAGGGAAACTGGCTTTAAGGTTTGCACAAATTTCTATATGGGAAAGAAACTAGAAGGTTTAGTAGCCCAGATTAATGTGTTTGTTTTTTTTT
>VWZF01000360.1:91602-300157 GCA_013396755.1 Sclerurus mexicanus | reverse complement strand
TTTTTTTTTTTTTTTTCATCAGGTCATTGGGGGGTTTTCCTATGACATTTCTTCACTTGAAGTACTGCTTTATGGGTAATATATTCACAATGGTTTGTTAAATGAACAGCTACCATTGAAATTTTGTACCCCACAAAGTACAATGGATGAGTTACTGAAAAAAATAATAAATCCTGTTACTCTGGGACACAGTGTCTCCTTTGCTTTTTTTCAGTTTAATTAGACTGAACTTTATTGGAAAAAATCATGTAGAGAATCTTCTTCAGGTCAATGAAAAGAAATGAGAACTACTTTGATCATATTCAAAGAGAAAATGGCTTTGTCCATTTGAGAATCTGGACAGATTCTTAAATGTACTGTGGACACTCTCCCCTTTCTAGCACAGTCCTGTGGGCCAGGCTTGTTTTGTGGTTTTTTTAGTTATTCAGTGTTGCAGGATTGAAATTCTCTGGCTTTTGTTTTGTTTGTTTACTTGCTTTTAATTTAATATTTTTTCTAAAAGCAATTTTTTTGGGGGTAGGAATTAGGCTTGATTTGTTGTAGGAGAAAAAAAAAAAAGGGAAATTAAACCCAGTATTTCTAAATGAGTTATGAAAGTGCTTGGTGGAAATAAATATAGCAATTTCTTAAAATATTATAAAAAAGCTTTTATTTAACTCAGCAGAAGTTAGGAAATTATTTGTTCCTACTGTAAGCCAATATTTTTGTGGAAGCTCCCCTGGCATCTCTCCATACTTCTCCTTTGGGGAATATAAGCTGTCATTCTAACTCTGTGCTAAGAAGGGGAACACACAGGAAGCACACTAGTTACAAATCAGGCAATTACTTTATAACTCTGGACTTTATCTTCTCCCAGGTCCTCTCTGCATTAATTTAATAACTGAACTCACCAGAGGGAGTTTCCTCTTAAACTTTACTGCCTAAAACACTGAGAAATAACAGACTGCATTTTTGTCTGGTAGATATATGAAATGCTCTTAGCAAGGAGTTCTGCTGTGTAAATGAGGCCAAGTTGAAATTGCTGTGTGGGTAGGCACTGCCTAATAGTTTAAGAAATGGCTCAGAAGTCAGAAATTTTATAAAAAAAATTATCTAGCCCATGGAAATCCTCTTGCCCTTGCTGTACACTTGAGTAAAATTGTTACTTAATCACTGTACAACTTCCACTGTAGTTCTCTGCCAAAATACTCCTACATTTCAATTTTTGTGTGTTCCCTGTCAATCTTCGTGCTTACTGCCTACCATATAAAGCTTGTGTGTAAATGCATGTGTATTGAGACCCACAGAAAAAGTACACTTAATTTGTGGTGAAATATATACTTGGAGATTCAATTTTTGCACTTATGTCCTCCTCCCTGCTTTTTTTAACTCTTCTCACTCCACACACCCTAAAAAACCCTCCCCTACAAAAAGCTACACATGGACAGAGTGATAAAGTGATCGAAGAGAGAACACTAAAGCCAGAAAATTGTTTTAAGATTAAAGGAATGCAACTTTGGATTCCTTTTACCCTTCTGCCATGATTACTTCTGCCAAAAAGAACAATGAAAGACTGAATCCAGGGTTTGTTTTTTTTCAACTATTCTTTAAAGAAGTACATTTTAATTGCCAATTTAGACAAAATGTATTTAAATGTATTATTTCTAATAATGCTTTCCTGGTTTATCTAGTGCTTAGTGGTTAAAGGACCAAGGTGTAATCATTCATTGGAGGAATGGGTTTGATTCTCATGACTGGGCCAGAAAATACTATAAGTAATTCGCTTTATATCTGGAAACTCATAGATCAATGGAATGCTATAACTGTGTTAATTAAATGTTTCATAGTTGCATTCTGCTAAATATAAGGCCTTTGGACTGTGCCTAGTCTCGATGTTCCTGAATGTGAAGGTCTTAATTGAAGAGAATTAGAGAACTTGCAAGTTCTCTAGCATATGTTATTTAAAAAATTAACACAGTGAACTGCATAATAAAGTATTTTTAGCTCATTTAGCTCATTTTTGGTTTATGTGTCTCAAAACTTCAAGGATTTTGCTTGTTAGACAGTATTAATGAGCATTCTTTGTAATAAAAGAAATACAAGTCTTTGGTGGGAAAAAAGAATGCACCAGAGGGAATAGAAATGTTATTTATGCTTTCTGTTACTGTCAACTCAAGACTGAGCTGGGACAGTCAGCAGGAGATGCATGGAATTCTTCCCAGTGAAAGTTTTGCAGATGAGATTTTATTTTTTTCAGGCTGTGATCTATGTACCACTACTTTCCTTTGGAGCTGATTGAGCAGGGCTCTCCACTTAGCTGGAGTGAGGTGAGTGAGCTTACAGATGTAACCAGAACTGTTCAGCTCATCAGTCGTGCTACCTCCTCCTCCCTGCTCTGCTCCCCCACCACTGAATTATATCTCATGTTTTAAGTGAGGCAAGGAGCTTGTTTTTATTACTGTCTGGGGAAGCTTAATTTCCCAGGTGCATATTAAGATAAACAGCCTTTGTATGGGAGGGTGTGTGTTTTTGTGCCTCCAGTAATTCATCTCTACTTTAAAATGGCCACTGGGCATTTCAGTAAATGAGTTTTTCTTGAGGAGCACTTAGCAACTGGAGTATGTTGCCACAGCTTCTCAACAACTTGAGTGCAGGTCTTATATTTTGACTGTTAGCAAAAATTATATAATCCTATGCTATAAAACACACTAGAAAAGTATATCTCACATATGACACTGGTGATTAAAATTGCAAAATTTGTCTTTCCTGTTCCCCTTTGCTTTTTTGGTTTCTTGCTTCCATAAATATCATAATTTTTCTTCCTTTTTCAAGATAAATTTCCAGTTCCTTATGAAGTTTTACTTCCTAAAATAATTGCTTTTTTTTCCTCCTTAAAGCACTGTATTAAAGATGTTTTACACATATGTTAATAATGCAGCATAAGAACTACAATCTTTTTCCTACACATCTCACTTTCTGAGCAGTTACTGTAATTTTAAAACATGGGACATATATATGTCCATAGATTCTTGCTTTGTCAAGTTAAAATAGTTTTCTGATGAAAATTGCATTAGATTTTTCAGTTTAAATATTTACCCATTTAGAGCTGCAAAAAGCTTAAAAGCAGTTTTAAATCTTGTTGAGGCCTTATGAAAAAAATTGGTAAAGTGATTTCTAAAGTACTTTTCTCGCCAAAATTTTTTTGTGGGGATTTGTGGAAAATACTAGTGAAGATAAACACTGCTGTTTAAATTAAGAAATAATATTCTGCAATATCAGGCTGATTCATCAAGTAAAACAAACCAAAGAAATGGGAGATCTTGCTGTATATGCTGAATAAATGCTCTTCATTTTAGAGAACAATTTCTCTTTTTTTGACAGCGTTAATTCTTCAGCAACTTAGGCCCTCCATACTATTGATGGATATGACTATGTATGACCATCTCTGCTTTCTGATACAGTCATTCATTAAAAATAAAATAAAATAAAAAAATGAATAAAATTAAGTAATACAATAAAATATCACAAAAACCACAGGTAGAGACCTGCCTGGCCCAACCCTGCCAGAATCAGTTCTGCTTTTTCTTTTTTTTTTCTGCATTGTGCAGAAAAAAACAGAGGAACAGAAAATACACTTGCACATGCATGAATTTTTATTCCCTTTTGTTTTTTTTTTTTATATCTCAGGGTCACAGATTGAAAAAACTTAAACAGAGACAACCCTAAAGTGTCATATTCTGAAGAAAAACTCAGGCAATGACCACATGGCGTTACTGTAGAACTCTGAATAAAAGGAAACCAAATTTCTACGCCAAACAAATCAAGCATCCATTTGAAGTCTGAACTAACATTTCAGGATTTTGAAAAATGAGCTCTGCATGATTTTATTTTCTAATTTTCATCAGCTTGCACAATGGTTTCCCATTTTTATGTTTTCTGTTCAGTGATGTTTGTGGAATATTACATGTAAACCAAACAGCTGCAGTCCTTAGGAAGCCACCTTACTCCAGGTGAGATGAAACTGTTTCTGTGCTGGCAGGGCAGAATTAATAAGGTCAGATTGTACACAGATCATACTTAACCATGTAAGGCACAAATGAAATAGTCACTTCATATACTGAAACATACAAAAAACGCTAACAAAACACTTCTTCGTTCTCATTGACAAGATTCTTGGAAATCAAATCACTATATTTAATACTGACAAATTCAGTAGGTATTAATAGATTCCCATGTGTTTGCTCCGTCATTTTAAAAAGATCAAACCTTTTATTCTCAATCCCTTTTTTTCTTTAAAAATGTATATCAATAAAAAGAATTTTTGGGCAATTGAGGACTTTTTACAAGACCACATGTTCTGCATCCTACAAGCTCAAGTACATTCCACAAGTTTTCATAATTACAGAGTATGTTTTTGCATCTCTTTAGAGTGTATTGGGTCTAATCATAGGGCTGAAATTGATCAGAGGAAATACCTTATCCAGTTTGCCTCCTTCAAGAAAGTATCTAATATACCTACATCATTCCTGATGAAATGTCTGTGTAATATATTCTTGAGAAATTTCAGTGATGGCCATTCTGTGTTCTTCTCAAAGAAATTATAGTAGTGCTACTTGAAGTCCTTACATCAGAGATTCTGTGTCTCTGGGTAGTCCAATTAAGTTTTAAAGAGGTCACAGTCTCATCTTTCTTTTGCTTTTGCATTTGCAAGAATAGTCAGTTCTACTCCTTGCATCAGGACATAAATATTGCAAATAAAAAGGCCAGGTTGAAAAGATTAAAATCCTTCAAATATGCCATTATAAATATAAAAAGTTCCTACAATCCTAAGAAAGATATTAAATCTTGGTAGAGCTGGGTAAATTTTGGTAGTGTGAGGAACTGGTGTTGGAAACGACATCTCTGGATATTTGCTGCTCTTAGGGTGATAGAGAGTTAATCTGATCCGGACATGGAGAAATTATTCTCTCTTGCTCTTGCTGTTCCCCAAGTAGGAAAATCTTAGAGGTTTCCAGTAATCAAGTCTAAGATAAGTAGGATTAAAGCAGGCTAGACCTTTACTGGTAATGAGTTAATTACAGAAGGAAAACACATGGGTCCATGATAAAAACATCTATTATTGGACACCAATCCCTGAATAAATGTGTTAAGGTTTACCAGGGAATTAAAAATAATATTTGAGATCATAAAAGTAGTGAAATTCCATAAAAGCAAGACTAGCAAAACACGTTACATGCTAATGGGCATTCTATAACAGCTATTTTTTTCACACCATAGTGATGCCTTTCAAAAGAAAACTTGGAAAAAAGCTTTAGTTCCTGACTATATCAAAAAGTTTTCATCTGAGGTGGTTGATTTTAAGGTGTGGAGCCACTGTCTGTTGCCATTACCTTTTAGGTTGTGACTTTTTCTCGGCACGAGAATGTGGCCTGTCTTAAGCTAACAGATAGATTACAAACAGAGATGCCAATGAATCCATAGCATACTCAAAAAACTTCTAATAGGAGTTCACTGGGTTGCTAAATTAAGAAAAAGAATGTTTTGCTAATGTCTTGACTTCTTTTACTGTATTAATTGCAAAAATTTGGTTTAAAACTTGGATTACAACTTCCAGCCTTATGCCAGATGAAAAGTTTTAGCTTAACTGTTGGTAAGTTATTGATGCTCCATTTTCCTAATAACAGTGCTTTCTCCTTCCTGATTTATTTTGCTTTTATGTTACAATGAGTAGGGAAATGGATGAAAAGTGGTATGGAAAGATTCAAAGAAAGCTGAATTATGAACTGATCTATCAAATGTAATGCTAATTTTTTATGTTCAGTTGTCTCTTATGGATCACTTTATAAGATGCAATTTTTTTCTGTTATATTTATCAATAAATAAGGAAATTCTGTTTGTTGGTAGCATTTCAGATTTATACCTCTTTTTATTTTTGTTAAAGTGTTAAAACTGTCATTACATGCTTGTGTTATAAAGAAGTTCTAATTCAGGTATCAATTAAATAATGAATTGAAAATATTGAAATAAATCAAGTTGTTTCTCCAAATTTTATTTATTAAGAACATTAGATTTGAGGATCTGTGTAAGAAAAAAACAGCAACTATTTATTCTGATGAATTTTTCACCATTATACATTACCTAGTTATTAGAAACTGGGATTAAAAGGAAAAGAACCTGTTTCTACAGAGGACTGTGATGTCCTTTGCATAGACCTTCCTTTCAGTGTGAAAAGTTTGTTTCCCAGAACTGTGTGACACATCAGCCTGAACACAGGGTGATCCAGTGTCATCACAGAGCTCCTATCGTGTATAGTGGCCACAGTGAGATTCCTGCTCCACAGAACAGTTGCACATATTGGTAGACTTCTGCTTCTATTTCTTTACTTTGAATCCATTGCTATCAGTCAATTCAACATTAATGCAAACAATTTATATAATTTGCAAAATTCAACTTTTTATTGGGCATTTATTCAAAAGAATAGATTTAAAAAACCCCAGCCTCCACATTCCCAAGAGGCAAAACAAATCTTGTCTGCAACTAATGAGACCAATCCTTGTTAGCTGCACTTTCTGTCATAGAAAACAACTAAATGCCTAGACAGTCAGTCACATTCATCAAGGGATGTAATAAGACTCATATTTTGCTGAAAGAATGCAATTTTTGACATCTGTACAATTCTGAATCAGGAATTACTTGTGGGATATAAATTTTGTTATTATTTTGTTATTTTTTGTTATTTTCCTATTAGCTACTCTAGTTGAGCTCCTCAGAGCTTTAGATGAAAGTTGATTTAGAGTAGTATAGTGCTCCATGGCATAATCGATGCCTTGGATATCAATCAGTTTTTGAGAATTTTCACTTCTCAGTCCTTTTCTTTTTTTCTGAAGAACATTTTCACAACAGTGTACTTTGGTATGAAGCTATTTTCAGGCCTGGAATCACAGAATTTGTTCTTGAGAGGCAAGATGTTTTACTACAATCATCTTTTTATGTGTATATGCATATATGTATATGTTAGGAAAAAAAAAAAAAAGACTGGAGACCAAAGCACTTTCAAGAAGTCTGAAAATTTAAAACACCCATTCCCTGTCCCTCTGTGCCACTGGGCATGGAAGTAGAAAACTTAAGAATGGAGCTGAGCCTAGAGAGAAAAAAGAGGTGGGGGAAGGGGTTTTAAGATTTGGCATTTTTTTTCTCATTATTTTATTGATAATAAATTAAACAAATTTCCCCAAGCTGAGACTGTTTTGCCCAGGAAGGTATTTGGTGAGTGATATCTCCCTGTTCTTATCTCAACCCATGAGACTTTTCTTATATTTTCTCTCTTCTCCAACTGAGGAGGGGAGTGATAGAGCTGTTTTAGTGAGCATCTGGTGTTGCGTCATGCAAGCTGAAAATAAGTAATTGAGTTTGGATGTAATAGACAATGAATAATATAACACCTTTCTAGCTGATATAAACCATATGAAGTTTAACAAGGGCAAGTGCTGGATTCTGCACTTCAGCTCAACCCCTGATGTACGTATCGACTGGGTTGATGCGTAAGGATTTTAATGTATGTTTTATAGACTTTCATAGAGTTACACAAGTTGAACAAGTTTTCCTAAATCTCTCACATTTTAAGTAGCACTTTNACTTGGTCTGTTCAGCCTGAAAAAAAGGAGACTGAGGGAAGACCTTGTGGCAATTACAACTTCCTCATGAGGGGAAGTGGAGTGGCAGACATTGATCTCTTCTCTGTGGTGACCAGTGAGAGGACATGAGGAAAACAGCCTAAAGTTGTGTCAGGGGAGGTTTAGGTATTAGAAAGAAGTTCTTCACCCAGAGGGTGGTTTGGCACTGGAATAGGCCCCCCACCAGGGAAGTGGTCACAGCACCAAGCCTGTCAGAGTTCAAGAAGCATTTGGACAATGCTCTCAAGCACATGGTGTGACTCTCGGAGATTGTCCTGTGCAGGGCCAGGAGTTGGACTTTGATGGTGGGTCTGTTACAACTCAGAAAATTCTGTGAATCTGTGATTCTGCAAAGTAATGAGAAACATTTGCTAAGAATTTTCCTATTAAATATCCTATGAAGAATGATTTGTCAAAATGTACTCAGTTTCCTATGTGTATAAATGACATTATTTTGCAGATTATGCTGATTTGTAGTGTGCTTATGATCCTAACTGAATAGAAAATAGTTTGATTTTAAAAAATACTCTAAAATTATATTTAAAACCACAGAGGACAGATGTGAAACAATGCATAGCAATAAAATTATTTTTTTGCTTCTCTCTGAATGATTTTTCTTTTCTTTTACTCCTTTTATCAAATGTTAGCAGAATGTCAATAGTGGGATGCCCTGTAAATAGGGTATGCCCTGCATTTTGATTGAATAATGGATTCACTGCTGCATACTGAACAAGTTTATGTGCTATAAAGAACATACAAAAATGAATAGCAGCATTAGTTGTCTCCACTAGCCAAGGTTATAAGATGGGCAATATGATGTAGCTTGAACAGAGCAGAAGGCTGAAGCTCTCAAGCCCTTTTTCAGACTCGATAAAGACAGAACATTAAACTGAGTGTGTAGTAATTGTTCTGCATATCATTGAATTATATTAATAAACTAGGAAATTGCAAAAATAACGGAGAAAGTAGAGAGTCAGGCAAGGAAAGTGTCTATATGCATGCTTATTCTGAAAATGGCTGCTACTTCTAACATGTTTCAACAATGAACAGTAGGAACAATGGTTATGAATTTGAAGCATTTAAGATAAGTAAGAAATTCTAGTAGACTATCAAAAACCCTCATATTTTAGGTCAGAATTTTACTTATCCTGTGTTATTATACATATTAGTAAGCAAAACAATCCCTGAAAGTTTAGCTTTGAGTTTTGGAAATATTTTTTCTCCATTAGCTGAATTGCAGCCAGAGTAGTTCTTTCCAGTGCATGCTTGACTCATGTTAGGCTTTAGAAAGGGCTTGTGTGCCCTAAAGCTTGATTTTTCCCATTTTCTGACTCCACTATTTGGTCTAAAAAAAATATTATCTCTTTCTAGATATTGACTTTAAGAAGTGATGGACTGAAAAAAAGAGAACAGATGGTGGTCACCTTTATACCACGGAAATAAATTCTAGAATGACCACTGACACCTATGGAGGCCTCGTCAAATCAGAAAGACCACTTTTTTTTAAATGTTAGATAATGACATTATTACTGATCACAGGCATTTCTCATTTTCCAGACTAGTTCACAGTCATGTGGGCACATATCATTAGCCTGCATGCAACAGGGGAGATTAGCTGATGTGTAAAGACTTTCCTAGGCTTAATTGGCTAGTTTTTCATTTTGCAGATGTTAGATTTCCAAATCAATAAACCTGCAAATGCACACAAGCATCTATGATGAAACACAGAATTTGATTTGCTGCTGCTTTGGAAGACAGATCGTATTTGCAATGGCAGATTTTGAACTTAAAGAGAGTATGCCCTTGCAAATTCTCTTACCCAAGGGGAAATGATAAAATTGAATGTCAAGGTCATCATGACAGACAGCACGTGCCTCGCGGAATATGAATTGGCTATTTTATAGACTCTGGGTTTTAATATTTTAATGAGGCCTTGTTGAAGGTTTTTGTGTTTATTTTTGGGGTTGATTTTTTCTTTTTTTTTCTTTTTGTGCAACTGTTTCCAGTCCACATAGCAACAGCAGTGGCCGAGGAGTGTGGTTGTGTTGGGTGTCAGCCGGGACAGCTCCTCACAAGGATGCTGTGGCCATGCAGGGATGCTTGTGGGCAGGGGCAGCTGTCGTGGTGGCATCTGTTGCGATGGCACCTGCTCTGTGTCACCACAGCAGCGAAAGGCTGCTGTCCACGGTTGCAGTTGCTTCCTTTAGGCTCCAGCAGTGGAAAAGTGTGCTGTCTGCGTTGAAACACCAAGGAATACACTTGGTTTAACAATTAAATTAGGTTTCTAGACAGCTTCTTGACATGTGATTGAGCCAAACCAGACTGTAATGGCAAAAATATCAGCAAAGAGGTCATCTGGTGTTTTTCGGTTTTGCTTTTTAAAAGAATAGATGTCAGTCTGCAAACATTTCACACTGTGCAATGCTATAATCTTTCCACAAAACATTGTGGGTATGGAACTTGAAGGGACGTGCAGAGTACAATAGGATAACAGTTTAATATAAGAAAATTGTATTATTTGAACAATGTCAGAGGGTGAGTAAGATGGGGAGAAGCATGTGAAAACTGACTGATGACAATGAACTAATCAGCTAATAATTATCTAGTAAGGTTACTCTTTTGAAACTATCCCTGTTCCCAGTGCATTATTTTTCTTTTCTTCTATGTAGATATTCACTGCAGTATTACACAAAATGGCTGGTAAATGTCTTTCATGTAAAAAAGCAAAACATGAAAGTGCAATGGGATTTTGGAGACTTTACAAAGGATTGTACATTGAACCTACTACTGGTTTAATGACGTCCAGTGGAGTTTCTGGAAACATATTCTGTGCAGAAATATAATCCCTTCAAAAACTAGACTGGTATGTAATTGGCAACAGTCAAGATACTGCTCAGCTACTTCATACCACCATGTAATTCTCTAGTTATTCTATTCTTTGCACTCTTTCTTGCAAATATCTAATTTGCATAACAATTTTACAGTGACTTCTTAATAACGTAAAGCATGTCAAATATTACTATCGGATTATGAGGTAATCTGATTTCTTGAAATCCATGAACAATTACTTTCAATAGCCTCAGTATGACTGTACAGGATCCTTTAACCTGATTGTCTTCTAGTCTGAGAACATTCAGGCAGGTTGCTTGTGACAAGCGTATCCAGCTTAGCTTCCTTGCCATCTTCCACTGAAGTCTGCAGCAACCAGAATTTACATGAATGAGAAAGAAAATTAAACAATTTACCCTACCTATTCATTGTTACTCCACTATCGTGCTATTTACAATACTGGAGAGAAGATGACTGGCTATGGAAGTGCAGAGTATGTGTGTACATGAGCTTGTGAGCATCATATTTATATGGGTGTGTGTAGGTTTATTTTTTTTTACCTCTGAAGTTTTTTCTTCTATAGCTATATAGCATGGTGGGGAAAGATGTCTAGTCACACACTTTCATTTCATGTCATTAAAAAATAATATGAGGTCCATTAAAAAAGTGTTGTGAGACTGTCCTAAGAAAAGGAAGCCATACTTGTCCTGTCTGCATCCATACTCTGTCTGGAGGTGATCCTGGCATACACTGTTATGCCAGCTGTGCTCAGGTCATATGTTTGAAGGTGACTGATCAGCTTGGTCCAGATTTTTATTTCTCTAAAGAGGTTTTGGAAGAGATCTAGATGGTTTGTAGTGCTGTGAGGAGTTAAAGAGTACAATTGCCTGTCTCAAACATATTAAGGCACCAGTAGGACTTTGTCATGAGATAAGCACAGAAGGAAGCTACAGGATGGTACTGACCCCAGGCCTAGGCAAGATCAGGTTAGTACATCCTAGGCTATGCACCCAGACAAAAATTCCCACTGTGGGAAACTGTGTAAAGAAGTAACTGCTTACACATATATCACTGGTCAAACAAATATCACCCCAAGTTATGGGATAGATGGCACCTGTGACCACCAACAAACACCAAATATGCCTCCATGGGTACCTGGAACTTGGACTGTAAAATAATCCATCACAGCAGGAACTGGAGACAAGATAAAGGTGGTACTATTGTTTGGGTGTTGTCTTAGACCTAATGGGAGGTTAACAAAGCTGGGCAGAAGAATGTATAATTCATAATGGACACAAAGAATGCAGAATTTATGGGCCACAAGGAAAGCCAATTCAGCAGCTGTGTTGAAATCAGTTTATATTAGGTAAAAGGTAATTCTGGCAGCATGAGATCATGACCACTGACTCATGACACAACACAATAAACCCACTGACTGAAAAGAAGAGAAAAACTAAGTGGACTAATTATCATAAGAAGTGAGGGAATGATTTAACCAATAGAATAAGAGGATTGCGTACGCAATGAGCGTTAATTCCTTTGTTTGCTAAGATGTATAAAGGGGGAAAAGTTTTTAATGACCTTGGTTCCTCCACCACCAAAAACCCCAGGGTGAAGAAGGACCAACAGGACACCTCTGGATATATGGATGGTGAATATCTTCTGCTTGATCTCTCTCTCTCTCTCTCTCTTTCTTTTTACCTCTCTACCTCACATTCATTGCTAAATAAAATCTGTATTATTCACTTCAGCATACAGTCTTGTTTGCACCTTAGTTCAGGCAGAGGCTCCTCTCACTAATCAGATCTTAGCAAATGCAATCAGCAGACTGTGAACCTGCCTGAACCAGCCCATTAAATGAGCCTAATTGGTAAAGTAAGCACATCCAAACAAAAATAAAACTAATGATTTGGAACAAATGATGCACTAAACAGAAGTAGCACCATGAAATGATTCTTGTTAAAATTATTTGTTGGGAACGCCCTACTGAAACTGCGGATCTACATCTCTGAGAATAGCAGAAACCAAGATCTGAATCTCTATGTGGAACCAAGACACACACTGTTCATCACTGGGCAAGATCTGAGATGTTAAATGTCAAAGTCAGGTCAAGTTTTTGAATTGTGAATAGACATGTAATTACCACTTTGAGCATAGGGACATTAGTAACTCAGTTACCCTGAATGAAAGGCATTTTGTTCCAAGGTTATGATTTCGTGTTAGCACCTTTGGAAACATGTATACATTTTTGGATATGGATAACATCTAAGCCTAAGAGTCCCTATTTAGCCTGAGAGTAGCTCTGGGAGTAGTCTGATAAATGTCCAATAATATATAAAAGATATATATTTAACAAGTGTGTTTGTGTGCTAACATCAGAAAACACAGATAGAAAATTCCCTTGCTGAAAAGAAGTACTGTTTTCGTAAAAAGGCAGTTGATGAATAGAAAACAGACTCTTGTGTAATATCCAAATCTTTGGTGGTAGTGAACAGATGCTACACCAGCAGTCCTGGGACTTTTATGGAACTGCTATGAACATGTTCACAGCATGAGAACATGGGCAACATTCTGTTAAAATGCTGCTTTCCAAATCCCAGGACTGCTGTAATACTTGTTTAGTCTGCCTTAATTCAAAGGCATGCTTAAAAAAAAGCCCTTTAGAATAGAGCATTCTGAAATAATGTCAGTGATTTTATAGTTTAGCCTGTTTATGGCTAAAGGGCTGGGAAAGAAAATATCCATCTTGCTATATCCTGTTGTAGAAGAACTCATCTTTGGGTTAGAGATTCTTTGTTGAAATACCAATAAAGAACCTTTTCAAAAATCATGAAGGAATGCTTTAATTAACCAAATTTATCTTGTGCTGCAAATACATACATAAAGAAGCCACCACTGTACAATGTCACAAAGAATTTTTTGTTTTCATTAACCATTTTTTAGAAAGGATGGATATTATTTGGCGAATTAATCTTATACTGAATCTATGCAAAACAGAGCATAAAAGGAAAAGTTTTATTTAATTTTGTTTTTTAAAGTAATTTCAGGAGTCTGTTTTTACTGCTTCAGTCATGGTTGAATAAATTATGTGCTTGGAATGATAAAGACTACACCACAAAATAAACTTAAAGGGTCTAAAATAAAGGAAAGGAGATACTGAGAACCATAAAATAAAGGAAAGGAGATACTGAGAACCATGATTATTTAGCAGAATATTAAACAACCTATTCTTTTCCTCTGATGATAATATTTATCAATGGGTATAATACCAGTGACAACAAATACCTGCAAAATCAGGAAGAGGTAAGAAAGAGTTTTCTAGAATTCTGAACATGTTTTACTTTGGGTTATGCATTAGTTTAAAATCCTTAGTCCTCATGGAAGACACAAATCTAATACTTAGTCCTCATGAAGGACACAAAATTACAAGGAAATAGTGAGAAAACTTCTATTTTCATTTTTGAAATGACTGCAGCATAAACACATTTAAGATCAGAAACAGGCTTTTTGGGAGAGAGAAATATTCACATATACTTTTTCCAGCCCTGAAAAGTAATAGCAGCTTCTCTTTGTACTGCTGGTCATAGCACTTTTTAGGTGTAGTTAAACGTACAGCCATAACTGACTAATACACTACCAAAACTCTGTGAACAGGAACACTGTCAGCCACTGGACAATTTCTGCAAAGGCTCATTTAGAACAAATGAGCTCATTTAGAACATTCACAACAAGATAAATATTTTTAGTGAAGCCAGGACTTTCTCTCTATGTTTGAATGATTGTTGTTAGCTGGGATAGAACAGCATAGTTCAAGCACTTCCAGAGCACTCTTCAACATGAATTAAACTACACTAAAATTTGATTATTAAAAGCACTATAAACATGTCCTAATATATCTTATTACACTGAATAATATAACAGTTCCAGCCCATCATGGTCAGATTCTTAATGTCACTGTAGCTAGCAGTCATTCTTGTCATGTATATGCACTTCATAATAAAACATTTACTTTCCTTTGTTTACAGACCTCTAACTATACTGCAAGGTTAATTATTCTTCTTGCTACAGATTTATATGACCTTGCTAGATAACCATTACATATTTTGTTTGTGCACGCGTTTAACAATCAAAGGCTTTGTGGTAGAGAAAGAATTGAGGAAAGTTTTTACCTTGGCCTCTCAAGTGAAATGGCTTTCTGTGTTTTCTCTATATACAAAATGGTTAAGGAAAAAATGGAAATATTATTACCAGTGGCAAGACCATTTACAGCCACATCATTCTGTCTTTTTTTTTTCTTCTCCCGTCTCCCAGAATAGTGAACAAACACATCAAAAACGTTTTAATTCATGGCAAGGATAACTAAAAATTTTCTTGATACCATTTTAGTAATTTACAACATAGACTGAATTCAAGTATAAGTGACATATATAATGGTTACCTTTTTGCTGTGTTTATTTAGCACAGCCATGTTTCTGTGCTAGTGTGTATATCTGTGTATACTTGCATACACAATACTATATGCACGCTTGCTACTGGAAAATTGTTGTGGGTTATTCCATACAGCCTCTGAGGGAGAATGGGAACTGAAATTGGATTACAATATCAGTTTTGAAGAAGAATGGGCCCCCCTGCCTGAGGCCAGTTTCGAGGAAATGAAAAGCTGGTTTGCAAAGCAAATATATACAACATGCATTTCATAGGACTGTGGATATCCACAGCCCTAACAGAACTTTTGAGATATTCTTGGTGTTTTTAAAGGATCATGACTCTTAGGATCATGTGTACTGTTGCTTGAAAGTGACTTCTATGCTACTTATGGTTGTATAAGAAAAAGTTTGCAAGTGATTTGCCTACAACCTAATAGTCAAAAACCAAATGAGATGAACAAAAGAACTTAACGTATTTATTATTAAAAATAAGTTGTCTGGGAGCTGGCTTGTGGTTTTTCTTTAATTTAAATTCTTAAGACTGATTCTTAAGGTTAGGAAAAAGTTATAGGAAAGCTTACAATGTTCTAATGTCTACTTCCACTTCACGGAATCTTGGTAGAAAGCAGTATTCTTGATAATAAATGAAAACACTTGGTTTTTTATTCCCTTTCTTGTGTGGTTTGTGCTTGAGGCAGACTATGAAGTCTTCATGCCATAGCAAGTTACAAATATTTTTCAGTACTGCAGAAGTTTTCTGTAATCTTCCATTCCTAAATTTATCCCAGTGGATTCTTCTTTTATTTCCTTTCTTTTTTTTATCAACTTTTTTCTTTTTCTTTTTAACAACTTTTATTTCATCAGAGCTAGCAAATATCTTGATATGAAAATTCAGATTCTGTGAAATAAATTAAAATAAATTCAATTAATTAAAAGGCTTTATTCTATTATTCTAATTTAGTTCCTTTCTTACTGACAGTACACAAAATGTTGCTATGGGATTTTTCTCTTTCTTTTTTTTTTTTTAAACCTTGGTGGGATTCAGCAGCCACAATCCATGTGTCAGTGAAACTCTTTTGGGTTATTATGGAAACATTGCAGTGCTGTCACTACTCCCAATAAAATCATTCTTCTCTGGATGAATCTTTTTCCTTGCCTTCTCTTTTTAGCACTAATGATATTATCAGTTGTCTGCTGTTGAAATTAATTCAGGTAGATGGAAACAAGGAAATGGCAAACCTTTCAAATTACCAGACATATGTAAAATTATTAGGTGCTCCACAAGCAACAGCAGGTAAGAAAAATTTGCTTGTTTTGTTAAAGGAGATACTACCCACTTTTCAAACAGTATAAGCCTCAGTTCTATTAGAATCATAAAATATGTAGGGTTGGAAGGGACCCAAAATGATCAGCGAGTCCAATCCCTGGCCTTGCACAAGAATCACACCACAGGCCCTCAGCATTAGATGGCATTTGGACATATGACATATTATGTCATATCAGACTACTGTCACATGATTTATTGTTTTTGATAGGTGAAACACTTGCAGAAGTTGTACCCATTTTTTAATCTGTTCTTGAAACAGAAAAAAACTGTGGCTTGTTTCAGGGATATTTACTTGTTGCTTTATATCTACAGAATCCTGGTTCTGATTTTTAAAGACCAGAAGGTACACATACTAAGACTGTTTACTTTTTAGACCTCTTTTGGGGAGGTCTAGATGCCTTGAGGAATGCTTCAAATGAACTTCTGGTGATCAGAAAAACCAGCCTCATAGAGATTTTTGAGTGTGTCTTATTCTTTTGTCATAAAATGTGAAAGAGTTTTGCAGGATGAACACCTGCACAAATAAAAGGGAATGAATGATAAAAGTTAAAGTCCTACCCTAGTTTTGAAATTGTGTAACATTACAAGAATGAATAATGTGGGAAGAAATATATGTGAAAATGCAGTCCTAAAACTGTGTGTGGTGGTGAAAGTTAAGCACAATAGACTGTTTTTATTAAAATGTAATATTTTGAAATTGCTAAAAGGAAAAGTAAACCCAAGGAAGATCACAAACGTTAAGAATGACCAAAGCAACTGTCTGTAAAAAGCAACTATTGCTAGTTCTGAGGATTCCAGTCCAAACTTTAGAGACCATTACACTTAAAGTTGCTACTATTTGCTTAGTGGAAGTCGAACTTCTTCACAAACTGTATAAAATGCCTCAAAATACCTTGGCAAGATTTGTAGGTAAACAGAAGACACATTTGTTTTGGAAAGGAGAACAAGATAGGCGTTTGAAGACAGAAACATATCTTCCAATCT
Organism: Sclerurus mexicanus; assembly: GCA_013396755.1. Lineage (NCBI taxonomy): Eukaryota > Metazoa > Chordata > Aves > Passeriformes > Furnariidae > Sclerurus > Sclerurus mexicanus. Next base: position 282,938 of record VWZF01000360.1, on the reverse strand, counting down.
GCTACAGCAATAGATAACTTTTGATATTACTAGTATAGCTCGGCTAACTAACTATAATTTTTACACTTTATAGTGTAGAGCAGGTGAACTGGAGGTTCTTTAGATGAACATGGCCCCAATGAAACATTCCGAGGTTTTGATTTTAGAAGACTGATACCTTGTTCTGATTCAGCTACAGATTTCTGAGATTTTTAAGACACAGTTCAAAGCCTGAGTCTTACAGAAAATATCTCATTTTCTGCCTGCCTGCTCTGTCATTTTTTTCTCTTTGTTATTTGTCTGCAATAGCTTTTACTGTTAGTTTCTCTATGAATATTATCTTGTCTGCCAAAGAAGATTGTTCTATCATCATCCTCCTGTTTTCCTACTAGAGTTGTAGAAAGCCTGTATCCTGTGACATTTGTTTTTCAACATCTGTAAGCAGCTTTTCACAAACCAAAAAATGTGTTTAGTTTTCAGAACCAAAAGAAACACTAGTTTATATTTTCTATAGATTAATGAAACCATAACACTGATAGCCATCCTGTGTTAAGTACCACTCTTTCCCACTCTTGACTGGGAAAATAGACGCTTTTGTGTCAGTATTTTTGCACTTGAGCTAAAAGCAGCTACTACTAGCATCATTTTGTGTAGGCACATGTATTTGTAGGCATAATTAGAATCACTGGACAAACTGTCTTCTCATAGAAATGAGAAAAGTTCCATTTCTACTTAAGGTTTTGAAATAAATTTCATTTTAGATAGAAGCCAGTTACAGTGAAAAATAGTTTGACGTTATCAAGTGTTTTTTTAAAATGTTGGGAGAAGAACATATTTTGCTTTGTTCTTGATTATTTGTTTAGGTTGTGGAGATTGTATATTTCTTTCCCAGGATTTTGAAGCATTACTGTGTCCCAGAAGTAATTTGTGAATTTGGGAACCATTTTAGTAGTGATCTCTGACATTCGTTTGTGTAGGAAAGAAGCTGGTCAAAGTAGAAGCTGACCGGGTCCCCATAACATCCTCATAAATGTATATGACAGAAGAGATGTTAATTGATCAAAGCAGTAGAATAAGACAACTTTACTACAAATGGGTTTATAACTTTTGGAGTTATTAAATGTGAAAGCTTGAACTTCAGGGAGCTCTTGGAATGTCTCAGTGAATATTGCAAGCTCCATTTGAAGTCTTGCAGAAGTTACAAGGGAGGCAAGTGTGTCTGTGGATTTTTTGTGTCTGAGAACAATGATAAAAAAACGTTATGACTACAAGCCTTTACAGCATAAGTAAAACTTTAACCCTTCCCATTTTTTTTTTTCCTGAGCTGAAATACGTGGGTTATTATTGAAACTAGATGAGTACAGAATTTTTGTGAGGTAGGAGATGTGTCCTTGTGTATGTAAGGAGAAGCACAGTCTCCCATATCAGTAACAAGTGACATACTCAGTATATTATCATAAATTCCCATATACAAAAACAAGTGGTGCTCCTCTAGATGTCTGTACTGGGAGCAGTACTGTTCAATATTTTTATTAGTGACACTGACTGCACCCTTAGCAAGTTTGCAGATGGCTGAGTGGTGCAGTTGATACATTTGAGGGAAGGGATGCCATCCAGACAGACCTTGAGAGACTTGAGAAGTGGGCCCATGTGAGCCTCAAGACGTTAAAAAAAGCCAGGTGCAGGGTCCTACGTTTGAGGTGAGGCAATCACCAGTATTACCAGTATCAATACGGACTGGATTTAAAGCAGTTTTGCAGAGGACTCAGGGGTACTGGTGGATGAAAACACCAATATTAGCCCACGTTGTGGGCTTATGGTCCAGAAAGCCAATTTTATCCTCTGCTGCATTAAAAGAGGAGTGGCCAGCAGGTTGAGGGAGGTAATTGTGCATTGCTACCCCTTTCTTGTGAAACTGCACTTGGAGTTCTAGGGCCCCCAGCACAGGAAAGACCTACATCTGTTAATCTGGGTCCAGAGGAGGACTAAAAAAATGAATGGAGGGACAGAACACCTCCCCTGTGAGAAAAGTCTGAGAGAAGAGAAGGCTCTGGGCAGACCTTATTATATGGCCCCTTAGTAATTATAAGAGGCTTGTGAGAAAGGTGGAGAGGTTTTTTACCAGGACTGGTAGTGTTTGGACAAGAAGCAACCCTTTTAAACTCAGAGAGGATAGATTTAGACTAGATGTAGGTAAGAGATCCTTTATTCTTTATTATGAGAATGTTGAGACAATGGAACAGGCTGCCCAGAGATGTTGTGGATGTCCCATCACTATAAGTGTTCAAGGACAGGTTGGATGGGGCCTTAAGCAACTGGTCTAGTGCAGCCTGATCTAGTGGAACTTGATCTACCCACCCATGGCTGGAGGAATTAGACTAGAGGATTTCTGATTCTAAGAGTTTGTCACATAAATCAATGGGAAATGTGTGCTTATGCAAGCTGTCCCATCTACATTAGGGACAAGTGTAGCCCCTGGGCTGAAGAATGGGTTCTGGATTTAATTTTAATTTCTGGTTAATCAGAGTTCTTCTCAAAGTCAGGTTTAAAATTCATGGGGATTATTTTGCTTTCTGGGAAGTTTCTGTCATTTGCTTTCCCATAGCTCAAATCAACCTTAGGGGTGGCTTAAAGCTTTATTCATCAAAGTTTTAGAAAAACTCTTTTGACCTTTGTGAATACAGCAGAATTGTTTTTGTTAGGCCTAGATTCTGAATACTGGGATAATTAAATATAAAATACTGATCTTTAATGGAAAATTTCTGTGGGTAATTTTTTAAACCTGAAATAGAAATTGGAAGTTATCAACAACATGCTTCTATGCTGAATCCATTGAGTCTCATAATGAAATGCTACTAATTTTTCAAGAAACTAGTGGGTTTTGTCCCTGGTTGTGCTCTCTTATAGTTTATAGTGAAGGAATTTTCAAAGTCTGCTGAAAAGCTAGTGTGAATCACAAGTAACTTCTGCAAGAGATATAAGTGAATACCAAAGAAGCTTAGAACAACATTTAGCCACACTCATTTCTGTGAATTTAACTTGCAGCTTTGCAAGTTGTACATGCAGAATTTGGTCTTCCTTCTAGTCCTGATGAGGTTTTTGGTCCAGGCAGTGTCACTTCAGGAGTTTATTCTATAGAGGTGGCAGATTTGGATTGCTATGAAGGGTTCATGTCACCTTTTCTCTCTCCCTCAGAAGTCACTGCTAGAAATGTAATTTTTCATGTTCAGGCTTTCAGCTCTACAGTAGAACTTGGACATTTCATACTAGAAATTGAAAATCTAACTTTATGTCCTGTTAAAAGCATTCCCTATTACATAAATCTCTGACTATGACTTTTGAGACTTTCATGGTTCTAAATATTCCCTTTCACTATCTGTATAGGTCTTAAATAATGTGCTAGAGGACAGGGTCACTGAGATCTCAAATCCTAAATTGGATGTACTGACTTCTTTCACAGTTTGTAGATATTGGTCACAAACCACACTGCTCCATGCCAACCAGTTCTCCTGGGGTTGGAATAAATTCCAGAATTATGCGTGATATAAATCTTCTAGCTTCCTCAACCATGTTTGAAAAACTTTACTCTGCTATCTGGAGGATTAAAACTGTATTAACTGTACTGAGGTTCACCAACTAAAGCTTGAATCAGCACATGACCTGAGGCATAGGAGCACTTGAGTCTCTAGATTTGGTAGGGATCTATTATTTTCAATCAAAGAAAAGAAGTGTCATCATGAATTGTATAATAACTTTTCATTAACAATTAATGATTTCCAAGATTATTTCTGTCTCCTGTAACCATTCCTATTTTTTTCTAATTTTCATTGAATGATGGGAGGGAAACAGTTTACTACTTTGAGACACTGCTTTCCCTGTATTTCTTAATTTTTGAGTCTTTCTGGATTTAGAAGTACAGTGTATTTGCCTTTTTGCTAAGGACTAATATACAATTTCAAAAACCTTTCCCCAATTTAGCAACTGTAGGGAGCTGCCTTTTGCCATGCTAACTTAGCAAACTTGTTTGATTTCATGTGGTATTCCCACTGTGGGGCAGATGGCAGAAATGACTGATATCTCTGCTACTCAGGCATGGTGTCTTCAGATCCCTGCATCAGAACTGTGCAATGTAGAGGGAAGCAATTTTTTGTCTGCTTGCTCAAGGTAACTCCCTTGAGTGATGAGGCATGCAAGCCTTCAGGCTGAAACCATATGACTGTTTTGTTTTTCTCTTTTCGGCTCCCTTCCTCATCGTTCCCTCCATTCCTGTTTTTTGATGAATGAGGATATAATTCTGTTCTAGAACACTGCGGAATACGAAATAACATCAACTTAGTGATTTCATTCTGTTTCAACAATTGGAACAAAGCAGAATACACTATTAGGCAATACAAATCTCAATGTATTAGAGATGGCAAATGCTGACAGAAAGCTTAATGGTGTTAAAATATATAGGCTATAATCAATCTTTTTTTTAGCTTTCATGAAACCTTAATATCTGTGTTTCATACAAAACTGTATTATGATTCTAATATAAAAAGAAATCCTTAATGAGATTACTTCATTTTATTACTATTATTCTGCTCAGTCTTTTTAGCTTGTATAGTGCCTATGTGATAGGGAACACAGTTTTCTCTCATTTTCACTAATATGCATTCCATTCTGTGAATATCAGGGCCAATGTAGGCCACAGCAAAAAACTTCCTAGATTTCTAGATAGATTTCTGCTGTCCAGATCAAATATTTAAAGATTCTATACTGTCTTCTAACTCATTTGCACTGAATTTGAAATCTGTATATTATTCCCTGAACTTCAGTACTAAAATCTAGTGTAGGATAATAGTTTAATTAAAATACTGTTTCTTGAAGGACTGTGCATTCTAAAGTTTGATTTAGGTATGACTATAGGTATGACTATTGTCTTTAATATTTATAGATGGTGCATGATAAGGACAACAAAAGACTTTTTATTTTCTGAAGCAGAAAAAAGATATTAGATCCCCAGGACTTGAGCATGTATTCCTTCTGAGGTGGAGAAAGATGTTAAATTCTTACAATTTTTGAGCTAAGTAATTTTGTCATTGATGTGCTACTAATGGATTTGCAACCAACCAAGCTACAAGTAATTCAGTGTGCGGTTTGGTGTGAAGATTGTAACCCCATTCCAGAATGCCAATGCCCCAGGTCTTTTAAATGTCTGTTTTTCCTGCTGTAACTGGTCTGACATCCTTCTAGTCACCCTTTCAAGGAGCTTACTGCTTTCAGCTTTACATAGCAAAAATAGCCAGCTGAAACTCCTGCAAAACTACATATCTTGCCATGGTTTTACTTGTTTCACTGTAAGAATCGTAGGAAAGAGACCTAAATTTCCAATTCCACAGCAAGTATTTTTCATTTATTCTGCGATGTCTCATTGCCCTTGATAAAACTGAAAGAGGTGAGGGAACAATGAAACTAGAGAACTCCTTCCTGAATAGCCTATTTTAGAAGAGTTTTCACTGATTTTAATCACAAGTGAGTCTTTAGAAAACAACAGATCAGGAGTGAATCTGTAGAAATCAATAGATGGTTTCAGCTCCCTTTCTGACTCTTTCCTTTTCTGTTAATTTTCCACAATCTTCATGGTATATTTGCAAAGCATGCCTTTCAGATCATCTGCTTTTATGAAAGCAGAGAGAGAAATTTGGCCTTTTTTTTTTTTGGGTCTTATACATCAAAATGGGGAGACCAGATTCTGTGGTGTCAGGATATGGAAGAATTTTGTGTGGTGACAGAAAGTATAGATGGAGGGAAGAGGAATCATGGTTTGTAGAATATGGACATTTGTCATGGCTAGTTGGGGTTTTAAATGAACTTAGACAGTTGAATGCTTTTATAAGTCCAAATTCACAACTGTGGAAATGCTGACAATGAAACTACTGTCCCAAACTTGATAATTTTCTGAAACTTTCATCAGTACCTTAGGAATGTAGGAGAAATCAAAAGTCTCAAATGTAATAGATCTTATAACTCAGTTCCTGGCCCTTGGAGATTCTTCAACAAGAAAAGAAACAAAAGAACTAAATCAGGATTGAAATTACTTACCAGAATTTATCCAGCTTGATTAAGAAACTAGGTCTCCCATTTCTCAATTTGTGTTGCTGATCACTTTACTATGAAAGCCATAATCTTGTGTCAGAAACTCACATCTATGATGAGTAAACCTAGAGAACCTGCAAGCTATAAAAAGTTAATGCACAGTTGAAGTGGAAGGTCACAATATGAACAAACATGCATTAGCCAGTCTGTAAGTATTCTGTTTGTAACAGAAGATTCATTTGTTTAACTACATATACTGTAATGATTTTTAATATCCTTGATTAGTGCTTATTTGTAACAAACATAGAGAATTCTGGCTTTACATTGCATTTGTTCTTGACTATAAAATCTTTATTGATGAGTCTTTCAGGTTTTGAATCGAATTCCTAAAAGTAAGTTCTGTGTGAGATATTTGTCATTGTAAACCCATGGAAGGTTTGTGTACAAAAAGCAAAAGCTTAGTATGTATGTGTTTCAAATGTATAAACATAATAGACATGGCTTGTAATTGACATCATATTTGGAGCTCAGGGCAGAAATTATGTAAGAGCAAGTTAAATGGTATTTTTAGCTGAAAGGAATGATTGCAAATCTGTCATGCATTTTCAAGAAAAAAGTAAGGACCTTTTAGATTTTTTTTCTTTTTAAAAAGTAAGATTAAACTTTGAAACAGGAAAATGCAATTCACGTAGTTTTGTGAGTAATCTAATGTTAAATCCTTATTCAGCTAAAATATTCTAGATGAGATACCCTGTAACTATTTGTCTATTGTATGATTACGATGCAAAATATCACAAAAAAATAGAAAAGCAGTGCAACTTTTGAGATTTTGACTATTAACAATTATTATCTTACTATGAGATTAAAATGATAATAAAATTTGATTTTTAGCAAGATTGTTTTTAGAGCAAGTGAATAAGCCTTCAAACAATTTAAAACAAGAAGTAAGAAATATGTTTAGTTACTTATACAAAATAGTGTGTAAGAGATGAACAGGGCAAATTGCTTGGACTTGATAATCTGTAATGAAATTCCTTAGAACTTCAGAAAAGTGGAAATTCTTAAAAAAATCTAACTTTTGGAAAAGCAATGCTTCAGTACTTTTAAATGAATGGATCTTTAAAATTTTTATCATTTCATTAAATGGCTATCCAGGAAAAAAAGAATTGCCTTAAAAATCTGTAGATGTTCATATACTTTTCCAGAGTAGAAGGAACTGAAGTGTGCAGATCAAATTAAAACCAGGGTTGCTATTCAATTCCTTTAAGACTAGTCCAGTGTTTTGTGGTTTTCCTTATTTAATTGTTTGTTGTGCATGTAGTGATGTAACTTGAGTAAGCAGTATCTCAGAGCAGCATTAATCAGTTGGAGAGGCTAAAGCTAGCTGTCTTGACATAGAGTGAATGAATTTTGTTCTTGATATAAAAAAAATATAAACCAGCTTTTCTTTCTTTAGATGTTAGTTTGTGTCACTAACCGCAAAAAGCAAACATATGATTGCTGAAAGACAGGTGACTGACAGTGTTGTTACTCTTCTGTTTATCCAAAAACATGGATTCTTGAGAAACACGTAACAGACATGGTACTCTGTTATATCTGTGACTAACAAGGCAAGAGTGGAATGAGTTGGCTTGACATGTGTTGGCAAAGACTTCCATAATATATTTCATCACCAAGAGCTCTAATGGCAGATAAAACATAAGATTCCTTAATCTCTTTTTCCAGAGAATTTTGTGGCCAGCTGATGAACACCTCCTGTTAACAAATGATTTTTTCTAAATGGAATAACTTGAGGGTTTTTTTAATCTTCCTGGAAGCTTTCATGAAATTTAATGGCAAAAAGAAGATACTTGGACTTTTCTTGCAGAAAACTAATATTCACTTGCCTACAGTGTTTTGAAATCCAAAAATGTTAGCAGAGGTAGGGAAGTAACAATATTTAAAATATGTGCTACCATTACCCATGATCTCACCACTTTCCCAGCCTTTTGAATCTATCCCAGCCCCTTGAATCTGTCAAGTGCTCATCAGCAATGCAGAGATGTACAAGGGAAGGGCTTATTTCCCTGTGAAGAAGTATCAGTCATTAGCACAGTGTGATGGATCAAGGGTGAGTATTCTGTTATTTGGAAGACACATAAAGCATGATTTAGAATTAGCGCTCAGTGCATGTGTTTTTCCCGTGTAGTGGAATATTAGGTTGTACATCTTACTCTTTACATTTCAGCAAAACAAGTTTGTTGTTCAGTGTATCCTTTTTTATTTGGATTTTAGTGGGATATGTATTTTTCAAGGACATATGTCTGAAAATTTTATGTTACTGTAGACTAGATGTTGTTAAAGAGGGATCACATACTCAAAATAGCTGAAATGGTGGTAGAAGAATGATGCATACATGGATAACTATAAAAACTTTTTATTGACTAGGGACCACAAGCACAACAAAAAGGTAAGATGTAATGTTTGAAATTTCAAAGAAGTATGTATGTCACAAATATAGAAGAGTAGTTATGGGGAAAAAATCCAACACATAGTCCAGAAATAGGACATTTTCTAAATTGCTGATCTCTTTTTAGAAAAATCATATAGACTTAACCATGCAAAACTTGATGGATGCATTGATTGTATGCAAAACTTTGTATGATCTTTAGTTTCTTGTTTTCAATAAACATGTTTAAAACACAGCTAAAGTGTGACAATTATCCACTATTTATGCTTCTAAAAAAGTTATTGCCTAAACCAGGATTCAAACTTCAGAAATGAAAACACCATTAATTTAAAAATTTAAGTATAAAAAATTTAGCTAATTATCACAGAATCACACAATATGCCAAGTTGCAAGGGACCCACAAGACCATCAAGTCCAACTCCTGGCCCGGCACAGGACCATCTCCAAGAGTCACAGCATGTGCTTGAGAGAATTGTCCAAATGCTTCTTGAAATCATTCAGGCTTGGTGCTTTGACCACTCCCCTGAGGAGCCTGTTCCAGTGCTCAACCATCCTCTGGGTGAACAACCGTTTTCTAAGATCCAGCCCAAACCTCTTCTGAGAAAACTTTAGGCCATTCCCTTGGATCCTGTCACTGATCCCCACACTGATCCCCACAGAGAACAGATCAGTGCCTGCCCCTCCTCTTCCCCTCACAAGGAAGTTGTAACTGCAATGAGGTGTCCCCTCAGTTTCCTCTTTTCCAGGCTAAACAGACCAAATTACCTCAGCCACTCCTCACTGTAATAGCTTAATGTCTTTCTTATTTTGTGGTGCCCAAAACTGCACACAATATTCAAGGTGAGGCTGCCCCAGTGCAGAGAAGAGTGGGACAATCCTCTCCCTTGACCAGCTGGCAATGCTTTGCCTGATGCCCCCCAGGACATGGTTGGCCCCCCCTGCTGCCAGGGCACTGCTGACTTATAATTAACAGACATTGTTAACAAATTTAGAGCTGTATGCATAAAATAAAAATAAAGAATATAATAATAAAATTGGTTCTACAAAAGAATAGAAGTACACATACATGATTGTCAAAATGTTTTAAAGTGCTTAATTTAAAAGAAAGAAGCATTGGCAAAATTAGAATGCTTTTTCTCTCCCCTCCTACTCATTTTCATTCTTTTATTACTTCTCTTAGTGGTGTCTTTAGATACAAATGCCTTGATTTTCCAGATGTTGAAAACCCCATTACTTAAAAAGAAGATAAATAGAGAGGATTCCATTCTGTTTCATATTGTAGTGATGATGAAAGTCATTAATGTGAATTGCAATAACATCTAAAATATGAAACTAACAGGAAGGAATGATTTGAGATAGGCAATATTTCACAGACAGGGTCACAATCTGTCTAAACAACGTAGTGACTCATACAATGTCTTAAATTATGTAAATACTTTCACTTTAATGCTCATGTAAATACTTATGTAAATACTTTCACATGATCTAAATCATGTATTGTGTGTGTAAGCAAAAAAAACCAAAAAAACCCCTTTGTAGCATGGAATTTTAAAGATAGATCTTTAAATTTAACAAAATAGGGAGCAAGCTGAGTTTTTTACTTCTGTATCTTGATGAATCTTACTTTTTTGACACAGTAAGTTTTGTGTATTCTTGGGTTTTCTGTCTTCGTGCTTCATGAAGAAAATCTTACCCTTTTCTAGACAGTGCAAGTATTCATTAAAATACTAATATATATTTTTGTAAGACATCCACTTTTTTAGTTTATAGACTGATCTTTTATGACTTTGTAAGCATAAGATAATAAAATAAAACAACACAAATAATTATTTTTATTGCTCTTTTTATTCAGATTGCATAGTCTAGTGATTAATCATTTCGCTTTCGATAATTCTGAAGCCTTGAAAATTTTTGCCTGACTAAAACTTTCAAGAACAAATGGAACTAGTTAAGAAATGTTAACAGAACAGCTATACTTCATAAAAGAAAACTATAATACACTGTTTACCTAAATTCTGACCTTTATCCTTAAGGCAATTTACCTCATATACTGTCCTTTTAAAAAATGTGTGGCTTGAAAAGACTTGCCAGCTTACCAGGAGGCAAAAGACACATGGCATAAAGAAAGGATCCTGCAGTTTAGGACTTCTGAGATGTTTTTAGACAAATACTCTGAAGAATGTTAAAGGTTTCAGTTGCTCTCTCTAGTCTCTTGAAGAGCTTTCTTAGTTTTTGAGAACAAGGACAGCAGAAACCTATAGTGACCTTTGATATTTATGACCTTTGATATTTATATAATTGAATTCTTTGTTAGCTAATTATAAGTATGAAATATTTTGTTAGCTTTGCTTAATTTGCACTGTACTTATGCAGAATATTCCAATGTGTTCTATGAGGCAAATAAAACAATATAGTGGAATGATTGCCTTAATCTATGTGTGCTTCTGTAAAACCTTTGCTCCTAAAGGTTCACACACTGAACATTGGCAGGAAACCAGTATCACCAATATAGGGATCACTGGCAAGAAGAACTCAAGGTGTCATGAAAAATATGAGTCTAAGTTTACACCAAATGCTAGTCACATGTACTATATCCTGCTATGGATTGCTAAATCCATTTTATGGTTAAAAGACTGTCTAATACGTGAGACAAATTATTAAAAGGTTTTTGAGAACTCTTGTAGTATTGGTTCCTAACCCAAACTACCAGGGAGTTTCAGTATGGTGTTAGACTGCTTTGTAGATGGATTTTTGGAGGAACATGCTAAGCAAATTGTATTGGAACAGTTTCAGAGGGAATGTGTTTACATTCTGGATGATTCACAAATGCACAGATTTTTTTTTTTTTAATGTTTTGAAATATATTTTTCTATGGATATCTACTTCCATCCATGACAAGAAGAAGGGAAGTATCCAGTTTAAGGTGGTATTTCCATGTCTCAGATTGATTTCAGCCTAACTCTTTCTACATGCATGTAACAGGTCGCTGCTGTCAAGGCAAAAGAATTTTATCCCGTCTCTTCCATGTTAATAATTTTCAGTAGTTCATATTGAAAATAGCACTAATAGCTATGTTAACTGGTAGCTACATAGTAGTAAACAAATAACAGCAAAGTAAACACATTCCTCAAAAGTTACTTTAAAAAACAACTAATCTTCATGATATTTCTCTGAAGTATGCGTCTTTATTCACAGAATAAATCCACACCTGGGCAGCAGTGATTAAGTGGTATTTCTAAATATGCTTTAGAAAAATATGTATATTGACTATTTGCTGACATTAAGGGGAATCATGTTAAGCATTAATATGTATGTATTTTTAATATGTAGATGTACTTAAGGCTCATGTATTTCTTCTCTCATTTCCTGCTTTTCTCCTTCCTTCCATTCCTGAAGTGGTAACTTCTCAGTATGCATTATGGGTAATGCATTTCTGCAAAGTGAGGAACGGTCTTGCCCATTGGGAAACTTTTATATTAATGTGTGCGATCTGGACACCATGTAGGAAGTCAAACCTGAGACTTTATTCAGAGACAAGAAATAATGGCTCACAAAAAGAACCAGCCTGAGGAAACCGCAGAGAACTGTGCAAAGCAATTGCCAGTTATCTAACACTGGGGATCTCTCATAGGATACAGATGAAATTATGGGCCTGTATTCCCTCAAGATATGAATGATAAAATTCTGAACAAAATTAAAAAAGACTTGAGAATCTTGAGTTATGAAGGCATCAAATGTTTGAGCAATAATTGTCCTAGGCCTTTGAGTTTTGGTTGAATGGCTTTACCTTTCTACAGAGAGAAACCTGTGAATATGATTTTACTGTAAACTCGCTACCGATTCCAGGTTTGGAATCCAGGTCTTCAGCACTTTGTGACTACCATCCACTCTTTCTCTCTTTTTATCTTCCTTCTCCCCTGAGGCCTCTTGCAGTGCTGTTAGTTGCTGCTTGTTTAGGCTTCTATGACAGGTGTTACTGTTCAGCCTTCCAACCCCAACTAGAGAGGTAAAAGTTCTCTCAGTTCCATCTCTGTACATGCTGTCCCATTACACACTCTTGTGTAACCAAGGAAGTTGTATTTTTGCATAATGGGAAGGAGCTGTGTAGGCTATTTACCTTGGCTTCCTTCAATGTGTTCTTATGTTTTGCATGTGCTCTTCTTCCTATGTGATGAATAGTCCAATTTCTTAGAAAAGAAATGAGTAGTTCAACCCACCCTTTAAACTGAATGCAGGTATACTTATATGCAGGAATAGATTCAGTGGATATTATTGGTCTAAGAAAAAGTCTCCCACTCACTGTACATGGGCACTAGGAAAGGAATCTGCATGGATGATTCCTCCTAAGAGCCACAGATATTGAGGGTGAGTAATCATTCTGTATGCATTGAAAGACCTATGAGACTATATTCAGTATGCAATGTTTAAAGTGTAGTCAAATAAAATATTTAGGCACCTGTTAAGCAAAGGTGTTGTCATGATTTTGTTATCTGCAATGCTTAGTGTATGTTGAAGAGTTCAGTGTTCAAAATCTCTTTTCTGGTTTTATTTTTTTGCTGTGTAGGATAGAAATAATAAGCACTGGTAAGCAGGCAGGAAAGAAAGGTCAGTAGTTTTGCATCTGCAGTTCTATATTTGCACAGGTTGCTAGGCAATGTGAGAAAATCATAGCTCTTAGCTGCAAGTGTGTTTTCAGACATCAATTATTAAAAAGAAATCAACAACTGTACTCAGTAATATAGTTCAGTACAGTTGCTTTTCACTAATATTACTAATCTTTGGCATTTATTAGGAATAATTAATATTGTATAGTCTTCATTTACTTTAGGGTCGGTGGGTCCCTCCCTCCAAGTATATCAGTTCTTATTTGTCTTATCATACCGTGATAAAAATTTCTTATTCCCTATTTGAACGTAGGAAATTGATTACTTTCTTACATTTTTGCTTCAGTAGCCACTGACTGTCATGATACATTAGTGCGCGAGTTACCAGATTTAAAGAACATGGCATCTCGTTTTACTGCTGCTGTTGAAACAAAAAGCATTGTTCTGGCTGACACTCAGGAGGTGTGAACCATCTAACATTTTTCTGATAACAACTGAGGAAAGGGTCTCTAAAGGTTTACAAACTGTGATATCAGTGTATTGGGCTTGAGTTTTAGAATGGGAATGTAGAAAGAAACTTCAAATGCAAAGGAGAGGGTAGAAGAGAAGATTGGAATCAAAGGAAAGGAAGCTGCCTGCCCTAGGGCACTGTCTGAGGCTCTACCTACGTAGATTTGGAAGCACAGTGACTCAGCAGGGCTCCTGGGGATATAGTCATGGTGGGGCAGAAGGTGAAAGAATTTTTTTTTTTCTGGCTCACAGCGTCATTTCTTATTATACATAATGGATGAACATGAAGAAGCACAAGAGCTAAATGCTTTGGAGTCTGTGCTTCACTTGAGAATTTATGATTCTATTGTCGGCAATCAAGATCAATTCCTTTGAAAGCTCAAAAAACTGTACCAGTAATGAAAGAGGAACTAGTTTTATGAATTACATGCTAATTTGCTGTCTCGATCTTTTATGTGAATAACTAGCTGCATATAGAGGAGAAATTAAAGCATCAATTCAAGATTCTTGTTTCTATGACATTATACAAAAATCTGAATGTTCTTTTTGTCTTTTTTTTCCCTGTTCAATACATTTCATTCAAAAACACACATGCAGATATATTCTGCTAATAACCTGGATTCTGCTCATTATAACTGAATGTCGTCTGAGACAAACAGTCCCTTATGATTCCTCCCTGATGCAGCCTGGAGCTGTTCAGTTAATGCTCTGAATGCTTATCTTTCAGTGGCTCAGGTTAAATCAGTTTTAAGCCAAAAATCTCTGTCTGAATATGTGAATGTTTTTGCAGCCACATAGGGTTAGAGTTTTCAAAAGTTTGAGATTATGTTAATATAATCCAGGAGGTGAACCTGTCTTTTTCTAGCTAATCTGATTACATCAGAGGGTACAGTTCAGAAAATTTACCAAGGAGCCTTGCAATGTAAATCATGTAAATCATTCAGGTATTTGCATAAGTTATAACTGAAATGTGAATTTAGTTATTGAGGAAATAGAGGAAAAAGCACAGGTAAAAATTATAATAAATTCCACTAAATGCCAGAAATTATTTTTAGGGTGTAAATTTTTTAACAACATAATACAAAAGAATGCTCAATGAAACCTCAAGTCTAACATTAGCCTTTCTTAAAATAACATCAGTGAACAGAAACCTGTCTGCTCTGGTTCTCAGTTCCCCAAGAGACTAATGCCTTGTTCAGATATTCTCAGTATAACCACGCACAATTCAGACATTCTCAGTATAATCACATGCAAAAAATAAATGCCAGTAAATGCTCAACCCTCTTAAACAGAGATTAGGTATTACAGTCATGGTCAGTACAGTTTTTTAAATAATTTAAAATGTTTTTCCCTGTGAAAAAAAGTATCATTGTGTCTCTAAAATAAC
This sequence comes from Sclerurus mexicanus, assembly GCA_013396755.1. NCBI lineage: Eukaryota > Metazoa > Chordata > Aves > Passeriformes > Furnariidae > Sclerurus > Sclerurus mexicanus. The sequence continues at coordinate 267,931 of VWZF01000360.1, read as the reverse complement.
TTCTGCTGCTATATAGATGTGTTTTAAATGTTAGATATTCCCATTTTCAGGCAGACTAGTTCTGTTTTAGCTTGTATGCTTGCAGTGCTGTGCAACAGTGACCTGTACTCACAGTGTCTATCTGAAGATGGATGATATCTTATTCCTATCAGTGACTGCAGAGTGCTTTAGAGGGCTAGTTGGGTAAATAAGATAGGTGCAATAGGTGCAATAGCTGCTCCTATAGCAGCTTGTGTCCAACAAGGGGAAGTGCAAAGCCTTGCACCTGAGGAGGAAGAGCCCCATGCACCAGTACATGGTGAGGGCTGACTGACAGAAAAACAGCCTAAGGATCTGGGGGTTCTGGTAGACACCAGGTTGAATATGACCCAGGAGAAACATGAACATATGGGAGTGGACTTACAGTATAAGTTTTCACTGTATTGTAACATGGATTCCCTGTCTTTTATTCCTGAACCACCTTTCTTCTTCCCAAAACCCCTTGGGAGAGTTCTTATTTCCCTACTTCGGTATGCAGGAATCCTTTCCTGTAGAGCTAGGTGAAGTCCCCTCATTGGCCCTTAGTTAACCCCTTCCCCATTGGTTGTTAAACCTATAAGTACCCCAGACCATGCTGAATAAACTCTCTCTCTCTGCACCCTCTCCAGTGGTCTCTGTGTGTCTCTCCCACGGGACATCTCAGGGACCCTGTAGGCGGGGGGGGTGAAGGGGGAGCATCCCCCAATCAGCTGTCGTATGAACATACTGGAAACAGAGTGCAGAGAAGGGCCACGAAGATAGCAAAGGCACTGGAGTGTCTAACATAGGAGGAAAGGCTGGGAACACTGGAACTTTTCAGCCTATAGAAGAGAAGGCTCAGGAGACAGCTTGTTAAAGTACATAAATATCTGAAGGGAGGGTGCAAAGAGGACAGAGCCAGCTTTTTTGCACTGGTGCCCAGTGACAGGATAAGAGGCAATGGGCATAAATTGAAACCCAGAAGGTTCTGTCTGAGCATTAGGAAGCACTGATGTTTTCCCAGAGAGGTTGTGGAATGTCTCTTCTTGGAGATATTCAAGAGCTATCTGGACATGGTCCTGGGTTTTCTAGAGCAGAAGGAGTTATATAAGATGACCTGCAGAGGTACATTCCAACCTCAACCATTCTGTGACTTTGTGATTCTGTGAAATGATGATTTTATTCTGAAGGAGGTCAAACATTGGCTTAGAAGTACTAATTTTACTAATAGGTGAGATGATTCAATGGTTTGCCGTATGGACTTATCTGACTGGTTTTATTAGCACTCAGGAAATAACCTACATTTTTCTTCAGTTTAATAAATCATGTCGTCAACTATTTGAAAAGCCATGCTCTTTCAGCACCTATTTTGTGAGAATTCTTTTGTGTATTTTAGCTAGTTCTGTGACAATTCCTCACTGTGATTTCTGACAGTATGGTCCTGGGAGGATTTTTCAAAAATTAAAATAGTAAGAGTAGTATATGTAAAATAATTAGTAGAGAGAAATTGGATAGCTGAGAGTGCAGAGAAACAAGAAATAAATTTCTACATTCTTCTTGTTGGAGTGTAAATCACATTTCCAAGACTACTTTAACAAGCTTTAATATTTTTCATATATAATATAGTATTGCCTATTTGTGGATAGACATACAATATTCAACATACAGAAAACATTGTACGGTCTTTACAGACTCAAATTTTTACCAGAATTATGTAATAATATTTTAATGCCATATGAAAGTTGTGTATTTGCTTCCTCATACAGCACAAGTTAAACAGGTCTTTGCACCATTTCTTTCCTGTAAAAGCATAAGGAAAGTCATTGCAGATGTAACTCTGAAAAATTAAAAAAGAAATTAAAACTATAGCATTATTTAAGGATGAAAGAGAATCAGCTTCAAAACGGAGACACAATCTAGGACACAAAACTAATATTTTCTGTCTGATACTTCTTCATTTGGAATCACTTATTTATTTGCCCGTACTTCCCTTATCCTCTTAATTTTTATTCATTACTGCATCTCTTAAACACTCAATGTGAAACAGAATTCAAATGTAAAGGCTGTTTTTCTTCCAACCTCAACCATTCTATAGTGGTTGATATTTTTTGATACAGCATTTCTGGGTTACAATGCCTAGAGCAATTAATATAATTTTAGTGTATTGATACAGTGTTTTGATCTAATATTTTATTCATACTTCTTATGTATTTATTTAATTTCAAGAATTCTGAGGAAATACTGGTGCTAGTTGATAAGATAGAGAAGAGATATTGTGTATTATTTTCCTTAATAGCATAAATTCTAATTCCTTAGGGCATTAACATGCTGAAGGGTTTAGGCTGATTTTTTTATGTCAGTTGCTTGCTAATGTGTTTTCACTTGGCTTGCAAGGAAACAAGACCTGTTCAATCATGCTGCCATATTAGTCCCTACTTACTTTGTCTCCAAGTTTCAAAGGTTTCAGGGACATCCAATTATCACAGACTTTGTAAAAGTCATCAACTATATAAGGGAGAAAATGAGTAAATAATAACTGTCTCAGCTAAAGGGTAGCAGAGGAATTGTCTATTAATGCTGTTAGCTGCCAGCCAGCCAGCATGCATGGAGCAGCCACAGCACTTGCTGAGCTTTCAAAAGTCAGCATGCTAAAAGGGCTGGCAAAGGACCCAGCAGGTGCCTGGGATAAAGGATGCACCTCTTGCCACTTAGATAAAAGTCCACCCCATTTTGGCCTGGTTATTCTCATACAAGTGCAATTTTCATGTACACATGTAGAAGCTGCTCTGACCATAACTAGAGCTGCACATTTAACCCAGGATGAAAAGCCTATCCATTTATGAATCAATTAACTCTTTTTTTTGGCAAGAAAAGAGCTGCTTTAGAGGATTCTGACGCTGCTCATGATCCCTGTTCAGTGTGATGTCAATGTCCTGAGTACACTACTTGGCTTTGATTGCCGTAATGCCTTTACCTGGCCCTTGCCCTGCTCATGGGTCATTTGAACTCAAACTAAGGTAGCCAGTCTTTGTATGAGCTTTCTTTGGATTCAGGCTTGTCTCAATGACTGGAGGACAGAAATTTCTAACTTTTAGGAGAGTAAAAGCCTGTGGTTAATTCACAACTTCTGGATCACTCAACATTTTAAACAATGGCATAATTTTTGATAATGACTGTTGGTCAGTCAAGTACGTTTCATTTCAATTTTGAAAAAAGAAATTATGAAATTGACTGTCAAGGCAATTGTGTTGGAATGAATTTAGAGTTAATTACAGCATGAGACTGGCTATTCAGGCAGTTATTAACTTCCAACATGAACTTTTGGGAAAGTTAACTTTTTTTTCAGAATCTAGAAATGCATTTTCTTTACTCTGTGTATTCCCTGTCTATGACATACATTATTTTTCATTAAACTTTACACAAAGAATCAATTATTGTATCGTCTTTGAACACTGTTTCTTTCTGCAATACCTTTCAATCTCTGACATTAATATACTTCTAACTATTCATTTGCATAAGAGTTTACTAGTTGGTTACAACAAAAAGGGGATTTAGTTATGGCATGAAAAGACATGTGATGGCAAAAGCTTGCAAGAGCTAAATAGAACCAGCTTGTTTGTTTGTTTTCATTCCAACCTTTAAGCAGTATAACTGAGGAGTGTTATAGTAGTAATGATATATAGCTTTGAAGTTGTGTGTTCATGGCTTCAACCTCCTAGTTTTAGGTGATCTCTAGAATGAAACTATAAACACTATTCCAGCAAAGAATCTGCTTTGCTTTTAATATGTATTCTCTCACACACACACACACACCTTGGCCCTCTGTAAATTAACAGTTGTGATGTGTCCATCCGTTCTGTTGAAAATAAAACCTAAATAAAACAGATTATGATTGAGTTAATCTCTGGAAATAAGCCACATAGTCACATGAAATTAAAATATTCAAATTGTTAAAAAAACCCCAACAAATTTAGTGATTAACACATATGTATTTTCAATTTTAAAGTTACGTTTGTTCAGCAGGAATCAGACATGGAGGTACAACATAGTGACCAGTTCAGACACTGACCCCTAACGGTTAGGTGGTACTCACCAAAACCTGACTAGTCAGAAAAGCATGCACTATGGTTAGTCAAGAACATTATTACATTCACCTACTCTACATATGATTTCTTAGAAATTTGAAGTCTTGCTGAAAGAAGATGTAATTTTTGAAAAGCTGGTACATTTGAGAGACAAACTGTGTGGGTTTAGTTGCTAGAATTTTTGTCAGCAAATAATCCTGAACTATTATGCAGTATTCTTGCCTGAGGTTTGGAACAAGTCTTCTCTGCAAAGTGGTAACTGGCTTAAAAAGTTTATATAGCATAGAACAAGACTTATGTTTGTATAGAGATGTGGAAAGTACTGACATCAGAGATGAAAAATACAATATATGAAGATCAGGCAAATCAGTTTATTGTTGAAATTTATAATTCCTATTTTGAGTAGAAGAATATTCTGTCCAAAATATCTGTAACATTTTTCAACTTAGATTTTCTTGAGTCTTAAACACTACATGGCCATGTTGTAATGATGTGACTAAATGCTGTCTGGAGTAGGAGATGGAATTCTGGTAGTATTGCTAAAAGAGGAGTTTGATATGGGGAGATCACTAAGATATCATGGTTGATTAAGTAAATTAATTAAATTTATTGAGATAAATATAGCCCTGTTTATGTGTTTAACAAAATGGTGAGTGTGTGAAATCTGGCAGAAATTAACAATTGATTTCTATTCATCACTGTGGTCCTTAGGGGAGCCTTCAGAAAGAAGTGCTGTTCAGGCTACATTTATGTGTTGACTTCCATTTCAAATTGTTAATATCTGTGTAAACTTCATAAAGTTACCATTAAGCACCATGTACCATTTGCTTAAAATTAAATTTTTTGAGCCATTTATGGATCTGACTGATTTTTGCAAGTAGATGTCATCTACCAGAAAAGATGATGTGAACTTCATCATTCCCTCACTATGCAGGAATGTAGAAAACTTCACACATGTAAATCTATCAATTCACAGAAAGCATAAAGTAAATGCTTTATAAATGAAAGAAAAAAAAAAAAACCTTCTTGGGAATTGTATGTCCTTTGTTGAGGTTGATATTTGAGGGAAGAGTGGGGTGGGAACAAACTGGCAAACTTGCTTTTCACTGAAATTTTTCAGTTTGACACAAGTGCCCCAGAAAGGTCTAGTAGGTATGCTACAGGCCAGAAAGGTTTCCTGGCAATTTGACCATCTTTCTTCTTTGCAGACGTCTACCAGACTGCTTTTGGCTTCAAGGGCCTTTGCCAAGTAATCTTTCTGTGAACCAGGATATGTCACATGATAAAATTTTAGGTTTATTTGTAATAAGGCATTTTGAAATATGAAAATTACTGGCAAAATCCTATTTTGATAACTGCTGTGTTCTAAATTCAGTTGCTTCCTAAATATTAAAATTCTTAAATTACATGTGGTATTCTACTATGCATGAGCTTGCTTATGTCAATGATTATAGCAGTTTTTCTAAGAAAAACCTACCTACCTCTCTTAACTAATGTACTGCAAGAGGTAAAATTCTTGGAATAGAAAGGTAGCTTGTTATTTTTCACATATATCTTGTGGTAAAGATTGCACAGGTATAAATATAGAAAGAAAGTTGTAGACCATCTGCTTTCACTGGAATATTGTTCCAGTAAGAATAAGTAAGATTTTTAAACTAACAAATTCTCACTTTGTTAAAAGAGCTAAAAAGTTTCCACATGTTTAATATTAAAAAATTGGAAAAGCTTAATTGCAGATCATATTAATAGTGATTTTAATTTTTTATTTTATTTTCAATTCCGTTTGGATGTTTACCAGGGAAGCTGGGCACTGGAGCTGGCAAGATGTGTAATGTTTTTTCTCCCCTAAAGAACTTGCATATCAAAATGGAACAAGTAAAGGCAAGTAAGGGGTCATAAAGAAGAGACGAGCATGATGACAACATCATGTGGTTATTTATGTATATATTATTATGTATACATTTATGTGGCATGCCCATATCTGAGTTGGTTTTATTTTATTTACTTTTGTAGTTTTGAGGTTTTGAGGACTTAGAAAGCATGAACTTTATATGAACTATGCTTTTCTTTGGTGCCTGATGGCTGAGCTGCAAGGCTCCCAAACTGCATGTAATTGAAAAGACAACATATATTGGTGTGTCAGGAGACATCACTTACATCTTTTTATGCTGCATTTACATCTTATAGAAACTTACCAACAGATATTCCCTCAGGTCTAAAGTAGCCATTATGAATGGGCTTGGATAAACAAGTGAACAAATACAGAATTCTGACTTTAAAAAAAGTTATTCTCTGCTCTGGAAAGCAAGTTTTACTAAAATGAGTGGAAAATTATAACACTAAGTGGTTTCCTATAATTAGCAGAGCACATTTGCAATAACAACTAGTCGTTGACTTTGTGTTCAAAACTTGGGATAGGGGGTGAAGAATGGAGAAGGTTACTCTTCTTTAATCATGCTTTTATTACCACTACCAGCTACATGAATGGAGAAGAACAATGACATGTTTGCCTTTCTAAGTATGTGAACTCTGATGTGTGAAACATTTCCTAACAGATAGTGCTTAACAGGACTCAGAACTACAGTGATGTATTCCTAGGGTCCAAAAGGTGAAGTAGGAATTTCTGTCTCCTTGTTTTCTTAAATAGGGTAGATCTTTAGCACTTTGTGGGTTTTAAAACTACTCAGATGTGAAGTAGGTTCTTCAGCAGTTTTCACAAGTGTTTTAAGACAGCACAGGTCTCTGAGCGGTCAGAAAGTTGCAGGATTAATAGGCTGTTAATTCTCTTTTGCTAAGGCCAATGAATTTGGAATGCCAAGAGTCTTTCTAAAGACTGTATCAAACATTTTTACAGTCAGAAGATGAGTGATATTGAGGCTGTTCTTTCACTGACAGCTTCTCAATAAAATACTTAAACCAATAAAAAATAATATGGCAAGTTTGTCGGCAACAGAACAAGGGGCTGAGTACTGTTTTTCTTGGGGAGATACAGTACAGAACAAAATTGAATTTACCTTAATCTAGTTTGCTGTTTTCTGGATGTGTTTCTGGGCACTGCCTGGAGTGTAAGACAGGGTCCTGAATGTGCTAGGGTTGATCAGTCTGTGCCAAAGGACCTGCGCAATTAAATGCTTTGTCCTTTCATCTCTTACAAAGTACCTTACAAGAAATGTGAAAACAGTATCATATTGGTGATTCCACTTTTTGGACATACATTAAAAAAAAAAAAAAAAAAGAAAAAGGTAATCCAGAATCCCAGAATAGTTCAGGACAATTGAATCACAGAGATGTTGCAACTTCATGGATGAAAATCCTATAACAATTGAGACAGCATGCACTCTCCTAGTACCTTGATGATACTTATAGTGAACCATCTGGAACTCATTAACAGGAATTAGAAATATTGTGAAGAAATAACATGTTTGAAATATCTGCCACTAAGCAACTTGTGAAAAGCTATTAAAAGAAAGTATTACCTCTCTGCCTTGCCTGGAACTTTCATTTCTGGACTGAGCAATAACCAGAAAGAACCGACTGTAAAAAATTATATCTGATGGATGTTTTCAAAACTACATCAATAGCTTACCTGACAATGACTTCTTTTTGGATGACATATACTGTCTAACTTTTTCAAATAAAGCACTAAAACCCTAAAACATCAGTTCTGTCTCCCCATTGTTTTCAAATTTGCAGAAGTATCTAGTAACTGCCTTGCTATTAACTTGCCTCTGTATTATTTCATTACTTATTTGTTTTGCTAAACTATGGTATGTGCAACACAGAGTTTGTATTGTATTGTTTTGTATACAGGGATGTATTTTTTTTATCCTTGTGGAAAAACAGTGGTTTAGAAATAGCTTTGTCATCTGTATCCATTTCATGCACAATTACAGGAGCCGATTGTCAGCAGGAAACAGAAATAGACCTTAACATTTGTTAGTTTCCTTACCTCATAAGCATTGCAGTAAGCCAGATCTTGAGGTTTTGCTGAGGTCTATATGAAAACAACAAGAAAATGGTTGCCATAAAAATAGAACTTTTTTCAGGTAGGCTGTAGCTAACACTGAAAACCTATTTAACTGTGTAAATAACCATCTGCTTGATAAGTAATTTCTATTAAGTTCTTTTTTAAATAGTAATTAAGTGTTACACTGCATGCAAGTTTTTTATTAATGCTCTCTAGTACTAAAAAAGGCTTTAACTTTTAAAATTCTTAAGAAAGCAATACTTGAATTCAGAATGTTTTCAAAAGGGTAGTGGAGGAAATCTCAAGAGACAGTCTATTTATGAGCCTGAAACAGCAACATTCCCATGTAAAATAAACTTAGAATTGCGATTAAACATGTGAAGTGCCAGGTGTTTTTCTAAAGCTGTAGAAATAGGATCCACATTGTGGCTTTCAAGAATGTCTAGAACTATCTGGTGATTTATTTAATTTTTAACTTTGCAATGAAACTTAGCACTGATAGGCTTTAATGTTGTACTTGGATGCTGTTATTGTTACAGGGGATGCAAGGACCTTAAATTTAGGAAAGCTCTGAAGGCAAATGGCAAATAAGTTCCAACTTTAATATAGGTTTATTTGGTGTAGGTCGTGCCAACATAAATGGTAGAAGGAGTGGGAAGTAAAGCAAGTACTCTAATCAACTGATGTGAGTAACACTTCATGAGGTGTCATAAACAATGGAAAAGAAATAACAGAAAAGGTCACCAAAACTTTTTTTAAAGGAAGAAGTTTATAGGCATGAAGTTTCTGGCAGAATTTAAATGATCCCTTGTGGGATATAGGTTATGTGATTTTCTTTGCAGGTTGTCGAATTTGTTAGTGTATAATATGTCTCAGAAGAACTACAGGACTGTAACAGAAATTTGATGGTGCTTAATAGTGCAAAAGACAAGGACATGAACTTAAAAACTAATTCTGGAATTTCTGCTGTTTGGAGTTTACACCATGAATTAAAGAAGACAGATCTGAGTGTGATAGGTGAACCCTGAATAAAAATGTCATGCAGCCACAGCAGGGGCAAAAGAAATTTGAGTATCAGATAGGATAGAGGTACTGCTGTCAATATTACATCAAAGTCTTGAAACCTTCTTGTTTGTGGTGTGGCTAGCTGAGCTGTAATAAGTGCAGTGGTGGCTGTGAGCAGAAATTGGGAGATTGGAAGAGCTCATCTCATAAGAAAAACAATGTAGCATGGTCAACTAGAGCCAGTGCTTCATTGTCTTTATGGGACAGGAAGTCTTCTGTAGAAAAGGAATCTTCAAAAAACTGAAGTAAATGATGGGGGAAGTGAGGGAGTGGGAAGGGGTGGAAGCTATTAATAATTAATGTAATACTTTGTGAAGACAGCATATGATAATTTCTGAATGTATGTGGGACTTCTGTAATAGTGCCATGTACTAAAAGAGCAATTTACAATGTGTTGTATATATTTGGGAAATTTAAGGAATCTAGTGACAGGCAACAGCTATGAAATATTTCTTTATAGTTTAGAAATCAATTGACTGCAAAACATACATTACAAATATCTAAACCGTTTGACATCAGGAAGGAAAATATTTATATTCTTCCCCCCTTATCTATCCAAATAGATACATGGACAAAAAATTTAGTAGCTTAGGAAAAAGAATACTTAAACACATGAATTATACAGAAAAAAAATCTAACAGATCTCTAATTTTTTTTTTCAATATAGTCATTTTATTTACTTAATCAAGCCATCACACAAGGAAAGGAATTTATTGATGCCTCCAATGTATCCCCCAAAAAGCCCAGCCACAAGTCAACATGTACTAATCTTTGAGAAGTAGTCAAGGATGTATGAAAAACTTCTTAGAATAAAATACAAAATGATGGCACTGAATCAATGAGTTATTTCTCTGTTTTTTTAACAGGTAGTTAGAATTTGAAAAATTTACTAATTTCCCAGGTAAATACTGCAGAACACTGTACTAATTCAAATGGCAATAAATGTAGCTTAGAATCTAATTCTTGAGTTAAAATTGTCATATTATGATTTATTTAGATGGGAGGAAATAACTAACCTGCATGTGTTGTGGGGTGTGTTGTTTTATTTTCCTCTATTTCCTCTATTTTTATTTCACCTATTAATTCTACCTATTAATGAATACTTTGAATGTTGGGTGAAAGAAGACCATTTTCTACTCCTTGTATAAACTGTGGTATTTTCTGACATTTTTAGTGAATGCATAGTAGTAAAGTGTCTAAAGATGGAGAAAGAAGGCTTATAATCTTGTCATTTCCAAAGTTCATGCTCAAGTTCATATGGTTAGTGTCTCAGAGTCACTTGGGGGAGTAGCATCTGAGTTCTAAATGCATACTATATGAATTATTCACTATGGCTACTGTAACTGTTCCTGGAATAAGCTTTAACTTGTGTATGAAAAATAGGCATATTTCTAAAGAATTGGCTTACCTGATTTTGAGAAGGGAAGGCAGGGAAAAATGAGAGAGAAACAACACAGTAATTAAAGATGATCAAGATGTATTTTCTTTTTCTATAATATTCCTCAAAAATAAAAACAAAACCCAAAACAACATCCCAACCAACCAATCAAAGAAAAAAAAAAGAAAGAAAAGCCTAAAACCCCAAATAGACAAATCTGTGGATTTCATTTTTTGAACTGGTTATATTTCAAAATTTGTCTAGTAATCAGCTTATTTGATTATAAAGCTGAGTTTAACTGAAGGTTTTTCAAACAGTTTCACAAGGGAGTTTTCACTCTCAAAAACAATAGTAATTTAAGAAAAAAAAAATCTATCCCATCCAGCTAAACAGAAAATGACCATGAGTGGTTGTGCTACTACCTCTGAAGTATAAACTTTAAATGAAATCAGAAGCTGTTTTAGCAGTAACATCCAGGTGGAGGAGAAGTATATTTCTTCTCCATTAGAAATTGGTACAATATTGTACTGTTTTCTTCTCAGTTTTGGCTAGAACATGTTTCTTTTGAAGCTTTGCCTTAATATAAGAAGTTGAAACTCAGATATAATAATTTATCTTCATAGAAAGTATAGTTTCCATTTCAGAAAGCAAGTGATAACTCTAGAGAAAGATTCAGTTAAAGCATTATTACATGGATTCATACTGATACCTAAAGAGTTCATTACTTGCCAGCAGACTAACACAGTTGAGGTGAACTTCCAAAACTGTTCAACTGACTTAATACTCTCTAGTAAATTTGTATTGGTTCAAGACTAACAACTTCAATATAATTGTTCTTTTTTTATTCTAATCTCCTTTTACTATGAAGACACCTTGATATTTAATCTGGAATTGCTGTTTCATTCATTAAATGCTGGGAAATTAGCTTAAACTCTGACTGGTTTTTGTGTTTCTGTCCCCATCTCTAAAATATAGTGTATAAAATACAATTTACTTGGGATCATCAGAATTACTTATAATATGAAAAGAGACTTCTACTGTGGCTCCTAAATACCTCTACAGTACAAATTAAATCTATACTACCATATTACTTGGTGCATCTCCATATTGTGGAGAAAGAGCATTTGTATATATTAGACTAGAAAATACAGTAATTAATAAAATATGGATTTTTATGACTCAGCAAGACTGATAATATCTTGTAACCAGTCTTTTAATATAGAACATGAAAAATGTATTCATTTCTGTGAAAAGTGCTCCAAGTTCACACAGTGATGAACTTGCTACTTTATTTGTTGTTGAAGAAAAATTCTGTGTGAGAGACTGTCTAAACTAATATATACACTGAAGACTTGCTATATTAACAATACTTCCCAAGGCTATTCTAGCACAGTAGAAAAGAAGGTGGTGGTATTGTCTTCAGTGCCTGTCATACTTTAAGGAACTTTGAACAAATTTACTTCAAAGCAACAAAAAAGCTAATCTGAAAAAATCTATTAGTTTTAAAATACTAGAATGCAAGGGATTATTTTTGTCCTTATGGGACTAAGAACTATAAGACATGTTCTGGATCTGACAAGGACAGGGTTAATTTTTACAGTAGTCAGGAAGGACCATGACCAGGTCCTGGAGGTTATTCTATAGTACCTCATGTCATTTTCCAGGGACAGGGGAGGCGATCCCTTCTGGGTCACAGATTGTGATGGTGCACTCAGGTATTGGGGGTTCCTGTGCATTTGCATGTGGATTGTTCACTTCTCTTGTACACTTTGCTATTAATATTGTTGCTGTTACTTTACAAGAGACAACTGAAAGGGGACCTCATCAATGTTTTTAAGTATCTGAAAGAAGAGTGTCAGCAGGATGGAGTCAGGCTGTTCTTGGTGATGCCAAGCAATAGAGCAAGAGGCAATGGACAGAAAATGGTGCACAGAAGTTCTACTTGAATATGAGGAAGAACTTCTTTAGTGTGAAAATGACCATGCCCTGGAACAGATTGCCCAGTGAGATTGTGGAGTCTCATTCACTGAAGATATTCAAGAACCTTTTGGATGCAACCCTGTGCAATGTTCTTTAGGACGGCCTTGACTGAACAGGAAGGCTGGACCAGATGACCCACTGTGGTCCCTTCCAACCTGACCTATTCTGTGATTCTGTGATTCTGTGATTTTTGTTATGGGAATGAAACTGTATTCTGCTTGGGCTTTAATTCTTGTGGCCTTTTGGTGTATATAGACAGATTTTGCTCTTAAAGGGTTTTGAGTCATGCCATCCTGTTTCAGTGCTTCTCATTATTTCTTGTGATTAAAGTGGGGAAATACTTCACAAGGAAAAGAAAGTAGAAAATTACCTTTACATTTCATCAGTAGTAGTCAATGTCAGAAGCTCCTTCCTGCAGCAAATTCTGCCTTAACATTTCAAATAATTGAAAGGGTAAACTGATATATATATTAATAATATTCAGTGGTTATGGTACAAACAAGTTACAAATATATAAGCCTTCAGTAAATATGCTTTTAACTTTTAGACTTTGTTCATTTAATCAATGCAGTTCTTACTCTCTGAGTGGCAACATTATTGAATTAATCTTCAGAGGAGAAAATGTTGTTTTTGTAAAACAATGACTTTACATACTTGCAGTAGTTCAGAAAACTGATTATAAGCACTTGTCCCAGAATTAAATAGATCACTCTTAGTGAACTATATGATCAGCACTCTTTGGAATTTGTTTGAACTGTAAGCTGCTGCATGTGTACAAACCTGAAGATGCATGGCAGGAGAAATAATCATTATGCACACAGCAAACTTTTCCTTCAAGTCCTGGAAAAAGTTGATATAAAGCTTCTAAATTGTTTCTCTAAGTATTAAAGCAACAAAAAAGTCGCCACAACAAGCCACTCACACCCATGTCACAAAACCAAACAAATGAAAAACAAACAAATAAGCAAAAGCAAATACAGATCTTAAAGGACTCCAGCCTTTATGATGAGGGAAATGCATTAGAACTGTGTTCCCTTCTTTCTTTATCACCTTGCTGAAGGGGTCAGCAAAACAAGTGATCATCAAAGGAATTATTTTTCACTCCTGCTCTGAAAGGGTAGAAATTCAGGACATTAAAACTATGAGGCATGACTATGGTGTAACATGTAACATAAAACTTGTATGGTTTAAGGAGTAAAATACTAAGCTTTGGGAATACTTGGCTGCTTTGGAGACTAGAAGAACATGTAGCTAGCTATGACTAATGTACTATGATTTTCAACAATTAACTCCGAAACTTTTTAAAAATTATCATTTCTTCCTGTTGGAGAAGTAATGAAACTGAGGGAAGATGGATTGATTTTTCTGACAGATGTCAAAAAGAGTGCACACTAAGAAGTTCCTGAGGCCCAGTCCACTGCACTTTCCAACAGAACATGCTGCTTTTACTGGACATTGTTGTAGATTATTGTTCTTGATTACCTCTAAGTGTGTTGGTTGTACATATGAAAGAAAAAACAAAGGCAGGAAAATCTACCTACATGTGGGATGAAAAGATAGTATCATATAGTTTGTTTGTTTGGGAATAACTTGGGGATGGGATGGGGATGGATTCCTTCATGTCAAGAATTGGTCTGAGTGGGATATTTGGAGCGTCCTCATCCAAACACAAGAGGATGTAGTGTGCCACTTACTGAGTCTGTTCCTGCAAGAGGCATTTACACTGGCATAAAGTCCATCATAAGAGAATGTAAATATAGTAAAAGAAGTAAACTATGTAAAACAATTTTGAGATCAGGTTAAAAAAAAGCTCTTTTCTACTCAAGGAAGTCTGGAAATACATTCAGTAGACTTCTGAGAGAACTTCTATATCAAAATTTTTGGCTGTTTTTGTGTGAGTTGTGGGAGGTTTTGTTTGTTGAGGTGGGTTTTTGGCTTTTGTTTGTTTTTTTTGTCCTCTTTACACTTCAGAGAAAACATTCAATTCAAGTAGCTGTAGAATGTGTGTGTTGTTTTGGATTTTGGCTTGTTTGCTTTGCTTTTTAATAGTTAAACAGTGGGACTTGGATGTTACTCTTGAATCAAGTCCTTACTTTGTGGCTGTATGTTCTCTGCCTTCTGATCTGAACAGTATAATCTTCTGCTTTAGTGTGGAATTCTGTTCAACACACTATTTGTTCCTCATTGGTATTTTTCCTCTTGAAGACTGCAACACATTCAAAATTTCTCCAGCTTTGCTTGTAACCACTGTGAACTATTGCCTTGTCTTCTGAACTGACTATCCTCATCAATCTAATCTGTCTTCAAGACTGACCCTTACATGCAAAGACATATGATGACAAGAGGACATAATTCCTCATTACTTGTATTGGGGCTTGAAATATTTAATGTCTATCAAACCTGAAGTTTTAATACGTATCTCTGCCCTGCACAACTGTACAAGCATCTTTATTATTGATCTATTGTTCTATAAGCAGCTGAGAAAGGAGTATGCTCCAGGGATGATTTAGGGCTTTATCTGCTGAATAAAATGTCCAGAAAAGAGAGTAAATTGGGAAATGGGATAGGGAGTGGGAGGAAAATGTAAAAGGGCAGAATATCTTCTCTGTCAAGCCTAAAAAGAGAGAAATTTGGTACCTCCAACAATACTAGAGTATACAAGCCATGAAATAATGTTACTACCTTCATAATGATACGGAGATGGAAGGATTCTGCATGGAATTGCCAGGCCAATTTCAAGGTGCACTGACTACTGGCTGAAGTGGATAGGCAAAGAAAAAGAAAAGATAGCTTTATCCTTTAGATAGGCCTGCCATATAGATATTAAGAAAACTGCAGGTTCTGAAATTTTCTTGGAAGAAGAAACGCCTTTAAGATCCAGAAATCCCATTTCATATTGATATTTGGGAAGATCACATTTTACAGAATTGCAGAATCAATTAGGTTTGAAAAGACCTCTGAGTTTATCAAGTCCAATCTTTTAAGTCATTCAGTGAAATTAGGAATGCAGTAAAAAGACAGAGATGACATGTTTTCTGTCCAGATGTGTTTGCAGTAGAGTTTTTTTTCTTATAGTAGAATAAATACTAAAATATTCCCCATCAGCTGTTGCTAATCAACAGAGAAGCTTGTGGTTATCAGGCAGCTACTCTTGTGAACTTCGTAGCAAAGAATTGCTTAAACGACAATCTTCTCTAAAAGAAAAGTCTACTGTTTTTTTGGTTTTTTTTATGTAAGTTGTATGATGAGACCAAGGAATTCAGTGGCTTGAGAGACATTAGGCTTGATGAATTGTAGCACACTGCAGCTGGTCAGAAACTTGCTATAGAGGCTTCAAATGAAACCACATAACTGAAGGCAGAGTGCCTGCTATGTTAAATTTTAGATTTATTTGGAATAAAAATTCCTTACTAAGCACTATGAAGAGAAAAATGTTAAGCTCCTCTTCATCATCCATGGGAAAGATTTGACTTTCATTTATCAAAAAGCATTCTTTATATACTTAAGTACACCACTTGAGTACAACTTATTCTGTTGTACTTCAGTGTATCTCACCTGCTTTTTCTCCTTCACTTTACACTTAGACTGCACTCCTATTTGATTCATTTGCATAGCAGTATTGCTCCATGGGAAGTGGAGGAAAGGGAAACTACCTATATTGACATGTACAAGCACCTGTGCACTATAAAAAGTAGATAGAAAAGAAGTCTGTCCTGCAAAGAATAATGTGTTCAGATCAATCTTTCTTTGTAAGGGTTAGGACATAGTTTGACTGTTTAACCTTTGATGTGGTCAGAATGAGAATATCCAGCTGTTTAAATGAAAAGTAACCATGGATTTCATAGTCCTTTCTAATGTTAACACAAAAACTTTTAGTCAAGTCAAAATTTAAGGCTATGTTATTTGTCTAGTGAAGTTTTTCTCCACCCATCTGTCTACTCTCTACAGCAAAGATGGGCGTAGCTGTGTCATGGCAGGCCATGAATACATAAAGTCAAAATTCAGGCTCTGATTTAATTTCCCTGTATAGAGACTGAGCACAAAGAACAGTTT
This sequence comes from Sclerurus mexicanus, assembly GCA_013396755.1. Taxonomy (NCBI): domain Eukaryota; kingdom Metazoa; phylum Chordata; class Aves; order Passeriformes; family Furnariidae; genus Sclerurus; species Sclerurus mexicanus. The sequence continues at coordinate 251,406 of VWZF01000360.1, read as the reverse complement.
GCAACAGATTTATTTCCAATATCTCACTGTGTAACTGCATTACAGTGAATGAAGATAGGATTAACCAGGTATGGTATGTGATCTTTGTTTTTGTTCATTTTTAGAAAGCACCTTCTGTCATATTTTCAGTTTCTTCAGAAAGTGGTGGATCACTCAGTGATTATTGTATTCCTGAGTCAATAATTACGTAGAATTCAGGATATTTATTTGGCAATTTTAATGATAATGACATTTAATTCCAATAATATATTTGTAATCTATAAGATATAATTAAAAATACAAGAATAACTGTAACCTCAGAAAGTACTACTATAGCAGAATAGTGGTGTCAACAGCATGGGTTTGAAATTACTTCAGGACTTTATACAGTGCCTTGCATGACATAGTGCCAAATAGAGTATTTTTTGCCTTCCTGCCAAAAATTTCAGGAGCAATTAAAGAGTGTAACAAAGGAATTTTTTTTTTTCCTAAACATCTAAATGTTTATGATTTAGATAAAACTCCCATGGAGAAGTGTTTCAGAAGAAAAATATATTCAGTAGAAAAGGTTGGAATAATGTAAAGGCTTATTCAATGCTGCACTATAACATCAGAAGACATAAAATTTAAATGGTGAGCCTAAGTTCTAGTACCTTTAAGGATCACCTAGTTTTACATTCACATTTTTTTTCAAAAACAGACTTTTCTCTTAAAGTTTTGGTATTTTTTGACTACAAACAAGTAATTTTTTCCTTGACAGTAAATGAATTTTGTTTCCAACAGTGACAAGTAAGAGAGGTTTTGAAAGTTTCAATTTCCTGTGCTGTTTTACTACTTTTAAGAATGCATTGCAAATTGTCCTGTGAAACCTAATCTCCCAGATCAGAATTTAGATGAAGTAAAAGTGTCTGAGATAAAGATGTCTCAAAATGACTTTGGTGGTCTTGACAAATGCCAAGCAGGAGGTCTTCTGATGTGCTTTCCCTTTCCACAGGAATTAGGACTGTGTGTTGGTAACATAACATGTTCTCTTTTGGTTTTAGTGACAATTGTAAGATAAATGTTAGTTCATTCAACAGGTAAGAATTAATGGATAACTGTTTTACTTCTTAGTAGCTTGTATAATATGTTTTCTGTTAACTTGTAGACAGGGATAGGAAGTTTCTCTTTGAAAAGGCAAAAGTTCAAACGATCCCGTCCTGCCCTAAATATGAACCGTTGTATCATAGAGTTGGCTTTCACTACAGTTCTCTTGATAGTGGATACTGTTGATGTCTTTGCTGACATGGGTCTTCAGTGAGATGAAATATCTATGCTATATACAACCTTCATGCTATAACTTTTTAAGAGAAAATGCATAATAGTCTTGAAATGGTTTTGTTAGCAAGATTACCAACAGAAGTTTACACAATATAGAGGTATTCAAAACAAACAAAACTCCCCCAAACCCTCCAGTGTGTTGACAATCATTTTAAACTTTCATGAAGCAACAGCTGTTGAAAAAGGGAAGGACAGAAAATTTTAAATGAGACAAAAGGCTTTTGTTGCATAGAATTTTCAAGTGCTATGTCTGGAACATGATTTTTGCATGTCTTCTTGCTTTGTTGCTCTATTAGTGAAAGTATTTTCTGCTCATTTATTGAGACTGAATCCTTCTTGGATATTGTTTTGCTATTTCACTTCATCAAAGTGTGATTAAAGTAGTCAAATATGAAGAACTGGCTGTGCTTCAAAGTCATATCTTTTACAATGGGAGTCTGAAACTCCTGAGCAACATTTTTAGTATTGGTTATGGATACCACCAAAGATAACTGTTTTGTCTAGAAAATTTGTTTGAACAGAACTCTGTCTCAGCTGCAATTTTACCATGAAGAGAAAAGCTGAATTTGTTGCACTGCTTCAAGCTATTGGACTAAATTTCAGGCTATTGGACTAACACATTTTTTCCTGTCTCCCAGTGTGAATTCAATTGCATCTATTTGATTTTTCTGCCTGCAGAATTTATTTAGGGTTTGGGTTTTTTTATTATTCAAATATGTAGAAATTAATGATAAGTACAGGATATTTCATGGAAAATCTTCCAATGTTTTGAGAAATTGTCATGCTGACAATAAAGGCATAATTTTATGGTTAATGACTTTATAATTGCTCCAGTGATTATTTGTGTAGTAATCACTAAGTTGATTCATAAATCCATTGTGAAAACATGAACTATTTATTAGCTAAAGAAAAGGGTAAACAAGAATCTGGTTAGCATTTCAAAAAAGGAAAAAAATAATTGGAACTCATTCCAAAGCCAAATAATTTGTTTGTATTTTTCTCACTTTAAAAGTCAAAAGCAGAAACAAACTGCAACTATTAAAGTATGAAAATACACTGCCTTTTCCCTAAAATGCCTGGTTCTGCCTGATAAGGTTGGTGGAGACTTGCTATTTGCAATATTTAAAATCAAGTTACTCTCACTACATGGAGATCTGTTGGTTTGTTTGCTGTGGATTTTGATTTGTACCCTAGATCAAGTGTTTTTGTTCAAAATAAAATATTTTTCAAGGACACAATGAAATAAATTGCTTAATAGCTATCCTGCATTTAGAAAATTGGAAGTTAAAAATGTTTTTAAGAAAAAGTGCTCTCTGAAATAATATACTATATATTAGCAGAAAATAGTATGTTGTTATATTTCCTATGTGTAAGAAAAGAGTATTATTTGTAATTTATCTTTTTTAGTACTTTGTGGTTTAAAAGTTGTTGAATATTGCTGATGTGAGATTCTGGTATTGTTGGAACATTACTAATAAACTGGAAATAAAAGTAGGGAGGTTTTTATCTGCACTAATGCAATTAAGTATCAGATTTTCTTGACTGAAGAGACTAGAATTTAACATCTCTGAACAACCTAGTAGCTTTCTATGATGGAGTGACTGCCCCAGTGGACAAGGAAAGGGTTACAAATGTAATTTATCAGGACTTCTGTAGAGCCTCTGGCATGGTCCCCCAAAACATCCTTCTCTCTAAATTGGAGAGGGATGAATTCAATAGTTGGGCTGTTGGATGGATAAGAGATCAGTTGGATGGTTGCACGCAGAGGGTACTGATCAATGTCTCAGAGTCCTGATGGACATCGATGACATGAGTCCCTCAGAAGTCTGTACTATGACCAGCATTATTTTAGATTTGCAAGCCTAATCATAACCTTATAGTAATAAATTGCTGTTTGGATTTATACTTCCATGTTTGTTTCTTCACTCTTGTGCAGTCATGAATCTTTAAATTCACCATGGGTGTTTTTTTGTCCAGAAAAGCAGACTGCAAATACCAAAAAAATTCACAGTGTTTTGAAGTCTTGAAAATTATGAAATTATTATTATAAAATTGTATCTACATGGGCATATACAACTTAGCAATATTGCTCTGTCAAATTTTCTACTGTTCTTCCAAGTGATTGCAATCTAAGTATCACTACTCCTTTTGTGGGTCATTCCCTCTTTTATAGAAGGGGAACACACATATCAAGAGCTCTTAACTCTTAGGTGGTAATGTTTTATAGAATGTCATTTTACTTTGAAAGATAATCTTTAAGTTATCTAAGAATCAGGGAAGAATATTTTATAAGTGAATCAAACTGGCTTCCTGTTTAATTTGTAAGCATTAAAATACCCAGTAGCATTTAAAAATTAGAGTGCCACATTAAGAGGATTCTTAAGATCGTGTATTGAGTAATTTTTGTGCCAATCTGCTACCTAAATGACTTCATGATAGTTTTCAGTTTTCCAAACATTTTTGCATTTCTGTTCACAAGGGCCTACAAGCAACCAAAAACAAAGTGAAAAATTTAATTAAATACCTTGAAACTTGTTTGAGATCGCAAAGATATTTTCAAATATTGGGAGATTTTATTGCTAAAATAAGGCTATTTGAGGATATTAAAGAGTCAGTTTACAGCTGTGTTGCATCTCTAAAATTTTGCACCTAAAATATGTTTTTGGAATGTCATCACCACAATTTCAGTTGATGATTTAGTTAATCAAGTCACAGAATCCCAAAATACTGCCATCAGCCAACAGATAGAAAAGAATATTTTTAATGTGATAGTCTACTTGAGACATTTATATTTTTGGGTGGTTTTTTTATTACATTCACATGTGCAAACTTTGGGAAGAGCTTCAACATAAAAATTCAAGGAAAGGGACATAGAGCCTACAAATCTGCTGAAGTATGAGTAGTATAGAAAGGAGATAGCAAGATGTGATCCTTTATGATTTTGTGTTTGCAAAAAAGAAACAAAAAAACCCCCTGTTGAAATCCCATGCAATTGTAGAGAAGCTGGTTTAAAAAGACAAATACACCCTAAGAAATCAACAAATGTACCCTAAGATACTAAAAAACCATAAACTGTATTGATTTTAGCAGCATTAATTTCATGTATTTAAACTAGCTATGTATTAAAACATAAAACTCTGAAGGTGCAGAGCTATGCAAAAGTTTCATTAATTTCTTATTCTAACACTGCTTTACCACTAAGTAAGGTTCCTATATCTGAAGTTAGAGGATAAAGTGAGAACTAAACCTGAAGATTTCTAAATTTTGAAGGGTAGGTCATGCTGAAAGCATTTCCATGATAAATTATCAGATTCAGTTTTGAAATCCTTCACTATTAAAATGGTTTAACATTGTTACAGAGTAATTTTCTCCTTTTCATAAATGTACTTGAATTAGTTATTAATTACAATCATAAAATTGTAGAAGGCACACATAGAGATTATTGAGTACAACTCCCTGCTCCTTGCAGGACCACCTAACCCTAAACTGCATGACCAAGACTATCATCCAGACAATCCTTGAAGTCTGGCAAGGTTGGTGCTGTGACCACTTTCCTGACCAGCCTATTTCAGCTACCAACCTCCCTTTCAGTGAAGAATCTCTTCCTAATGTTTAATCTGAACTTTCCCTGAAACAGCTTCCTTTAGTTTCTTTGTGTCCTGATGCTTGTCACCAGAAAGCAGAGATCAGTCCTCCCTCTAGACTGCTCCCCTTGAGGAAGTTGTAGACTGTGATGAAGCCACTCTCTATGCTGAACAAGCTGAGGGACCTCCGACACTTCTCATAAGTCTTGTACTTGAGACCTTTCATATGTCTGTCCTCCCCTGGACACACTCAAATAGTTGATGCCCTTCTTATATTGATGTACCCCAAAATGCAAGCATTCTGAATGGATTTTCAGAGTTTAAAAAGATATAATTAAGAAAATAAATAAAATGAGAAACTGCCAGTGTGTTTCTGAGAAAGGGGTCATTCAGGAGGAAAGAGTGAGGCTTGTTCAGAAATGTAGTAGAGAAGAACAAATCTTTGTTAACTGGGGTGGGCTGAGGACTATCTTGTGGAGGAGTTTGTCAAGTGAGATTGGTAGAAGAAAATTTTGTGGGTGTGATGTGCCTGCTTCAATAGGAATAGTATTAATGAATAATGCAAGAATATGAAAGGCCTAAATTTGGGAAGAATAAAGGTGTTTCAAGGATAAGAATAGAATAAAATTAATGGTTCGAATGAAAGACGTTTGTAGCTGATGGTGTTATAATAATCAAGTCTTCCGTGAAAATACTGGGTTTGGTCAATAATATCTAAAACTGATTCATAAAATAGTGATGCAGAGAAGCAATGTATGAAAATTTCAAAGTAGAAAACTATTAATTAGGTGAACAAGTTAAGCTCATAAGCAGATAATGTAATAAATTAATTACAAGAAATTAAAAATGCTGGTAATTAATAATGGGATCAGATATGCAGATAAATGGTTATGTATTCCATTATAGTATTATTTTTAAAAAACTCCAAATAGTAATTACTGACCAGATTAATCATAGACGGAGTGATCAACAATTTCATGTCAATAGTATCCAGTGAAAAGCCTGACTGCATCACATGTGTCTGGTGCAGAGCAGACAGTTAAGGCTGACAGCAAGAGAGCATGTCTGACTCAACCCTTTCAGTGCCTGACATATCTCAGAAGTCTAAGTTGCCACTTCAAACAAAGTAACAGAGAAGATGGCAGATGACATTTATTAAAGCAAGAGACAATTTTAAATCCTCTCCTTAACAAATCTAGGCCTAAATAAATGCAGGGAAGTATTAATTACATCAACATATTCCAGGAATGAATTATCAATGAGATATGAGACATCATTTAAACCAATCCACATCCCCCTAAACTTTCCCAAGATTTCTTTGAGTAGTTGGGCCTCTTAAAATGAGATAGCTCTTCTTTCTCTCTCTGATGTATGTTTCTTCATTCAAGGAACTTAAGCATCACCAAGAAAGCCAAGATCCTCTCTAGAACTAAAGCTAGACTCATCACAATTCCCCCGACAGCGACAAATTCCAGTAACAGAAAGTGCATCTGTAATGCTTGACTTAACTGTTATGGTTTCAGGATGTGGCACACCTTGCAGAATGACCTACTGATACCATTAGAAAAATGAACAAGTTCTTTGTGTGAATGGTACTATATTGATTGTCTTCCATAGCAACTTTGAAAAGAAGAAACCTAAAGATAGAACCTGCTAATCAGGTAGGAAATAGAGATGAGGTGTCTAAATGAAAGTCTTTCTAGCTTTAGTCAGGCTCTTCAGTAGCACTTGGTATCCTGCTGTTTCCAACATTTCCCCTGTGAGTTCATCTAAGCAGAGAATCCAACATTTCCCCTATGAGTTCATCTAAGCAGAGAATTCAAAACATTGTATAGTGTAGGACAACTGGTTCTAAAAGTAGCAACCAGTGACCAGTGCCTGCAACCTGTGGCAGTCACTTGATTAATTTTTAAATTCATAAATTCATTTTGCTGTTCAGTGCACTTCAATTCACTACAGCCACTCACACCACAGTTTCACAGATTTATTGATGGTAGAACATTTAGGCACTTTCTGCAGTGGTGAAGAGCAGGTTGCAAATCTGACAATTCAATTAGTTGTATAATTGTGGGTACACTAAAGATGAGATTCTTTCCAGATACAGTTACTACTGACGATATGGTACTTCCAGTCAGCAATAACTATAGACTATTTCAATTTGTTTGGAGAATTGAAACTTTGAGAGGATCAAGAGTTGGATCTGTCTGCCTGTCATTTTGGTTTTGTTAAAATTCTGATGTGACATGGCGTGCATTCTTTTAACAGACTGTGTTCCCTGGATGGCAAATGTGGGCAGTGTTGCCCCCTTGCAGCATGGGTAGCTAAATGGATTCTTCATAAAGCCATTTTAGAGAGAATAGAAGTCCTTAAAGGGCAAAATAGCGTGCTTGCTAATGTGCTTGGAAGCTTCAGAACAGTAAGTTGCTAGCAGCTTTTATTGTTGATGCAACCAAGCAAATTTGCTATATTTTCCTGGGGTTTGTTTCTTTAATTTGAAATACTTATACTTTTCCTGTAATATAAATATGAGATTATAATTTATCTTTCCAGACAGAAGAAAGGATAATGACAATTAAGACTCAGTTTGGGGGAATAAGGAGAAGATGACAACTTGAAAACCCAGGCTTTTATAGAAGTACTTGAAATTATTCTCTTGATCTTCTCCGTAGTTTTCTACAGTGAAAAAGTTTATAATGCATCCTCTAATATCCTCTAATTTCCTCTGATTTTTTCATAGAATCATAGAAGGATATGGGTTGGAGGGGACTTTAAAGATAATTACTCCCAACCCAGCTGCCTTGAGCAGGTACACTTTCCACTAGACCAGGTTACTCAGGTTACCCCATCCAAGCTGGCCTTGGATACTCCAAGGCACAGGGAGTCCACAGCCTCACTGGACAACATGTTCCAGTGCCTCACCATCCTCATAGTAAAGAATTTTTTCTAAATATCTAATATAAACCTGCCCTCTTTCAGCATAAGGCCCTTCCCCATTGTTGTATCTACATGCCATTGTGAAAAGTCCTTCTTCAACCTTCTTGTAAGCCCTCTTCAGGTACTGGGAAGTGGTCTAAGGTCTTCCCAGATCTCTTCTCCAGTCTGAACAGCCTCAACTCTCTCAATATGTCTTCAAAGGGGAGGTGCTCCAGCCTTGTGATCAGCTTAGTGGCCTTCCTCTGGACTTGTTCTAACAAGTCCACATCTTTCTTGTATTCGAGACCTCAGAGCTGTATGCAATATTCCGGGTGTGGAATGAGAGCAGAGTGGAGGGGGAGAATCACCTCCTCCAACCAGCTGGTCACTCCTCTTTTGATGCAGCCCAGCATATAGTTGGTGTTCTGGGCTGTGAATGCATATAGAGGAGTCATTTTGAGCTTCTCTTCCACAAATACCCCAAGTCTTCCTCCCCAGGGCTAGTCTCAGTCCATTCTCCACCCAGCTTGTCCTTGTTCTTGGGATTGCCCCAGCTCAGATGCTCGACCTTGCACTTGGCCTTGAACTTCATGTACAAACAGGCCCACCTCTTAAGCCTGTCAAGGTCCCTCTGGATTTTACAAAACCATTTCAATGTAATAATAGTGGCATATTACTGTAGTGTTGAAATTGAAGAGATTTTGACCGTAGTCAAATCAATTAAAGTTACCAAATTTCAATGAAGTAAACCTACTTTTAAAACAAGGAAACCTACATCAACATTAGTTGGTATATAAATTAGGTAAGAAAAGTGTTAATGCACATCTCATCGGAACAAAAAAAAAAAAAAAGATCTGTTTTCCCAGGTAGGTGATGGAAACCTTATGCTAGTAGTTTAAAAAACAAAACAGCCAAAGCAATTCAACAATGAAAAAAACCCAAAACCAACCAACCCAAACAAAACAAAACACTGGCCCCTCACAAACAAAAAACCCTTAACCAATCTAAAAACCCAGACCTACAAACCCAAGCCAAGCCAAAGCAAACCAAAAAGTCACTTGACTCCATGAATGATACTTCATGCCAATGGCCTTGAATGGAAGATCCTTTCCTTATCTCTTTGGGGAGAGCTTTAATTTTGTTATGGGGCCCAGTAACAATCTGGCACTGATCATGAAAGGGTGGAAGCTCATAGCACAATAACAAATTGGATATTAACAGGGACCAAAGTACTTGCGCCTGATACTGGACTTTGGTACTGGCATGGAATCACCTGGTCTATGCTGTTTCTTCAAAACCTTCATGAAAGATTGCACCTTTAAGTGGACAGAAATTATAATCCTGGAAGCTATTTTGCTGTTGTCCTTTTGACTTCAGAATATGATTTGCTGGGAACAGAACCACACAGTAGATAAGGTATTTCTGCCATGCCAAGAGTAAAAATATACAAAAAGACTTGGGATATACCTCTTTGTATTTTAAGAGTGCAAGCAAAACCAGGCTCTCTTGAAGGCTTTATGTAGTCCTTTTCTCCTCTTTCAGACCTACTTCCAGACAACCCTGTCAGAAAGAGTACCTCTAATCTCTGGTGACTTGTCTCCACCTGTGCAAGCCTCTACCTCACTTCATTCTTACAATTTTCAGAATTCTGTCCTTTGAAAAACAGAAATCTGCTTGTTGAGAAAAAAAAATCTGTATTTTTCTTGTCATGCTCAATGTTTTTCAAAGTTTCTTGCTCTTTCTAGTGGTGGTTAGCACAAATAATTTAAATCTATGTTTATTTTTATACATCTTTCACATCTTACATGCAAATGAAGAATTGGCCACTCCATGTCCACCTGCTCCTCATTTTACCCTAGCGCCTACTCTTTCAATGTTTGTTATCTGAGTTCAAGTTGTGACTGTCATTTGGCCATCATTTTAGGATGAAATATGGAAATATCAAGCTTACTACCTCTTAGTATTAAAATTAAAAAAGTGATGGATTAACTTCAGTCTGCTAAAATTGTTGTCAGGAACCTGTTTTGGCAAGCAGATAACATAAAAAATACATACTTGTAGCAAACTATTCAAGTTAGGGGTTTTTTTTTCCCTTCTCCTTTTTTTGTGTACCTATATGTATGATCATGTATTTTACTTTTCAGATGTTTAGAAAAGTTCTTTGCTTAGCACCCTGCATATTTTAAATGCCACTTTATTTTTATGCCAATACAGAATTTCTATTTACAATTTTGTCTTTGCAAATGCTGCTACTGCAACAAGCTTCTTGTTCTTCTATAAGCAACCTTCTGAGCCTTCTTTTTGCAAGGTAAATAAGCAAATTCCTTTTAAATATATTCTTTATACTCTCTGATCTCCTGATCCGATTGGGAAGATTGGAATAGATATGCACTGAAATTTCCACAGTGCCAGCTTGGCAATGAAGCCACCCCTCACATTAAGACAGGGTTTAAACATGAAATACCTCTAAAACACTTATAGGTCTGAAATTTTATGGAAAGGAAATAATGGTACATGAGAGGGCCACAGGGTTGCCCTGAATTTCAGTTGCAAAGACACCTAGAAGGAGAATAAAAGTTCTTCAATGTCTGCTAGAGAATTAAACCCTCTGGCATGACATGGTATGCTCCACTACTGCACCGGTAATGAAACAATTGGAAAATGTGTTCTAAAGCATAGAATAGTCATGTCTATTCATCTATGGATGGTGTGGCTAGGGCTGTTGTCAACCTAACCAGCATGGCAGATGGGATCAAAGACTAAGAATAGCAAAATAGATATGAAATGTGAAAGCCTTTACCGAAAAGTATCCCCCTCTAATGATGACTCCACTGCACAATATTCTCTGTGTTACTAATTTCTTTTAAATAAGTTGAAACATTGTGGTGTCTGTTAATTGTTTGTGTTTCTTATTGTGATGATGAGGTAATGGACTAAAATGGAGTTAATATTGCCTAAGTGTGCTGAGGTTACTATATATTGATAAAAATCAGTGGAAGGTAGAGTGCTATATGTATTTTACTATAGAAATAGCTGCAGACTAAATTTAAATGTTTGCTTTCAAGCTTCTATTGTCAAACTGGCCCTATAATTATTTATAGCAAGTATTCCATCACAGAGAAATACAAAACATCTGAAAAATTATGCAAAAAATCATGCACGTTAACCTTTTTAGTGTCTAAATCCTCTTAATGATCTGCACTCATTCAGGAATTTGTTAATGCAAGAATCAGGCATTAACAGCAGGACTTTGTAATTTTCTTATTGAAAATAATTCCAGATTTCATAGACAATGGGATTATCTAGCAGTCTGTTTAATCGTAGTTTGAAAGCCTCCAGGAATGAGGGCTCTACTTGTGCCCCTGTGGAGGCTGATACACTGAATGATTATTCTTACTGTGAAAATTTCTTTCTTATGTTGAGGTGAAACATCTCCTGATGCACCTTGTACCTGTAGTCCCTTGTCCTCTCCATGTGGCTTCTTGTGAAGAGAGAGCTTGTATTCCTTAGTATTTGCCCTTTAAATATTGGAATACTGCGAAAATCAGCCCCTGAGCCTTTTCGTATTCAAGGGGAAAAGACTAAATTCCTTTAGTCTTTCCTCACAATGCGTGTTCTCTACTGATCACCTTGGTGACCCTCCTTTGGACTCTCTCCAGCCTGTCCACATCATCGGGAAATGTGTGGGCAAGAACCAGGCATAATATTCCAGCACTGAGTAGATTGGGATGACCTATGTCTATCACTGCTAGAAATGCAGCTGAGGATGCAGCCCAGGATCCAATTTGCCTTTGTAACTGCACCAGAACTGTTCAGCTCTTTGTCCACCAAGACCCCCAGGTGTCTTACACCAAGGCTGCTGCCCAGCCACACACATCCAGCCTGTACTGGGCTCTTCAGTAACCCTGACCCAGCTGCAGGAATTGATAGTCACCCTCTTCCAGTCATCAGGGACATCACCTTGTCTTAACACTTTTCAAATATTACAGTCAGTGGATTTGCACAATGTCAGACTCTTCTCCTAACTCACTGAGGTAGATTCCCTTCAGGCCCATAGGTTTATGTAGACTGAGACCTTGCAAGAAGTCGCAGACCAGCCCTTCTTCCACTACTGGTGCATTGACAGATGTGCTGTCTTACCTACTTGATCTCGTGATCTGGGGTCCAGCTATGCCAGCAAAGACAGAGGTGAAGAAAATATCAGAAACCTCTGCCTTATTAATAACTAGTTTCTCTATCTTGTTCAGTTATGGTTCTGTGTCTTTCCTGTGTTTCTGCTTATTGCTCCTATTTTTCTTGAACTTAACATCTTTGACCAGTTTTAGTGCAGTTTCAGATTTGTAAGCCACTTTTGAGAGCTGCTATGTGGTTTTGTTTGTGTCTGAAGTAACAGATAGTAATTACATTTCTAGATAATCACTGACTTACTACAGAGCTAAACTATTGAATAGTGAACTATTCCAAACATCTTAAGCATCAACTTGAGTCTTTTTATACTTAATTGGAACAAAAAATCACAATTGCTTGAAATATTTTTCAGAAACTGCTAAAGTTCTGATGTTAAGAAATGTCTCTGCAAACAAAACTGAATTTCAGAAGTATAGGTTCATTATGGAAAGCAAAGTAAAGTTTACTTTTAGGATATAAGATGTGTCAATAATTTTTCAACTGCACTGGTATTTATTTAAATTTTTTACTTGAATGTGCTTGGCACTCTCAGTTTCCATTAGGGAGGAAAAATAAGTAAAAGGAGAACAACCTTTGTCTTGCTCAAACTGTGAATTTAAGTCCTTGCAGAAGTAATCACAGATGCCTAATTGGTAAGCAGAGTTAGGTGGATGTGTACTCCTTGTTAATGCTAAGTAATGACAAAATAAGCTAGCTACACTCTTTCAAACCTTGGGGTATGATATCTGCAAGACAAACTTCTAATTTGTTTCCCACATGGTCTCATGTTTTCCCTTGTGTCTATTAAAAATGCACAGTGGGTCAGACTGGCTGTGGCACTGGCAGACAGTGCTGATGGCTGCACTACAGTTCCTGCAGCTCACAGTGAAATATCTTACAAGCCTCCAAAGTTGTTTGTTTCCTCAGTTGCACACCTCTTTTCCATATAGAAGAGAGGACTTCAGAAACTTGTTTATAAAACATAATCCTTCAGACTTGTTTGTTTTGTATTTTCTGTTTTTCAGTGCACGAAACTGTGTATTTCACTCATGCTTCAGTTTCCTTATATTCCTTTTCATTCCTTTTTCCACCTGAAATTTTATTTCTTTTGGAATATGTGAGGGGTAAACTTGTCTCCCACTAATGGACGCTGACCTAATTTCTACTTAATTTCTTCCTTTGTCTCTGTACTATTTATTGCCATAATGAGGCAAGTATAAAAGAAAAATGCTTTAAAAAAATCGGACTTTGTGTTTACATGATATTTTACACCTAGTTTTCAGACTACAAAAGTAAGATAACTGACTACACTTCAGATTTTAGTTACACTCATTCTATTTATAGCCAAAAGAGGACAAAGTAATTCTTAAACAGATGAAACTAACTTTGGCATCCTCCATCAGGAGGAAAACTGTGAGGAAAGGTTATAAATTTTGAATCAAATCCAGATCACATAGAAAGACTTCTGTTGTGTTGAGTTACACATTAGTTAACCTGAAGTCACTTCATACTTCAAACAGCAGGATACAGAAGTATGTTCCAAGGAGATATTTGAAAGTGCATTGAAAGCCTAATCTTGACTCAGTGATTCTTGCCTACAGTTGAATGTACAGCAGCTGGGGCTCAAGGAAGCAGAAAAAAAGGAAAAAGCATTTAAAAGCAGCATAGCAGTTTGTTTATCGTTATTTTCATTGAACGTGTTCCAAATCTTCAAGACCGTGGGTCATGTTTTACCTCTCAGAATGGTGTTACTGTATTACTCAGAACAGGAATTCCGTACATACGTTCCTGTTAAAGTTTGTAAATTGTTGTGTTAAAAGAATTTTGGTTATCCATTGTCAATAGAAACTGCCTGAAGTACTTTTCTGTAAACATTTTCAAAGCTTTTCCGTTCTTTAATTTTATTTAAAAATTTAATATTGTTTCTTGGAATGATTTCAGGATATAATTTTTTTTTTTTTTATGAAAGCTGTACTAGACAAGTCTCTGCTGTCATTTCAGTTTCAAGTTCAATAAGCTCTGAACAATTGATCCAAAGGAACAGTCACCTTTGGATTCTTCAGCAAAACCAACGTATCGCTCACAACATGGAAAGGGTTAGGAGGCAGAAGCCTGCCAACCCCAGCAGGCCTACTTGGATTGTAAACTGCAGTCCCATTTGCTTCGATTACCTTCTGTAAGACTTTATTGCAGAACAGTCCAGATGTCTCATTATGATTTTTTCATTATTCTAAATTCAGTTTCGATGGCTTAAGTAAACAATTGGTAAAATATTTCTACTGCAGTTCTTACACATAGTAGGAAGATAGAAACGAGTTTGGCAACTTTTTGTAATCAGTACAAATAACATGTATTGTCACATAAAGTTATGTTGTCCAAACACAGATAAAACCTATTGATATATTTCAATGTAGCATCTACAATACTCTCTTCTACCATCTCATTCCCGAGTCTGTACATAGATACTACTAGTTACTACTGTTGGCAGTACAAAGTTAGCTGTGTCTGGCAAAAGTAGCAGACAAACTATTTTCTTTTTTTTTTTTCCTGAAAAATCAAGATCATCTATTACTTTTGTGTGGTTTGCATTAAGAATTGGAAGTAAATAATGCCTTTTTTACGTATTTAGACAAGTTCAGTTGCCAAGATGACTTTGGAAGGAAAAAGTGTTTTGTCAATCTGAAGTATTCAATAATGGTTTGTCAAAAGTTAAAGAATTCCATCAATGTAAAATGAGCAATTAACTTCAGTATTTGAAATTTAATTTCTGAAAAGATATGTTTATCAAAACCTCATTTTTTCAACAGCTTTCTGTCTGGTGACACAGTTTTGAAAAGATTACCTAGCCTTGAAAATATGAGCTGCTCAGATCTAGATTCTGATTATAATGTAATTAAATCCTTGTTCTGGTTGTTTATGAAAACTTACTTTGAGATGGATTTTTCTCACATTTCAGAATTAAAATTTGGTCAGAAAAACTGATTGCTCAGAAGAGTTATCAGTTTTGTGTGTTCCTCAGTCTGAGCTTATAATTACATAGATCTTATGACCAAGAAACTCAGTTAAAAATTTAGACACATTAGGAAATAACAGAAGATTACAGAATATGATCTGTTTTATTGTTTTCTTTAAATATTTTTGTATGTTCACTACAAAAGTCAGAACTTCATTGTATAACAATTTTTAAGGACATTAGAAGCCATTCAATGTTGAATCAGATGAGAATTAAAGGTTTTTAAGATTCAAATATTTTCTTTTCTTAGTTGTCTTGTTAAAATAGAGAAAATCTACTTTTGAGAGTCTACCACTGGGTATTCAAGGATTTTCTGGTTTAGAAGTGGTTTTGTACTTAGTCCTTTGCTAGCTGGTAATGTGCATTTTGACTGGAGAGATTTTCATATGTGTAGCAAACACTTTGAATATGAATATGGTATTTCTATCTTTGTTGAGATACACAGTAATATGGTTCAATTAAAACTGTAAATATTGGTATGTAAATTTTACATAGTTATGTAAATACTGCAACTTAGAGAATTTCCTTTGCCCACAAATTAGAACTTTCTTGGCTTATTCTGTATGATAACCTTTCAACGAAAAGTCAGAAGTAGCTCTGACCTGCTTGCAAGGATGCACAGCAATTATGTTCCTGATGCTTAATAGAAAAAAAAAACATTTTGAAAAAGAATTGGAAATAATGGTGTGTTGCAGCAGGTACAGTTGAGTCTGGATAATTTTAACCAGTCATATTTTTAAATAACTAATCACAGAAGATATGATAGAGTATCTATTCAGTGATAGGGTTGGTGTGTGTATTGATATTGTTTCATCTTGAAAAAGAGCTGAAGAAGTAGATGGTTGAATGGAAAGTGGAAGAGATATTAGTTCCGTTTTCTGGATAGCAGGAAACAGAACAGATTTGTCATCCAGTATCTCATATTATTGACTTCAGACAAAGCTTTTCTTAGCCACCCCTGACCTGGTGGCCCAGCTGAGGCAAAGTAACTGCTGAAGTGTGAAGTCATAGATAGTAGCAGCAACATTTTGCTATAAGGTCAGGCTTATTCTGCTTTGTTTTGTTTACATGCATGTTTTGACTAATACCGTATAATAAATTACCAGGATAGGAGTTGGTCTAAAAGATAACTGTTATAGCTGATGGATATTTTTTTCACAGATGCAATACTATATATAATTTTCAATGTCTCTGAAGAATTGGTGACCTTTTCTTCATTAGTTTGCTTACAGAAAACTATGATGAAGATAAGTTCACACATGTACAAATAAACACTGACATTTCAGAAATACTTATACGGGGAAACTGAGCAGAGTAATTCTGAACAGAAGTGTGTCTTCTTATTTGAAGGTAATTTCTAAGAGTTGAAAGGTTTTGACACCAAATGTAGCTTAAGCTAAACATGACACTGATCTTTCCTGTTACTTTGAACTTCACACCTAAAAGTTTATTTCTTGACCCTAGAAGGGTATAATTTGTTTCTTTTAATGAGTGAATACATTGTAAAGATTTCAAATAGAACATTGAAATTAAGAGTGGTAACAACTGAATTGTTTAATTTGAGATCACTAAGCTTGTTAGAAAATGTTCATACAGTTCACAGTCTAGACTATTGCTACTAACCATTAGCCATATGTTTTTGATAAACATTTTGCATGTAAAACTGCTACACTAGCAGGAAGGGTTATTCTTCATATTATTTACTGTTATAAAATGTTATAAGTAGAAATAAAGAAGAGCTACACAATGGTCCTCAATAATTTGTTTAAAAAGAAAAATGTTTTCCCTATCTTGCAAATCTATATCCCCTCTGTGTTTGTATGTATGTGTAATACTGTTTAGATAAAGTGTTCAGTAGCTAATATTGAGCATTTGTTTGCATAATTTCTGCGTCAGAAGATTTAGCATGCTTTTTTACATCTTAAGTCACTAGTCTTGAATCAGTCACAACAGAAAATATAGGAGGCATCTATTCAGGTTGTAACTATTCATCTGCTGTTCTACCTTTAACCTTCCTCTCCTTACCCTGCCCCCCTTTTCTACCCCCAAAGTGGCTGCAATGAACAGTGAACACCTTCCCTCCTCCCTGAGTGAGAGTCTGATGTCTCAATAGGTATTAAACATGGTTAGTGTCTCTCAGCAGATGATATAATTGTGCCCTCAGACCTGAGATCTTTCAAAAGCAGTGAAAAAACTGTAAGCATCTCTTTCAGCTTTTACACTATGCATTGTAGATTATTGTAAGAATGATGGTATTGCTCCAGAAATTCTGGAATCTCAACTAAAATCAAAGTTCAGGCTCTTGCAACGCTTTGCTACTGGACACTGTGTACATTCATATTACACACTGTTTGCCTGTGGTCTGTCTGCTGCAATAACATCCTGGCTTTTGATGCACATGCATATCATATACTGTATTAGCCAAAATGAATCTTTTTTTTTTTTAATCAATTAATATTTTTCTAAATCTGGTCTTTCACTATTTCATAACATACGTTTTTAGTAAAAACCAAGAAAATTTTAGCTTTTGCTATTAAAGGATAGTAAAAAAAAATGTGTAGCAAAATTTCTTTATAACCTGAAAGTGGTCTATCAAAGTAAAATGTTACTATTGTTAGTTTGTTTCTCTTATTTTAAGACTATTCTGTAGGGATTTTTTAATGCATTTTGCAGACCCATGATATTTATTCTAAATGTATGTGCATCCTACTCTTATTTAGAAAAGTCATAATCTAAGGGATGTCAGATTTGGTTGATAACGCTTAGAATTATTGCAAATGTTTTATATTACTCTGTTTTGCAAGCACAGATACTTTAATACATACTGAGAACATTAAAATCATATGTCATTCACATATTAAACATTCTTATGCACACTTAGTGGGGAGATAGGGAATGTATTTAAAAGACATCAGACCAGCTATTAATCAGTTATTACACAGTTGTTTAAATCCATTCTTAGTAGCATCCATATCTTAGTAGAACATAAAATTTAATCTAAGTAATCAATAAAATATTTAGATAAGTTGTGATATTGAATGACAATTAGTGAAAGATATAGTGATTTGATTTTTTTCCTGATCAGAAATACTTGTATTTTGTGAAATAAGAAACAAAGAATGCACAGGAATATTATCATATTATCATATTAATATATAATTTACTAAAAGGCATTGCTCTAGTTTAGGGAAGTATCACTAATACATAGATAAAATGTTCTTAATGTTCTTGCTGAAGAAATTCATAACACATGTGATGTGAATTGCAGCCTGTCATGACCGGGTGAAATATTTCCAGATTAGTAGGAATAAAATGACTAAGCCAAGGCAGTCAACAAACAGAAAATATTTAGAAGAATAAATTATCTCAGCAGCAGAATTTCTATCGGACACTAATGATATTCTTCAGCCTTTATCTTAGACATGAGAAAATGAATATCACAAAATTCTTAGATTGGGTAGCAGAAAGAAGCAGAAAGATGATTTTGTTCAGGAGAGAGTCCTAACTTAGATCTGAACCAGTCAAAAGGAGTTAAAAAAGTTCTACGGCAGAAAAGACCACATTTCTTCCTTCCAACAAAACGTAAAAGATGACAGAAGAAACTGTGAACAGGAAGAAATCCTAGGCTCCTAAATTCCAAAGGACTGAAGCATGATGTGGAGTCTGGTGCAATGAAATAAAAGCAGATATTTGATAATTTAGCAAAAATCTGTTCAGTTTATGCTATTCAAGCTAAGGAATAGATATGGGACCCTCTGAGAAGGTCATACTTCTAGCATGGTTTTGAAAAAGCCATAAATCGAACCCTTAAAAATATCCAGTTAATGTTTACAGACATTCAATAACGTGTTTCATTTAAGTATGTTACAGCAGTGGTAACTTTCACATTGACACCAAAAGGGCAATTTTGCTCTCTGACAAGCTGTTGTTCTTAAATTAAGATTTTGTGTGAAAACCAACAAAATATCATATAACAACTCAATGAAGTGTTTTAAAATTTATGTAAGAGGTTGAGTCCAACTTCATTGAAGAGTGCATTGCTGCACTCTCTCTTGGGATAAAGATTGAATTTAATGATTTCACCAATATATACAATCTTCATATCAACTCCCTAATATGACATGACAGCACACCGGAAACAGTCCTTGGAGAGAAATGCAACAGTGTATTAAAGGATTTAAAAAATAAAATGATTGAATCAAGTTGACAGACCAGTTATTTTTAAAACAACTTCAGATAAGTTTTAAAATGCAAGCGATGCCCTTCCTGCCAAAATTGGTTCTGTGCTAGTTATTTCAGGAGCACAAGTTGCTTGGTTTCTGTTCTTTACAAAGATATTTAATTCTGAAATTTTCCATTTAATTTAATAAATCCAAACTTGGTATATTTCTGACACTAATTGGATCGGTATCTTCAAAAGGTAATCTAGATTTAAGAATTATGTAACTTTTGTCAGGGTTCAAATTTACAGAGATTTCTATATGGTTGATTTTATACAGTGTATAAATTTTAGCTATATAACATGTCTTTGCACCTCTTACCTCAGAACATCATCTTTCCACATGTGTAAGCATACTAAAGAAGCCTTTTTTGGCCAAGATAATAGCTATATGTATGTGCAATCCCACTGAATACTGCAAGTCATGGGAAAGTTGGTGTTTTAAGTCGAGGGTTTGGGTTTCTTGGCGGGTTTTTTCTTGTGCTTGGTTGGTTTTGTTGGTGTGGTTGCTTTTCCGTGTTGTTAGGCTGGATTTTTTTCTTCCCAGAAACCCAGGAGCCTGAATTAGTAGAAAAATTCTGATTACAGAAAAATTTTAGGAAATAAAGCCACTGTTGTTGCTACAGATGATTTCATTATATTTTGGTTGGCCAGCTTACGAAGAGATAAAACTTAATTTGCTGATATTATTTGTGGCAAATAATTTGCCCACATTTTAATGATGATATTTAATCATTAGTTATACCCTGCCTTAGAATAGGTAATTATGAGTCTCTGGTCTTGTCTTTTCCCTTTATTTCTTAATGTTTTACTGCAGTTTTAAATGACCCAGTGTGTTCCAGGAACTGCAATGTAGACCTGTTCCCTTATTTTTGTATAGCATATTGTGTGATGAAGGCCTTGCTCACAACTTTTTTTTTTTTATTGCCTCTTCTTACTGCAAAGAGTAAGGAAAAAAAGAAGGTGGTTCAGATAGTTGTGTCTCCAAAAAAGGACAGATCCATAAGTGGACATTTTTAGTTGTCTTAAGTGCAATTATTTTTCTGTCATTCTTCTAGTGAAATTTTACTGTAAAATGTCTGGCACATCTATGGAAGAGAAATATGCCCAAGAAAAGGAGTTTAAAAGTGGTCTTTTTCTATACGTCTGTATTATGAACCCCTTAAAATGTTCCTACTGCAGTTGTTTTAAGCTTCTGCTTTTAGTAAATCTTGTGTTCAAACTGTTTGCTCCCATATTACAGTCATTCTAGCACAGGTGAACTGAGTGGGGATGAGGACTAAGAACCTCTCCTTTTACCAAAGTACATGTGGCATTTTGGTTGCCTGCAGACATCAAAGGAACAAGGAATGACACTGATGGCTTTAGCAGGCAGCTGGGTACATCTGTCCTGGCTTTGCCCTTCTGATAAAGGACTCTGCTGGGCTGCTTCTGCTCTGAAGAGGCACCTGCTTCTGCTGCTCAGTTTCCTTTCTCTCTTAAGTATCTTTGCCAGCACTGTGCATATCCTTCCAGTCACCATTTTTAGCTAAGGAGCTGCAGGGACAATGTTGTGATCTGAAGGCTTCACAGTGGTTCAGGCTGTTTGGAAATTCTACTAGTTATTTACCTGGCACCACATTAATAGCCCTGGGATATTTGGTTCAAACTTAAACAAAAGTCTAGTTTTCCTTCCCTTTTGACATTCAGCCTTTCAGTTTTCTGATGCTCAGAGTGGGATCTGGCCCACTGTATAATTATTGGCAAGTTTCAAATGTACAAATGTTAAGTAATTGTCTTTGACTACTTATGTCACGGATCTGACCCATATTAAAATACATGCATGTGCTTATGCACAACTGACAGTTAGGGTAATTGGCTGAATAAACATGAAGGCCTGAACATGACCTCAAGAAAAACCTTTTATTCCTTTTTCTGTTGTGCGTGGACTATCACTGTATTTGTGCTGGCTTAAAGATAGAAGATGCATCTTTGTTTTTTGGAAAGGTTCAGTCAAGTGAACGATTGTCTGAGCAGAAATGGGGTACACATGCTACACCAAGACAACAGGGTAATGCTGTGCATGGGCCTTATAATGAAAATGGAAAATCAGAGGTAACTTCTACAGCTGCAGTGTTGCTTTTAGTTACATGCTGTTTGCCATGCTATTTGTGGGCGAACAAAAGTACATAGCCTTAACATTTTAGATGGTTTTCATTATAAAGCATAGCTTGAAGTTACTACAAAATTATATATATATATGTAAGTATTAAGGTAATGCTCACATCCTTGCTGCAGAAAACAAGTTTAATATCTAATGTCCTTGCAGTCCTCTGCAACACAGACTAAGCTTGTGTTTGATTTTGTTTGGTCTTGTTTTGTTTTGTTTTGTTTTTGTTGTTTGGGTTGGGGTTTTGGTGTGGGTTTTTTTTTGTGTGTTTTTTTGTTTTTGTTTTTTTTTTTTGGGGGGGGGGGTTTTGTTTGGTTGGTTTCGTGGTTTGTTTGTTTTGGGTTTTTTTTCCAAGAAGGTTCCAAATGCCTTGCTAGTATAAGGATAGCAGATGTTCCTCATTTTGGTATAGCAGACAGAACAGTAAAGTTCTGTGTTCCAGTAGTATCCTTTTTAAAAATGGTTCATGCTGGCTTATTTTTGAACAATGGTTCAGAGCAATCTTGCAGGTTTTATTTCAGTGTGTCTGGATTTGTATGCCATGTATGGAAAAAGTAGTGTCATTCTGTCCTCCAGTAGAGAGTCCTAATTATTTTATTCTGCATAAATAGCAGAAGCAGACTTGAGGTAATGAATCATTTGGCATCCTAAACTACCGCCTGCCACTGTCCATTATCTTTCTCTGTAATGACTCTCAGATTCCTCTTGCGTCTGACATACACTTCTTTTTGGGCATCATAGCCACCAAAGCTGGTATATTTTTCAGATATTGCTTTCACTTAACCCTATCTTTGTCACACACCAAATTGGTTCTTCAAAGATGATGGAATAACTAGTGACACATTTTTCATAGAGAGCTGTATATTGTGTTTTCTGCTAAAAATCTTTCTTTAGACTTGGCATATTTATAATTAAATTCTTCCCTTACCTAATCCACATGAAACTATGTTTAAATCCTACTGAGCTATAGTTGTCACTGTAGCTCTAGTGTTTTAGGGTTTTTAATATGAGTCTTGGATTTAAAAAAGAAGTGCTGAGTGGGAAGGAAAATGTTATTTGCAGTCTAACTGGAAATTTTTTTTATCAGCCTTTCTGAAAGATGAGCATTTTCCAGCTTTAGTTGTTGAAACTGAAAACTGTTGTTGAGATAATAAAAATTCCACCATTTTTTTTTTTTTACCCAACAGTTAATGAATTGCATCTGTTCATCAATTAGGAAGTCTGTTATGTTAAGCAAAACTTGTTTTCTGGGGACTGTTCTTGAAGCTCCTTCTGCCTGGAAAGCCATCGTAAAACTCAAAAACTCATGTGTGTAGAAAACACTGAATCAGCATGCAAATCTATCATTCTGTTCAAGAATAATGTGGGAGATAAAGAACCTTTTGAAACAGTGCTATTATTCCCCAAAGTACAGACTCTTTTTCCAGTACTGTCTCACCTTTCCTATAGTGATTTCTCCTCATTGTGAAGGGAATAATCATGATTTGCTAATTGTTTTCTTGCTTCTTAACTGCCCTAATCTTGAATGGAAGATAGTCTATAGTCATATGCTTGACTGACCCATCTTCCTCTCCCAGTTTGAAAATCCTATATATATATATTATGACTCATTGAATATGCTAATCTTGTGTTTTTAAAACTATATTCATAGTTACTGCATTGGACACATGTCTAGATACAAACACTTCACTGCAGATTGAAACGATGCCATGTTATGAGTAAAATTTTTTGAGATAATTTAATCAGAAACTTCTAAATATCAGATGTGTCCAACTTTAAATATGAAATAACAAGCTGTGGGGGGAAGGTAAAATAACATTTATAGAAAACCATAGGCATTACATTGGGTTTTTTTTAACATTCTATCAGTCTAGAAATATCTATATACTGTGAACACTAAAACTGATAGCGGTTCCACATTTGATTTTTGAAGTTGACTCTAGTGACTTATGAGATATTGTTTCGCCAAATAAAAACCTACTGAAAAGTTTGACATGTTTACACTGCTCCCTCCTAAATTATGAGTCCAGGTAATTTGTTACTGCTTTTGCGTATAGCGGGCAGTCTGAGAACTGCTACGTCTGTTCCCACCTCCATGAAACTCCAATGAAAATAAATTAGTGTGGAGAGATATGAGTGACAAGGGATTATAAATGTTAGAAACTTAATTAAACCACAAAAGCTTCTGCAAGGTTCAGACTGGTAAACTTATATCTTCCTTTGCTGAACTAAGATAGGAAAAATAATTTTGGTTGCCTAGCAACTACATTGCACAAACTAACTCAGTGGAAAATCTTTGGGTTTGATAAGCAAATTAAAAATGGGCAATTCATGTGAAGAGAATAAAAATTTTTCAGAACCTTTAGTCAACTGACAAATTAATTGCATGTTACTACAGATTAAAATGGGAATGGGTCTAGGAATATTTTGTGGGAAATTGTAGATAGTCAATATTGATTAACATCTTAGCAAAAATGATGAATTGGCTTGCAATGACAGAGCACGAAGTGCATTCAAAGCACACAGCGTTTATCTGTGGAGGAAAGGCAAAGACTGAGAGCCCTGGTGAGAAAAAAGATTGTTTTGGAAGAACTTGTTTGCATCTTCTAGTATATAACTGCATTTTACACACTCATGGCATTTATGCAGTTATTCTGCAATTTAGTCTTGAATAAGAAGGCAGAGGAGTTGGAGATGAAGAGGTAAAGATGGGCCTGGGAAGAAGGTTGAGTAGGGAAGATATTTTAGAGTTTTTTGTCTTTTTTTACCAACCACCTCTATTTTGACTGCCAACTGAATAAACTAATTTTCCTCAAGTTGAGTCGGTTTTGCCCATGATGATAATTCGTGAGAGATTTCCATGTCTTTATTTTGACCCACAATGAGCTTCTTATTATTATTTTCTACCCTGTCCTGTGGAGCAGGAGGGATGAAAAAAGAGAGAATGAGAGTCTGGCAGCCATCCAAGATCAATCCACAATCATATAGGATTAATTTCAAAGTTATATTAGGTTGCTCTTAGTTGATTATTATTTTCTTTTTTTTTTTTTTTAAATCTTCATGGACTAAGATGACTCAGCCTCTCTAGGCACCTCTTTTAGTATTTAACTTCTCTCCTTGCAAAAAATACCTTTCTTTCAGCACACTTCAACTTTCAGTCATTTACTAAAACATAATTATTTGGAAAGACAAGTAGGATTCAGGCAAAGTATTTTTATTTTTCAAGGCAGTTCTATAGTGCATCTATAAATAATTGCTTTAGATTACATACAACAAACCAGGGGCTTTATGCTGTCTATGCGACTATATTTTAAAATCTCATTATTCCCCTTTCAGAAGAATTATGCTATCTTTGGATGGAAATTTGTTCTTAAATTGGCTTTCCACACTAAACAAAATGAAAATATTCCATATTTTAAGACTCTGGGTTCCCTGTCTCTTCCTTCTATTCTTCACCCAGCTTTCCCTCTCAAATGTAAAAGGCACAGGCCCCATACTTTTCTAGACTTATTGGAAAACTAGTTTGAAAGCCATACTTTTAACCATAAACATTAGATCATGAGAAATACATCTTGAAACTACAGCTCTGTCTTTTCAGGGTAAGCACCTGAGAACTGAAGTTCACTAAAACTAGTATCAAAGGTGGAAGGTATCTAAATTATACTTACAATTTATTCAATGAGCAAGGTGATTCTTAAATTGAAAGTCTGTATCAAATTAGGAAATGCTCAGAAAATTTATCATTCAGTATTCAAGGGAGGTGGATAATCAGTAGTGGCATGCAGGAACATTTAGACAGTTATAGGATAAAACTGAAGGGTCATGTAAGAAAAGAAGGTACGGAGCTTGAAAGAGACTAGAGCTAGGGGAGCTGACTATTTTCATATTGCTTATTCAAGTCTGTTCTACTGCTGAAGTTAATTGTGACTTACTCTGAAGCACATGACCCACCAGGAAAAGCTCAGGGAGCTGGGATTATTTAGTCTAGAGAGTAAAAGGGGAGGTGGGCTGCAAAAGTAACATAATAGAAGTCCTTATGGGGAGGTTATGAGAAGATGGAGTCAGGCTCTTTGGATTTGTGCGTGACAAGATGACATGGGAAAATAGATATAAATTGAAAGAGACAGAATATCCATTTTAAGGGGCGGGAAGAGTGGATATGCCATGAAGACAGACAAGTGTTGGAACAGGCTTCCCAGAAATGATGAAGAGTGTCTGTATTGGAGATTTTCAAGACTAGACTTCATAAGGCCCTGAGCAACTTGGTCTGACCTCAGAGCTGACCCTGTTTTAGTTGGACTAGAGACTTCCTGAGGCTTTTCCAGCCTGAATGCCTCTACAATTCATTATTGATTCTATCTTTACTCTTTCCTAGTTAAATAATAACAGATTAAAAAAATAGTTTCAAATAATTTCTGATAATTTTTTCATATGGGAATTAGTTCTGTGGTTGACTTACTACCAGGCCTGAGGAACTGTGCAAATGTACAAGTCTCATTACAGCTTTCTACTACAGTCATTTTGCTGACCTAGGCATTCACATAGTCATCCCATTTATTTGCAGCCAAAGTCAACCAGCATCTTGTACCGTGTTGGTTTTCTATAAGCTCCCATTCATGAAGGTTGTGTGAGTGACTGACTGTTTTGGAGTCAGTTATCAAACAGAAAGTTCAGAGTTTATACTGAAGTATTGCATAATAGTTCTGAGCAGGATAATTAAGTCTGACCCCAAATATCCATCATTAGACATTCAGATCAGAACAAGGGAATTTTTTCTCAGATCAGCCAGCGTCACCAGCAAGTGGTAAGCAGTTCCACATTCTAACTCTGTCTCAATTGCTTCAAACAATTTTGATCTGTCTGATAAAATACTCTAGAAAGAAATTTGTGTTGACATTGAAACCAGACAGTCATGCTGAAGGTTCAATGGACATCAGCTGTCTGATTATTTTGCCTAAAGCTGCATGCTCTTTTTTTTTTCATTTGTGAGACATTTTTGTCATGTAACGTCAGTCCTTATTCATTTTTAGTCATGATTTGCCAAGTTTAGTAGATTTTGGTTTTTTGTGTCTAACTTTGCTAATAAGTATAATTAGAAATTCTGAATGTGGCAGAATGCAACTTTCATCCTACCCTGTATTGAATATCCACAGCACTCTGTTCAGACCTGCAACTTAAATGAATGGGAGTGAAAGAACAGATAATCCTACACTGATTCATGATTACAGTTTCCAATACAACAGAATCATGAGAAAGCAGGGATTAGATAGACAGTCGCTGGTTGGCCGTGACTCAGTGGTCATTTTCTGCTTGTGTTATACCTTTCTTAGCAAGCTTTCTACTCAAGAAAGTAACTATTCTAATTTATGTTCCAGTAAAACATGACTTTTGAAATGGAAGGCCTTTTCTCCTCTTTGTGCCTTAAGAGAGAACTAGTTATAAAAATACCTAGAGAAATCCACTACAAAGACTATTTTTTTCACTCAGTTGTCCAGGCTTCGGAAACATAGGACAGTATGATGAATTCTTATATTTTCTATGGTTTTCTTTTAGTATGGAATGTTTGTTAAAAAGTGCTGAGACATATCAGTATTTATTCTTTCCTATATGTATGTTGTCTCTCTTAGAAATGAAACTGGTATTAAACACTGTATTTATAGATAAATTATATTAACCTGATGCCTTTTCATCTTATTCTCTTGTGTTTAAGAGAAAATTGGAAAATGGAAGAGTACAACAATAATAATTTTTTCATATTACAGGTGGAATTAAAGACATGATCATCTTTCCTTCCTGCTCCGTTATTCAGTTCACATACATTTAACTGTAGTATAAAGAACCTCAATAACTTCAGTGAACTACTCTTAGTAGTACATTTAGTCATATGTATTTAATAATTTGAGTTCTTTGCATTTTCCAGATCTTTATTTGTTTTCACCTTGGATTTCAATACAAGGTGTCTTTTAGGATGGTGAGGGAAAAAAGTGTAAGATATTCCTTCTTGAAGAAAACTCATATTTGCAAGACACATTCTAGCAAAAGGATTATACTGATGCATTGTTCATTGAGCTAAATAGCTTAAACAGCTAAACAGCTTAAACTACATCGTAAGTATGTCATTGGGTATGTGGAAATTCAACAATAGTTACTTTTTAAAAATGTGTGTGCACTTCAAAATCAGTCATATGGGCTTCTTCTAAATGCATACTTTGAGAGTTTTAGTATTTGTTTTCCTTTCTCTTGGAAACTCTTATTTTGCTTTGTCTGAAAACTTTTTGGATTTCACTCTTTAATTACAAGACTTCTGTTTGTTTTAATAATTAAAGAAAAATCAAAAGGGAGTAAACTTACTTGATTTAAAAAAGTGTCCATCCACAGTTTATTTACTTTTCTAACTTTTATTTCTTTTTTTTTTACAATTTATCTTTTTAAAATCTATTACTCAAGAACTTAAGACTATTTAATATGTTTATATATTTATTCTTAACACAAAAGAGATTGAGGGAAATGTGAAGAAAAAATGCAGCATTTTATAAGGATACTTTCTTGATCTCTGTAATACACTTGTTATCCATAATAACATATATGTGACAGATATTTTTGTGAAAATAATAATTTTTCAGTCTGAACTGAATTTGGTGGAAATTTGGTAATTACCAAGGACACAGGAACTGATAGAACAAAAATCTTCCTTTTCTGAAATGTAGATGCCATTTTTATCTATGATTATTAAGAGTATCAGGGAAACTAAATAAAATGTCAAAGCTTTTGTAATATATAGTTTAGTTCTTAGGAGTTTATAATACTTTTTGTCACAATGTGCAGAATGTACATTGTTGTAATCTTCAATAGCGATGTATTTTAACTGATCAATTATGGCATTACAATATGAGTTTCATAAAGAGATACTGATCCTACTGAAATATAATAGCAAATAGAGAACCTTAAAACATGCTCTGTTGAAACTACTACATTTTTCACCTATAAAAATTATATTTTAAAGTATATTAGTTATTTTAAATCTTAGCAGCAGGTTATGTTTTATTTTATTGTATTGGGTATTTCCATATTGACACTGAAATGTGTTAAAGATACCAAACCACAATTATTAATTCTCTAAATTTCCTATCTTTTGTGATTAACTGTAGCACTAATTTCCTGTACAACCTGTTGATATACTTCAGTGTCAAGAGTCCTAGTAGTTTAACTTTGCTATCCGTAAGTTTGTGGTCCATGGCTACGCTTGCATACAACTTTGTTCCTGAGCAAGATGAGGTATTATTCCAAAACAAGTGTAATCTCATTCTCATGTGCAACTACTAGTATATTTTCTAATTTTTTCATCTTGTTTATATAGGAATTTTTCTAATAAGCAGTGGCATTTTCAGAGGTAATATTTTTATTTGCTTTATTATGGTTCTATGAGATATTTCATGATCATGATAAAAGTGGTTTACTTTGTAGTGACAACAGAGCTGAAATATTAAGGTGAACGTCAAGAAATAATAATGAAAACATGAATACTTAAATTTTTTTTTTTTTGGGGGGAAAAATTATTAGTGTTTTTAGCCATTAGAATAAAAGACATAAGAGACAGAATGAATTAAGAATATTGGTTTGGTTGGACACTCCTTAAAAAATTCAAGATGTGTAAATTGATACAAATGGTTTGCGTGCTGCGTAATTCTGAAAGTCTACTTTTCTCAATATAAGACAGAGGATGTGGTAAGATCAGGAAAGTCTCCACACGTATTCTGAAGAACAAAACTGCATCATTCTAAAGGGTTGACAGTTCCCAGGCTCTTAATTATGAAAACTATAGATATTAGGACAGCATTATTACTGATACAGATTAATCAAATAACCAAAGTAAAATATTGCTCCATAAATATTCCAAAGCGGATAAAAGGTCATTCATTGTTTTATCTACTTTCTCTCAGTCTTGACCTCGTATTAATATATTCTTGGTGCAAAAAATAAAGACTTGAAACCTGAGTTAATTTAAAAGTTTCCTTATATATTAAATGGCTTTAGCTAGGCAAGAAAATCTGATTGAGCAGCACCACCTGTAATAAGGTAGCCAATGTTTACTCTCAGCATAAAAATATATTTTTGAGGCATTCTGTCTTTAAAATTTCAGCCAAAAGTGTTTTTGGCTGAAAAACTAAGACAGCTCTTGATTGCATTTTTACATGAGATTTTCCAGTCTGAATCACTTGAAATAAAAAGAAAAATGAGAAAAATTCTTCTGTAATACTAAAAAGAAAAAAATGTATGAAAATTCAGAAAATGTATTGAATTTTACTGAGATGGAGTTTCCTATGTGATGAAGGGAAAACCAGCTTAACTGTGTGGAAAGATTTAGTGAGGAATCCTTATGGAAAACTGATGAGGAACATAGACAGCTTGAATTGGAGAATAGAGAAGCTCAAGCTGGAACATGAAGGGCAATGAGGAATAGTGTCCTTGGAGAAAAATGAGGAAGAAATCCATGCCTACAAGGGAACACATCAACTGTACAACAGATTAACACTGAGGTTTCCATATCTCACTTATTTCTTATCAAACAGCAAACAGGGGTATACTGCTAAGGTCTCTCATTTTTCTGGAGTTCTTTTTCAAACAGACAATAAGAAAACACTGCTATGAACTCTGCTGCTCACTCAACTGGTGCATTTGTTCTAGAGTTTCTAGTCCTGGTTTTACTCTGGTGAATTGCAATGATTTAAAGCCTGATTGAATGCTGTTTGAATTTATCCCTGAGAATGTAGGCCAAGCATTTGAAAGTTGCTAAAATTCAAAGTGTCAAGTTGCTTATGTAGTCTTGATTAATTTGAATCAAGGCATAGGCTTTATGATTGTTTTATTATATTGTATTGTATATCCTTTAGGACTCAAACAGATTCTGTATCCTCTCTGGGGAAGGCTTTATCACAGAGCCACTGCCTCACTTTTTTCAGCAATCAGAAAGCATGCAGGAAAAGAAACATGACTCAGTGGTTAAGCCACTCAGAATATGTGTGCCAAAGACTGTGTGAATTCAAGAAAAATTTTTACAGGTAGTAAAAAAATTTTTACAGGTAGTTCCTCAGTGAGGTGCTTGGTTCTGGATACTTAAAAGAGATACTGAGTCACAGTTGCTGCAACTGAGATCAGTGAAAACTGTGCTTTGAACCTGAAGTACTGCAATAAACTAACTGTTCTGAAGAATTTGTATTTGACTCTGGAAAAATGAACTTGATTGCAGCTATTGCAGCTTAAAAGGATCTTTTGTTCCTCACAGGTGTATTTCATAGAACTGTGTGATCTGATATTTGACAGATAGACTGGATTCAAACAAGATCAACTCATTAGAAGGCTAGAGCAATTCAGAAGTATTGTCACCCCACCTTGGCTTAAGCATGTAGTTTGCCATGTGTGCCATCACTAGGGCTCTGCACCAGCGCAAGGGATTATATATAAATAAATATTTGTTGCTGCAGAGTGGTCCTGATAGAAATTGAGTTTAAAAACATTAATTCCTAACTGTTTAGAAAAGAATTGCATAAAGAGACCTGGTAAAGCATGGAGATGTTTGTGATGGAGATCTTATATATAACATCTGCTGAATAGAGCATAAAAATGAATATATGCCAGAACTTATATCACTAGTAAATAAATAATTTACATAAATTAACTAATTAATCCAGGAGGTTCATATGAAAAGCAACCAGTATATCATTATAAACAGGAAATTTAATTTCATCAGTATGTTTTTTCACCTTTTTATAAACTTTGAAGCAGTTTTTCAGACTTGAAAGGCCAGATTTTGTATTTTGTGACCATTCATATACTTCATCGTTCTAAAGAACTTCTCACAGAGTGGCAACTTCTTAAATTTTAAAGAAGTTTCTCCTCGTCACCTTAAAGAATTTTCTGAACATTGAAAACCATGGCCGGTTTATTCTTGCTTGGCAAATTAAATTTTTATTTGGAGAGTCTGCTTCAGCCAAAGAAACAAATTTTCTCATCTTAGTTATTTCTTAGAAAAAAAGTCCGTGCATTCCATTGGTTCTTCAGCATTTCAGTGAGTCTTTTGCAGCTCTAGAAGAATAAATAAAACTCATGTCTGCATATTCTTCTCTGTTGGATCTGTGTCCTGAACCCTCACATATTTTTTATACTGAGGAAGACCACAATGCAGATGACACTGTTCCTCCTCTCAATATGACACCACTGCTCTCTGAGCAGTCCAAGTGATGAAGGCAGCCTAGTAGCAGGTCTTTGTCTTTATGCTACATATAAGGGGCGTTTACTCTCAGAATATGAAAGAACTTTAAGTAGATTGTCTGGTATAAAAACATCTTCTTTTTAGATCCTCACTCAACATTTAGTTCACTTGCAAAAGAAATGCAATGAATATTGTAAAATCTAGTTAAATATATTTTGTAGTTTTTCTGTTCTAGGCTCTGCACAAGACCTAAATTTAAACTTGATCTAAATCAGAATGGCGAAAACCAGAAGCACATTAATTTTGCTGACCCTCGCAAAGACCCTTTCCCAAGGTCATCAAGTCATGTCTTTAGTTCCCACTCACCAGATTTCTCAGGTGGTTACATTGTACAGACTCCTCCAGAAGAAATCTCTGTCTGTCTTCAACAATTGTGGGGCAAGTTTATTTCAAAATTAATGAGCAGCCTGGTTCTTAAAAAATCCTAAGAGCCACTTTCTGAGTTCAGGCCCTATGACATATCACAGCCTGTTTGTCCAACCACTTAACAGAAATGATCTTCTAGGTAGTTTTCAGAGAAAGAGGCTAGCAGTCAGTTCTCCTGTAAAGGCTCTTAGCTATTAAACAACATTTCTTATTCCACTCTACTATTAATTTCCCTAAAAGATTTATAGTTTTACAGAATTGTGGTTTGTATTTTATCTGCATGATTGTATTCTTTCAAGATGTCATCCTAAAGTTATGAGAGCTGTCACAGCTAATTAAAAACTATTATGCTAAGAGAAAAATTGGAATACACCAAAGACTATTTTTTATCATTTTCATATTTCTAAATCTAAACATCATTAAATTGAACTCTATCTTTCAACATATAGCTGGATTTGCCTTAGTTTGGAAAACAGACCCCAAAAAAAGTATTTTTTTTTAAAATTACACAAACAAGAGTAAATTTCATGTGCAATTATAGAAAAAATCTGATCGTGAACACAGATACATCTGAAGAGAAATTATTAACATTACACATCCTATTTTGACTGAATTAGAATGGGTTAGTTAAAGATCATCAATCTCTTTCTGCCTGTCATTTCCTCCCTCCCTATAAAGTGATTAAGCTCTAAGCCTTTTTTAATTCAAACCAAAGTGAATGTTTATTCATTTTGAATTTATTAATTTTGTTTGATATTACTCTTTTAACAGAGAAGTGAATGATTATGACAGAGTTTAATTTAGTTTATTAATGTTCTTGAAATTGTTGTAGCTGTTGTTCTGTGTCCCTGTCTTGTTCCAAATTTCTGCAAACCTCCAATTTTGTAATCTGAGTTAATTTAGCAGCTTCTTGCTGTGCACCAAGAACAACATTTTAACACAGCAGATAAGTAACACAGGCACCAATTTAGTCAAGCTCAGTTTGATATTCAAAATTTCACTTGGAAACTGTATCTGACCGAAGTTCTACTTGTTTTCCAACAAAGTGAAGTTAGTCACAGCACTAGTTCTGTTATCAGAGATGTGGATGGATATCTTGTCAAAGAAGATCATAAATTTTTGGCATTTCACCATCTTTCAAATATCATGCCATTGTTTTGAAAGTCCTCAAGAAGACAAGTTTTTTCCATTGTGAAACGCACCTCCTAACTTTACTGTTCTGAGCCATTTTTTGTTTGTTTGTTTGTGATTTTTTGTTTTTGTTTTTGTTTGTTTGTGGGGTTTTTTTATATCAAGGTTAGCTATGTCTACTACTATTAGCATATTTCTTCTGTGCTAATGTCTATCTGGCTCTTTTTAGCAGGGATTAGGAAGTCGTACCAGAAATTGTATTTGTCTATGAAGTTTCTCAGTTTATATAGTTCTATACATATATTTATGTGTATTACTCCCATGGATCATCACAGCTGGAGTGCAACAGTACAGTAAGTAATGCGCAGTTTTCCATAAAATCCAGAAGATAGACTGACTGCATTAAAGACCTGATTTTGTTGGTACATCTTGTACCATAATGAAATCTAAATAA
This sequence comes from Sclerurus mexicanus, assembly GCA_013396755.1. Taxonomy (NCBI): domain Eukaryota; kingdom Metazoa; phylum Chordata; class Aves; order Passeriformes; family Furnariidae; genus Sclerurus; species Sclerurus mexicanus. Next base: position 217,841 of record VWZF01000360.1, on the reverse strand, counting down.
CATATATATTTTGTATTATATTATAGATACATAATATTTTTATAATATATGAATATAAAATATTCACGTCACAAATTCTTAAATGTGGAACACATCAACAAAGGCTGCTGTACCAGCATTTGTTATCAACATGCTTTTATAAAGTGTGCTCATGCAGACGTATAACACCAAGCCCAGAAAGTGTGGCTAATAGACTTTTATTTCTTCTGGAAATGTCCTTTGTGTGACATGGTAGCATCATTTATGGTGATTGGTTTCTGGTCTAGGAGGTAACTTAACTTTCCATTAATCTCCTAGCTTTCAGCTTGGAAGGCATAATTAATAAGTCCAGTTAGAGAATGGATCTCCTCCCCAGTAAAGTATGAGAAAGCTCATGCAGAAAAATAAACTAGATAAACAGGTCAGCCTCTCACAATTGAAGAGACTGTTGTGGAGGCCTAAAAGTAACATGGAATTATAGTTATGAACTGTTTTGTGTTTGAATAAAGTTGGTTTTATAACTGTATATTTTTTGCATAGGACTATAGTGAATCTTCAAAATTCTCTAAGTGTGGATGTACTGTTTTAAACTCTTTTTTTTATAGAGTTCCAAGATAAAAGGAAGCTGTGAAAAATTAGTTCTGTAGAGAAAGATGTTCTGATTTCAGCTTTTCCATTATTCCCTATTTTTTTTTTTTTAAGTTTAAGAGTAAAAAGATCCAAGTCCTCAGATACTGAGCTCTTATTTTCAGTTGAAACTTTCCTGAGTTTGTTGATAAAATGTAAATACCATTCCAGCTGGGACTCCTTGAGTCTCATGGTATGAGGAAGAGAGGGCAAGTATTTTACTTTTACAGTTACTCAGACATGTAGGACTCCTAAAAATGAGAAGCACATTTCTCTCATCTTGGTTATTCAATTGACATGAAAGTAGAAAATATCATAGAATATGTTGAATTGAAAGGGACTCACCAAGATAATCGAGTTCAACTCCTGGTCCTGCACAGGACTCCCCAAGAATCACACGTGACAACATTGTCCAAATACTTCCCAAAATCAGACAAGCTTGGTGGTGTGATCACTTCCCTGGGGAGCCTGTTCCAGTACTAGAAATAAAGCAGAATTGGCTCTTTAGGGAGATCAGAGTAATTAAGTATCGCTCTGGTTTTACACATAAACTTTGAATGCAAGCCCATGATACATTTGCTTATTCTAACATTACACTTTTGCAAGCCTTATATTTAGAAGTTAAAGCCCAGATTAATAAAGACTCTTACATTTCTGATTCCTCTGAGGTGCTTATTCCTTCCTGTGATCAGTATATCTGATGAAGGCAAATGTGGGCTCACTCTGCCTGTACTATAAGCTATCTAGCAGAGCAACTGTGTTAGCATAGCAGAGAGCCCAGCCAAATCTATTCTGCCTATTCAGCTTTCAGTTCAGTTCAGAGCTGATTCACATTAAGTTAAATGCAGGCAAAGGGAGCCTGCCCCTTTCTCCAACATAATGATGATGTATCCTGTAGCAAGCACTTAACAACCTCTGAGAAGTGGTTCCTAAATTACAGTGTGTGAACCATTAGCACAAAGGTTACTTCAAAGTCAGTGCATATTTTATGAGCAATAGAAATCCTCCTGCCATGGTGCCTAGCCCAGGGCTAGATGGAATTGCTGCTGTTGCTGCTAGTATGGGAATCCTTACCTCAGAGTGGGGGAGTCTTCTCAGCACTCATTTTGAGTTGCATGTGGTACCTTTCTTCTGAAGGCACACTGTGTTTGAGCACAGTGATGTTTGTTCATGTAACTTAAGGTGTTGAAATAGACGTCTAAGCCTTTATGTCAGTTCAGTCAGTGACAGATTTTGTGATTTGTTGTTCTTTTGAAGCAGATGCCCAGAAGAGGACAAATATAATGACAAAATTGATGTATAATTCTGTGTTAAGGCACCTTAAGTTGCACTATTGCAATTTAGAGATGATAAATATTTGATTTGACATAGAACCATGTTAATCACAGTAGAAATTTTAGGAAAGAAAATTGAAAAAAAAAAATTCAAGTGTCCCCCCCCCCTTTCTTTTTTCCCTCCTAACAACCATTTTAGTAACTATGAGAAGCATGAAAAGCAGAACATCTAGTGATGAGAGAGAAGGTAATGGCTTTAAAACTGAAAGAGAATAGATTTAGATTTTCTTTAAGGAGGAAATTCTTCACTATGGTGGTTTTGTGGCACTGGAGCAGATTGCCTGGAGAAGCTGGGGATACCCCATCACTGGAAGTGTTCAAGGGCAGGTTGGATGGAGCTCTGAGCAATCTGGTCCAGTAGAAGGTGGACTGGAACTAGATGATCCTTAAGGTCCCTTCTAACCCAAATAATTCCATAATCTATGATAAATAAAACTAAACTACTTTGCATAGACCACGAGACAGTATGAATTTAAAAAATAGCCTTAACCATTAATTCGGTAATTTGGCTCAAACATAAATTGAGATTATCTTTTTATATAAATTAATATGCTTCTGCTCTCTTTACCACATTATCATGGCTTTTCAAGTGAGATGTTACTATGAACTGAATGCAAGCTAAAAAATTGCAAGGTAAGTTGTGTCTGAAAAACCAAGTTACTGAGAATAAGGCTTACAGAATAAGTTTTGTGTGTCTTGATATACCTGTTAACTTCATTGTCAATTTCTGTCCTATTGGTTTATTCATGTCAGAGTAACTGCCTATTTTTGAACTCTAAATGCAATTTATTCCATTCCAGTTACTAACTGAATAGTGAGGCAGATCCACATTTGGATTCTATTACACAAACTGGTCACAAATTCCAAAATGCTTCAACTACACTTACCGCTCTACAATTATGGAAGCGGTTGTCCATCTGTACTTGGCCCTGGTGAGGCCACACTTTGAATTTTGTGTTTAGTTTTGAGTCCTTCATTACAAGAAAGACGGTGAGGTGCTGAAGCACGTCCAGAGAGCAGTGATGCTGGTAAAGGGTCTGGAGCACAAGTGTTATGAGGAGTAGCTGAAGGAACCGGGGTTGTTTAGCTTGCAGAAAAGGAGTCTCAGAAGGGCCCTACTTGCAACTACCTAGTCAGGTGGGAGGTTGTGTCTTCTGCCAAGTAGCAACTGATATTAGGGGAGAAAATGGTCTCAATTGGCACCAGAGGAAGCTTGGACCAGATATTAGGAAAGATTTGTTCATCAAAAGTATTGATACAGGCTGCCTGGGGAAGTGGTTGTGTCACCATCCCTGGATGTATTTAAAATATGTAGAGATGTGACACTTGGGGACATGGTTTAGTGGTGGACTTGGCAGTATTGGGTTAATGTCTTAAAGGTCTGTTCCAACTTTCTATGATTCTATGATTCTAACAGTATTCTAAGAAGTTTCTGCTCATGTATTTTCACTGAAGGGTTACCTGTAAAACAGGTGATATGGAAAAAATAAATGTTCTCAGGATATATAAAAGATTCAGATGTTCATTTTATACATGGAAAATGCTATATGTATGCACTCAGATAAATGCCATAGTACCTTGCAGTTGCTATGGTAACTAGAGAGCAGCTGAGGTTTACTTCTTCTATATTTAGAAACAATATCTAAAATGTCTCAACCAATTAATACTGCTGAGAGAATTTTACCTAGAAAGGAACTATCAATTATGCGACAAGTGACTCTAATTCCTCATGTTGAGGTATGTCTATATAGCAGCACATGTGAGTAAACCTACAGACCTGGCTAACAACAAGTGTAAGCTGTATAGCCCATGGCCATGACAGAGTACATGTATTCAGGTGTAGTTCCAGGCAAACTTTAGCTTCTCGGTTACAGCCAGCTTGGTCTGTTCAACACACAGGCTAATTATGCTGATTTCTGCCTGCACCTGCCCAGACAAAATGCTTCTGAGTTTCAGCTGGACTTCTAAATTGTGAAATGCTTGGTCCCCTACATTATTGAGATATTGCAGATGTACCAAACGCAGTCTTCATTCAGCACCATTTGCTGCAGACACAGCCACACAGCACACAGTAGAAGGGTTTCAGGTCTGTGTAGCTGTGGGAATGACAGAAACCCCTCGAAAATGGTGAAAAATCATGGCAATGTGTCACAGACAATCGGACCTCTGATTAATGCTAGATGATCTGAAAGTTAGTAGAGAAAGGCTGCATTCTAAGTGCATTTTGTTCCTTACAAACAAAATGAAGAAATATTAATATTAATTAGAATTCTGATTATAAGCCAGGTGTGAAATGGAAATCAGTTTATGTGAGGCTGAAAGGCAGCATTAATCAAAAAGCTCTCCAATACCCTCTAGAATTCTGGTTCCCTTTTTCAAAGGCTATAATGTTGAATATGTTTTTAAGTATTTTGTGTGCTGGGGTACTGAAAGACACTGTGAGCACTGAACATGCAACATCTCTTAATTGTGCATAAACACTTTGCTAAAACTACAAATATTGTAAGAACTGTTTCTTTAGAAATTATATTACTGAGTGGTTAAGTCAGATGCTTGGTTTGTGGAGTCGGTTAAACTTTTCAGTACATAAAGACCATGTTGTACAAAATCATTTCTCCCTTACATTCTACTGCAGGTCTCCAGCTGAAAGTCTGCATAGCAGATAGTACAGCTATAGCTGTGTATATATCAGTATCTGTGCTGATCACCAAGGAATTTTGGAAAAAAGATGGGTTGAGGTTGAAAAGAAACAATAGAAATCAGGTAGAATGACTGCTTAAATTATAATTATAGTTAATGTTGTAACCCTTAAGATTCTCTAGAAAAAGGGTATCTAAAATATAATGACCAACTTTGTCAACATGATGGTCCACTTTGTCGGCCCCTTTGAATTTTACAAGCAGTGCTGCAGTGAAATACACAGATGTCAATCTCTGAGGCATATGTTTTTCTTCTATATTTCAGACCCACACATGCTCCATAAAAGACAAGAAGGTAGAGTGGATGCATATGAATTTGAAAGCAAACATAGCACACAGTTCTGCTCTTTCCTTGGTCTATAACCTTTCCTCATCCAGGGCATTTTAGAGTATGTGTCTCCATGTTTTCAGTAAGAAAGATACTGAGTGGATGGTGTGAATATAGAGGGCATGATATTTCATTTTGAGAAAGGAGACCGTGACTGATTTTCCTTTACATACATTCTGAGAACATTTTAAATGCTGTTCTATTGTAGTACAATGTTTTTGTTTTGGTTTGGGTTTTTTTTACTTTTTCCTTGAAGAATAGACTAGGATAATATTCCATTCTGTTATCTATTTATCTATTCTTCTATTCCTATGTTAATATGTGCCAGCTGCTGACTGTTATCTCAGCAGAATTCCTCAGTAAAATGCGTAACAGTGACAGTATGATGCACATATTCCATCGTATCAGTGTTCATACTTATATTCACTACAAGTGGTCAAAAAATTACTGTATGCCAACTACAAAAACCAGGAGAGGCCAGTGTATGCATTCTTAAAAGGTAAAAATAAAAGATTCAACACCCTAATATCTTACAAAATCATTCCAAGCCATTGTGTGAAAATGATTGTGTCATATACAAGCCATTGTCTGTGGGGGGGAAAAATTAATCTGAATTTCTGAATCCTATCAAAGCTGACATTTCTTAACTTACTTTCTGGAAGGTGTACTTAAAATTATATTTGTTTTTTCTTTTCTCCAGTCTCTACTAGTAGTCTCAATTTAATAGGGTTACCTAGGAAACTGACTGGTATAGATTTCATGATTATAAGGAAGGAATAGATTTGGAAAGCACAGCTGCTTTCCCTCCATAGCAGCTGAATTTGTCTTTTCCCACTGATAATTTTTTTTTTTTAAATGGAAAAATTTCACCACCTGCTGGCTCCAAGGAAGCTATTACACCCTTCCAAGCAGAGAAGCAGAGATATAGGCAATGTGTATTACACAGTGGACTATTTGTATAATAAAAGCCTGTTTGGGATTGACAACATTTTTATGCTGATGCTCCTAAACTTCTGTATTTGTAGTAAGTAGTTTCGGAGTTGGTTAGCCTATTTGTAATTCATTCAGTCAAGGGAATTGGATGTATTCCAACAAATAACCTTGTCCCACATATCTCTATTATAAGTGAGACAAGATTGTGAAGGCAGTGTTAGCTATTCAGTTGCAAACAAATTATTCAGGACCAATTCCCAGGCCTTTCCAGTGGCTCAGATACCTACCTGTATGGACAGTTGTACAATATTCTGAAATATTTATAACTAGGAGGGTAATATCTATTCTCTAGTAGGTAGGATCATACTAAGTGACACTTTCATGTATATTCTGAAATGTGCAAAGCCTACAGGACTAGACCAGAGACATTCAAATTAATTGTGCTTTTAGCAGCTGCAAGCAGAAGATGAGGCAATGAAGGTGTCTGCTATACAGGCTTTCTGTGTCTCTGTGCTAGTTTGTTGTGGTTTCTTTGTTTGCTGGTTTGTTTTGGGTTTGGGTCTTTATTTTTTGGGGGGGGGGGGAGGGATGGGATTTTGTGTTAGTTGGGTTTTTTTTGTTTTCTCATTCAATATTGTCAGATTGAGCACATATTGTGTTGGAGGAGTTGGTAAATATTCACTACAGTAGTTGGCACTCTTCACACCTTACCAGGCAGTCTTACGTGGTGCAGTACCCTGGGATGATATTATTTGGTTCAGGAATAGCAGTGTATGGAAAAATGTAAGAAAGTCCTCAATGTATGAGACTTCCTATGGAAGTGGATGCAACTGTGTTAATTTTGTTTAGTAACATGTTGACCTTGTAGCTTCTTCAGCCTGTCCTTCTGCTGATTACCAATTTGGAGCATATGAAAAAAAATACCTCTGTGAAGGGCCAATATCCTGCAAAAGTGCCATACACAGTATAGTAGGATAACACTACAGAATGCCTATTTGTAAACCCTGCATTTCACAGTTAATGAAAATCATCTAATTTTCCTCTTAGTACTTCATTTCTTGATTTACTTAGATACCTTAAGCCTCTTGCTACTGAAAATGTTACCTTTCCTTCACATTTTTGGACCGATATGTGTGTGGCAGTCAAAATCATACTTGAGCTAAACCTGATTGGTTTGGTGTATTTTTGTTTGTTTGTTTCCAGTGTGTCAGATCTTTGATCTGGCTGACTGCATAGCTGCATGAGAGGAAGAGCTGGAGGAGGATGGAAAACAGTACTCAGGGAGGAAGATGGAGCCATCTCATCCAGCAGCTCAGGTTTAGACTAGCTTTTGAAAATGCATCCTTCTTTAGGCAAAAAAAATCATAGAGAACATGTACATGCAGGCATAATTCTTTGAAATCAATTGTCTACTACCTAAGTAGGCAGGAAAAAAAAACCCACCTTTTTATTTTTTTTTTAAATAGGGTATTTCTCTTTATAAAAGCTCATTTGCCTCACTAATTGTCCCCTTCAGGAGAAACATAGTGGACAAAAGGCCCTCCAAATATGACTGTGTGTGAAAATGATGCAAGATTAAAATTTTAAGGTGAATCCCAGTGTGCATTTTCTACAGAGATATACAGCTATCTCAGTCTCACATCTGGAGTAAAGAATCACTATGTTTGATAGTAATTGATCCCAGATGATCTTATTAAGTAGGACAGTCTGTGGATTTTACCAGAGAATATAGAATTCCCCTCTTCAAGAAATAGGAGAAAAAAGTAGAGAAAGTCTTCTTTTGTTATCTCTCTTGGCTCTGGAATTTTAAAGTTGTCTATGTGCTCATATTTAATTAATTTCTGCAAGCCTGAGGTCAAACGAGGTGCAGAGCTGGCACATGAAAAGAAACACCGGAGGTCAATTAAAATCATTAAATCACTATCAAACTCATCTGGAAAAACTGAAAGAATTTTTTTTTCCTTTAGCAAAGACTTTTGCAGAATAGCCATATGCTGAAGGGTACACGTTTTCCTAAACTAGCAAAGGCATAACTGCTCTGAGTAATGACTGTATTTCGTGACAAAACACATTATATGTTGGTTGAGAGATAAATGGTAAAACGTCTTTCAAGTACCATTTTTTTCTCAGCTTAAGTTTTCTCTTTTCACTATTTTCACTTTCACTGAAATCTCTCTCTCTCTCTCTCTCTCTGTATATATGTCTATGCATACATAAAGAATAGCAGAAGATTGCTTGTTCTTCAGGAAATTAGTTAACCCTCTCTGACATTTTCTCTAAACATATCTGTCTTTGCTGAAATGGAAACTTTCAGTCATCTCAAGACACTTCTTTTCACAGACTTCTTAAAAGCATGTGCAGATACCAGTGAGTCCACTTAAACAGTATCTTTTCTTTCTGGGTGACAGATAGTGACAGTGATAGCTGTTCTGGTCATATCTTCAGCCTATAAGAGATACCCATGTTCACCTCAAAATAGATATTTTTGTAGCTTCAAATCTGAAAAATTATGAGGTTTGTCTCATTTATTTGTAGGGGGCAGACTTTGCATTTCCAAATTCCTTTGTTCGTTCTCTGAAAAAATCATGTTGTTTTAAGTGAATTGAGTCTCCTCTCTTTGTCTATATCTGTGTCTTGGTCAGTTGATCTGCAGTTACTGTAGATGCACTGTATAAATTTGAGGACAGTGCAAATTCATAACCCAAAGATTATCTTTAAGAAAATAAGTTTGTGCAGGCTTTTACAAATGGGACTAATTATGGTGGGGAGGTGAATAAAGGTTTAGAAGAAAAAGAAGTGGTATCTTTAACATTTGTTTAAAATACTGTGGTGAATTGACCCTTCCTGGACATCATGTGCCTGCCAAAACCACTGGGCAAGGGAAAGAAAATATAAAAAAATGCTAATGGGTTGAGATAAGGAGAGGGAGAAGATGTCACTCACCAATTACCATCATAGGCAAAACAGACTTGACTCAGGGAAATTAGTTTAATTTATTATCAGTCAAATCAGAGTAGAGTAATGAGAAATAATAAGTACATTTCGAACACTTTCCCCCCAATTCTCCCTCCTTTACAGGGATTGAATTCTTTACCTCCTCATCACCAGCAGCATAGCAAGACAGGGAATGGAGCCTGCAGTCAGTTCATCACATGTTTCTGCTGCTTCTTCCTCCTCAAGGAGGGGACTTCTCACACTCTTCCCCAGTTCCCCCATAGAGTACTCCCACAGGAGACAGTCCTCCATTAACTTCTCCAGTATAGGTCCTTCCCATGTGTTGCAGTTCTTCACAAACTGCTCCAGCATGATTCCCTTCCTCGGGATGAAGTCCTTCAGGAACAGGCTGCTCTGGTGTGTGTTCCCCATAGGGTCACAAGCCCTATCAGTAAACCTGCTCCAGCATGCACTCCTCTCTTCACAGGGCCAGAGGCACTGCCAGGAGCCAGCACAGGTTTCCTGATGGGGTCACAGCCTCCTTCAGGCACATCCACCTGCTCCAGTGTGGGGTCCTACATGGGCTGCTGGTGGATCTGGATGCACACCTGTGGGACCCACAAGGGAATCTCAGCTCTGGCACCAGGAGCACCTCTTCCCTGTCCCTGGAGGTCTGCAGGGCTGTTCCTCTCACATATTCTCACTCCTCTCTGGCTCCTGTTTTCTCGCCTTCCTAAATATGTTATCCCAGAGGTGCTACCACTGTCGCTAATGGGCTCAGCTTTGGCCAGCGGTGTGTCCATCTTGGAGCTGGCAATTGGCTTTATCAGACACAAAGGAAGCTTCTAGCAGCTTCTCACAGAAACCTGCCCCAGTTCCAAAAACCTTGCCATGCAAAGACTTGCCAATGCAAACACTTCATTTGGAGAAATATAAAAATATAAAATACTATTTTTGCCTTATTTGTTAAGGTGGATCAGAACAAATAGTAGTTTGCTGCCATAAGGAGTTTAGACTTTCCTAGAAGGAAAATTGGTGTACAAAATGTTACTCCGTAACAGGAGGATTTTAGTCTCAGATTTCTACACAGATATATTGCATTGTCCATCAGATTAACATTTCTGTTACCATTTCAAGTTATTTGTTTTCAGAAAGGTTAATTCCTGGAGGGATTAGGAGGTCAAATTTGATATAATATCTTCTATACAATTTGAAAAAAAGAAAATGTATTTCTCTCTTCCCAAGACTAAAATTAAGTAATCAAGCAATTATGTGAAGCCCAGACCTATTGAGGAAAAGTGAGCACTTTCACTATTTAAGCATAATATTTAACATATGGTGTTATCAGGCTTCTTTATTGATAGTATTTCTGATGGCAAATGCTGAAATGCTCAGAGTGAAACTGGGGTAGTTTCTGAAAATGGCATTCTGCACTGCTTGATCAAAACATCACTCTGGGTTTATATATCACCAAAGCATAATCCACTCTTAAGAAGTCTGATAGACCGTCTGAATTGATTGACAGAAACAAGGTAAGAGTTTTTTTAAAGGTTATTTCGGGAATAAGCTGTCCGTGTATTAATATGTTCTATATGCTTTCATAGAAAAGACAAGGATATAATCTTCAGCTAATAGGTAATGAACAGATGAATACCTAGGCAATCCATGTAGTTATCCATAAGTAAAGGTTTATTTATGATCTATCTACAGTTTAAAGACCTAGGACTTTAATATTGAATTATTGTATCCATGAAAATAATTTGTCATTGTAAAATTCTTAAAGAAATATCTTCTGAGTCAAGAAGCTAAAATTCAAGAAATGTTACTCACTTATAACTGCATTACGTTTTTTAAGTCATTTTAGCCAATGATATAGCTCAAGCTTTTATACTTCTGTAATTCAAACCATGGTATATCCTAGAGTCCAAGTTCAAAACTAAATTCCTTTACTGTAGTCTCTTACAGTATTATAAAAAATGAATTACAAAATCCTTTATATAGGGTAAGAAGTACTTCTGAAAGTTTCAATTTTGAAGGCACAATCAGCTACTATTTTTGTTTATCTAAATGGACCTTGAGTGAACATATGATCAGTAATTGAAGGAAGCTTATACAGGAAGATTAAGGAAATCTGAGTGTCAAAATATTTTATTCCAGAGAATTTTTTGATTATTTTGCTGTGGACAAATGTCAATGAAACATTTGTAACCATTTTTTGACATAACATATTTTTGACAAATGAAAATTAAAATGTGAATAAAATAATGTAGTTAATCCTCTCAGCAACAATGTCAATACTTTGGGTTTTGGTGTTTTATTAGTCTTGAAAAAATGTTGGCTTTTCAAAAACCTTTCCTTGCAGCACTGTTTTCCTCAATTTTCAAAGGTACATAAGAAGATCTCATAGAATTTGTTCAGTTACTAGTACATAATTACTACTACTTAATTTTTGCTCAATTAATTGATTTTTTAAAATTAAAAAAGTGGACATGGGATTATATTTACAATACTACAATAAGAATGCGTGACCAGTTGCAGTTCTTTTAAATAAACACTATGTTCTCAATCCTTACAGTCCTCTAACACCTATTCTAGTGCTGAACTAAGTGCCTTTTACTTGAAGACAAATGTAACTCCATCTGTTGCATAATTATTTTGGGGGGCAACTTTGAATAGCAAAAAAATCTGATCAAAGCTACTTCTCATGTTACAGGACTGGTGAGAAGAAGATTGAAGGATATTGCTTAAAGTGTTTACATCAGTCTAAAACTTGAAAAGTTTTTAATGCTTTTGATATGGTGAATGGACAGTTTGGGGCAGGTACTACGGGGCTTGGATACCCATTTTTTTTCATGTTTCTCGCTCGAGAAATTTTCCAGGATTGAATCTGCTCTCCTGACTTAGAAAGGCAAGCACTGAACTGTAAAAGTTATACTGTAGCCTAAAACTGGTCAATGGATGAAATTAGAGGTTCCTGGAAAGCTGTTTTCCATAGGTCACTATGTAGTAATTCTTTCTTGAATTTTGAGGAAAGTTTGCTTTTCTGGAAGTCAAAAACAACCCAGGAAACAAACCAACCAACCACATATGTAAATAGAGTATTAATGTATGTTTCTCAATGACTGTTGAGAATGACTGAATGAGAATGACAGGCTGAGATCATGAACTTGATGAGTCATGTTAAGGAATATAGTCACTTTTTGAACTAATGCAATATATGAATGGAAAACTTTAATATTATACTTCCTTTAAAAAAAGGAGTATGGAGTTTCTGAATTAAAATGTAACAATTAGGGCCCTTCTATCATTGGAAACTATTAGGGTAATAATTAAGGAAGGTTTAAGTGAATAGATAAATAATAATGATGCTGCATATCACAAGTTAAAGGGATACCTTGACTGAAGGGTATACTTGAAAATTAGTTGAAAATCAGTAGTCAGTAATGTGAGATTCTCACATGCAAGATGTCTAAGGGCATGGAGCACTCCAGCTAAGAGGAAATGCTGGCAGTGTGGGGACTGGGCTTGCTCAGGCTGACAAAGAGGAGATTAAGGAGACACCTTATAGTAGATTACAACTGAATGAAAGGGGATGTACAAAGATGATGGCATTAGGTTCTCTGTGGTAGTGTCAGACAATATAATATGGAACAACAGTAAAAAAAACACAATTTGGGTCTGTTCAGACTGAACATTAGTAAAAATGCTGGGAGAACAGTGCAGCATAGGAACAGGTTGTTGAGATATCCTTAAAAGTTTTGAAGACTGGCAAAGTCACAGGAAGCTTATGACGCTGGTTATTATCTTGATTTGAGTGGAAGCTGACCTATACAACCTCTTCCAATAAATGCTGTACTGATCCCATGGTAGAATTCAAATATGACTTGCCTAATACTTGTTGAAAATAAAGGGTGAAAGAAAACGTTAATGTGAAAAGTGTTCAGTCTACTAGATTTCTTTTGATAAGTTACTGAATCAGCAGGCAAACTAAAATCTGTAGGGCTTTTAAATTTTCAGAACAGTGAAACTAAAAATTGTACTTTAGCTAAATTCGAGTAGGATTGTTTTGATTTTCTATTGGAAATGCACTTACCCTGTGGGGTTTTTTGTTAGTTTGATTTTAATCTCTGATATTAAAGCTAGTTTGTTGTTCTCATGACATTCCTTATTGTCTGGTGTAGATTTAGTATGAGAATTTCTGGTAATTTTCTTCAAGATTTACTAGAATGGATCATTTTTTTCTGTGTTATGGAGCAAAAAGACATGAGATTTGTGAGAAGGGAAGTCAAGTGTCAGTAGCAATTCCAGGATTTGCACCTGAACTCTTATGTTCTGTCTTCCTAAATAATTGTGATAACTCAGTATGATGGAGTGACTGTATTGATGGATAATGGAAGAACAACTGATGCCATCCACCTTGACTTCTGTAAGGCTGACAGGGCTTCACACAACATCCTTGTCACTATATTGGGTAGACAGGACATTTGATAGACTCTCTTTTTTAGTAAGAAATTGGCTGGGTGGCCATATCCAAAGAGTTGTAGTCAATGGCCTAATATCTAAATGCAGATCAGTGACAATTGCCCATGCATACCTCATGAAATTCAACCAGGCCAAATGCAACATCCTACACCTGGGTCCAGCAATTTCTTATGTCTGTGCAGAAGAAGAACTGATGGAGAGTATATCTTTAAACCAAAGTAGGATAGGTTTAGATTAGGTATTAGGAAGAAACTCTTTACTGTGAGAGTAGTGAGACACTGAAACAGGTTGCCCAGAGAAGTTGTGGATACTGCATCCCTGGAAGGGTTCAAGGTTGGGTTGGAAGCAGCTTTGAACAACCTGATCTAGTTAAAGATGTGTCTGCATGCAGAAGGCAGGTTGGAACTACATGGCCTTTAAGGTCCCTTCCAATCCAAACCATTTTATGATAATAGTGAAGGGTGACAGCAGGATGTAAGAGAGATGAACCACTTGTACTTGATTTTTTGTTGTCTGATGGGTTAGAATGTTTCCATAGGAAAAAACTCTTATGCAAGATTTAGTCAAATTATTTGCTCTACTCTTGACTTCTTTTGCCCATAGGTAAGTCACTCTGTTAAAATCTTTTAAACTTCCAATATAAACATGAAAATGTAAGACAAGAAAATATGAAAACAAAGCAGGTTATCCAGTTCCCTTGAATTTTGAGATGTAAAGGCTTACAGTGTTTGCTCTGTACATATCTGTATTAAGGTTTTCCCCAGCAAGGAGCATTTCTTATGTTGTGAAAGCTTGCAATTTTTAGAGTTTCTGATCTTACAGCCAGTTTACAGGCACAGTAGTAGTACAAATCTATTTCTCTTTGCAGTTGAATAATCTTGCTGAAAAATCATGACAAGGTTAAGAGACAGGCAACTGGAACGAAATGCATTTTCACATATGGGAAATAAGATTTACTGGAAAGTGAGGCAGAAAATTCTGGTTGCTCATATACATGAAAGCTGTTAATGTCACCTAGATCAGGTTAAAGCAGGCAAGGAAGTCTCACAGGATTCTGTGGGCTTATGTTATATGACTAGTCTGTAGGCTCCATGTGTTTTCTTACTGCCCTGAGAAAAGCAAATGAGGAAATCCAAAAATTCTGTAATCAGTTTTATGTTAAAAATGGGCATCAAATGATGTTGTTATGAAAGTCTTATTTGTTGAAGATGAGAGTATTGAAGCAGAGTATTTGCTCAGGGATACTTTAGCTATATTTTCAGAAATATGTTTAAGATCAGCATTTTCCTTAGTAAATGCCAATATTAAACATAGAATACATGCATAATTAATATGCAAAAATAATACATAAGTAGAAAAAATACCCCACTAGCAGCAGGGCATTTTTTTAATTGCAGCTACCTTTGCTTTGTATAGATTCTCTTTTAGCATGATAGTTTTGTGTAGTTATACATCTATATCCACATTTGCATTGAATGAATATGCCTTAAAGACCTTTCCAATCACAAAGGGAACCTGACTGAATTGAGCTTCATCTTCCTATTGTTACACAATTACTGTGGAGTTGTGGGGATGGAAATTATTTCTGCATCTAATAATATATTCCCTCTCTCCTTTCTGTTGTTGATTTCTTCCTTTTTTCTCATAGAAGAGAAAGGCTAAGAAGTTTCAGTTGACTGACTCTCTATGAAACATGTGCATCTGTTTTGTGTGGTTATCTGTCCAGGTTTTGAAATAGCTGTATAAGATTTTTAATATCAATCTTATTCTAAAGGTTCTTAAATGGCTATCCTTACCGACCTTTACTGCCTTAAAAACAGGAGTTGGAAATAATGTATTGACTAGATTTATTAATAGAAATCCCTGGTGGCAACAACAGAAAACTACTATTAGCCAGAGAATCACTTTCTGGGTTTCGACCAGTGTTCCTGCGCAGGTGAGGAAGAAATCCTGAATACAACAGATAATTTCACAGCCCACAAAACAGAAATTCACAAGAAAGAACAGACATATCCCTCCAGTGTCTACATCAGTATCTGCAATACTAGGAAACCTGCCTAAATGTTTTGGAGGCTGTCCATCCATTCTAGGGTGACCAATTTAAGATTCTAAAGACAATTGCCTAATGCTCAAAGTTGCAAGATAAGAATCTATTCAAACCGGGCTTGGAATGCATGATTTGTAAACAGCAATCTTTCTCAAACTGGGCACATGGAATTATTAAAAGCCCTTAGAGTTCTACTTTAAAAAATGAGATTAGGTGTTGTAAAGATATATATCAATGGTCAAAGTCTTCAAATGTATCATGATATAACGATGGGGCAGTGAAACGCCACAGGGAAATCAACAATTCAGTAGGTCTTCCTTTAAAGTGGAATCAAACAGTACATGGTAAATAAGACTTAGGAATGACATTGAATAACAGAATAAACTATGCAGCAGCTGATGATTTAATGAGCAGTGTCCCTCTTAGGAACAAAGGAAGTCGTAGTCCTCTGGAAGATGTGTGCAAACATGTCATTAGACTGAATTGCATACGCAAAATGAAATCAGAAATGTTTTTAATACAGTATTGTTTATGTTACCAAGGCATTGTGAGGCAAGCAGCCTGGACCATGCAGCAACTGTCAGCTTTAGCTGACAGCACCTTGTGTGAAAAAAAATAGCATCCACGAGTGGATGTTCTCTGCTTTGGCAAACATTATGAAACTTGCTGGTAGCATTCGCTACAAGCTGAACTCTCCTTTTTGATAGACTTGGGGCTTTCTCTTTCCCATGCTGGTTTCTTCACCACTATTCTGTTGCTCTAATTTTGCAAAGACTGTTTTCCTCTTAGGCTGGTCTTTCCAGACCCTGTATGCAGAAAATCCTGTTACCACTTAATGATGCCCTTTTGTCAATGTCAGTCTTTCCCCCAGCATTTAACTGGCTCCTAGCCTGACTCTGCTATACTTGCTTGCTTCTGCTCTGTGCTTACTGTTTGGATCTAGGTCAAATTTCCCCTACTAGTTTTGGAGGACTCCCTCTATCTTTTTCCTTCTACTTTGCTGTTCTTATAAATCCTCCAAGTCTATTTAGGTCAATTCCCAGTATTGTTCCATAATCTTTTTCCCCAAAAGATACATAGTTCTGTTATCTTCCCAGCATATTCCCAGCATACTCGTGTAGTCTTAATAGTTGTACAGACTCAACACTGAACATATTTTCCAGCAGGCATTTGTTGCCTGTTGGCCACAGCACATGGCTGCTACAGCAGTTTCATGTTCACTGCTACTACCTGAGCTAATGGGCAGCCCCAGCTGGAACAAACGTGCTCCCTCACTGCTGACTGATTGATCATCCTTCCAGCCAGACTGTTCCCACTCATATTGCACTGATTACTAATCCTGAGATCTGAAGGCTTTGGGTTTTCATTTTTTGTTTGATGTAAAAGGTCATGACTTTCCTCAAACACCAGGGAGTCCTCAAAATTTTGTGAGCCAGAATATTTAGGGAATTACACTAGCCCTGGGAAACCTGATTCAGAATTCCATCAAATTCCTCAAGTCTGTTTTCCATTTGTGTTGGGATCACAAAAATATTGTGAATATGCAGTAGCTAAAGTATTCTTATATTATTCACTTTACTTGAACTGTTCGTTGTGGTTCTGTATTAATAACACTGTGTTGATCTTAAATTTGATGTGAATAAAACTAAGTTCTCTCTCGCTCTTTTTTCTTTTTTTTTTTTAATCTAGATGTGAAAAGAAATATAGAGGGAGGCCTAAATTTTCATCCATGTGAAAATACATTTCCAACTAGTCTTTGACCAAGTTAATACAAATCACATTTAGGCTTTGAAACTATTATTCTTTTTTTAATCCTCAAATGTGAATGTATATCAGTTATAATTTATTTATACAAACCTATCATGAAATATCATAGTAGTAAGACTTGTGAAGTTTTCCTACACAATGCTGTGGATAATGTTATAGATTTTTTTAACCTAATTATATTGTTTCTGTCATTTTACAATAGTGCAAAGCACTGCAGGCTGTTTTCCCTTTTGGGACTGTATCATCTAAACTGTCACCTTGTATACCTGATAAAAGAACAGAACTCTGTGTGTTTTGTTTTCTTACAAAGTTGGCTTGAGGAGGCTCACAAGAGCATTACACAACTGAGAATATGAGGTGTCAGCAAACAGCAAAAGAGAGAAAGCAATTCAGACTCTTTCTGTTGTCATTGGTTCCTAGAATGTCTCACTGAAACAAGTATAAGCAAACAGATGAGTGCAAATATGTAGTTTTAAGACCCCAAAGGATGACTAGGTAAACAAGTTTGAAATACTGCTTGGCCGTATAATAAATTATTAATTAGTCCCTTGATTTTCCCACAGTAGAAATGATGGCTATTATACTGTAACATTTCTCTTTACCAGAGTATGTTTTGGCTTATTGTCTTGTGCAGAAAGTTCTGTATTTTTTCAGTCTCACAAAAGCTTTCATTTATCATTCATGTTTTACCTTCAACTAACCTGTGCCCTAAAATGTTCATTGCTGCGTTTATATAATGAGACAGGACAAACAACTTTTCCTAATTCACAGATATTTCACTTTTTTTCACATTTACCCCATGTTCTTACCAGAGACAACTCAAGTGACTTTACATCAGTGGTCTGTTTATCTCCCTAGCATGTATGAAATGTGCAGGTTCAATTTTTACACACTCTTATTACTTCAATTAAAAAATAATAAAAAAATAAATCTAAGATTCCATTTTACTTCATTTTGTACAGCTGGAATGATCTGCACTCGGTACGCATAGCTCTGGAATATGTTAAGTCTTGTGTGATGTAGCTTTCACAAGATGAATATTTGTTGTGACTTAAAAATCCATCCATAAGTCCACAGATGATATTATGCAGTGTCAAAAGGAGGGAGAAGTACTTCTTGCAATTTCTATTATTGGTTTCTTATGTCACTTTTGGAAGCAAAAAGCATAGTAAATTAAACAATGTATTGAACTCTCATAAAGGATGTGAGAGTCCAATACCAGAGGGGATCCTGAAAATGCACCTAACTTATCCTCTAGTCATGGGCAAGGTCAGCTAAACCCAAGCCACTTCTGATATTTATCTGTGGGGATCATGAGTCTTATTTTTGAAAATATTTATTTTGGGAATGCTGATTTCACATTTTTCAGCAACTCGGAACAGCAGTGGGTTAAACTCCATTTACTGTCAGGTTTGAACTTGTTCTTCTGGTCAAAATCTTGATGTGCAAATACCATCTACTGTGTCTACAAGATCTCTTCTGTTTCCTAGTACACTTGCGTGTTGTGGTGATCTGACTTTTCTGACATTTTTGCTTTCAAAATACTTCTCTTTTATTCTCTTTTGGTTTGATATAATTAAGAAGAATATGTTAAAAGCAACATAAGAAAAAGCATTGTCTTTTAATCATTAAGGTTTATTTTTTTTAATTATTTAAAAAAATAAGTATTTCAACACTCTTACTAGAGCAGGATGTACAAAAAAACTCTACCTTTCCATCAAGCCTAAATATCAGCATTACTAGGTACTGTGATTCCAGAATTGCTGAGAGTATGTTTTTTACTTCATCGCTTTGCAACAATTCCTAGAACAATTTTGCAGATAGATCTCAAAGCTTATATTCTTCCTGTCTATTCCAAACTAATCGCTCTCTTCTACTCTTTCCCAAAAAGAACCCTAAAATCAGTGTCTCATGAATTGAAAAGTCAAGACTGGCTTGTTAAATTTCATCCATAGCTGTACCTATGTTTGCAGATCAATTCTTTTGGGGTGAGATGGGCTTACTTGAAAGGACAGAATTTAATTTTAATAATACTTTCCTTCATTCATGATTCAAGCAACATCAGCAAAATAGTAAAATAGTAGTGGCATTTCCATGGTAATTCAATATTGAAACAATTGAATAGAATTGCTATCCATGGGGAAAACAAACAAACAAACAAAACAACTGGTGGAAAATCCCTTAGCTCATTCATTAGGGAGCACTTGAAATACAGACAAACCTATTTTTATGCATGTGTACTATATACATTCAAACTAAACATAAATGTATGAAAGCTTCCTATACTTTGCTGTGATTTCCCAGTAATCTTCAGAAGTGTCATTAGCTACAAATTAGTTCATAATCTCTTTTGATGTTGCACTGCTAGTTTATGTTATAAAGAAAACAAAAAGCCCGAGATGTGCTACAGTCACAGAAATCCACAATATTCCAATATACTGCTTATACTTAGACAGCATTTGTGCAGAAAGAAAATTTCCTACTCCTACAGAGTGGCAGAATTACATACAAAGACTCAGGAAGGAAAAAAATATGATGTTTAGGGCCAGTTAACCTTAATTGCATCTATTTTACTAAGAAAATAAATTGTTCAATTTATGTTCTTTTCCTGTTTTAAGAAAGAATAGCAGTCATTTACTCTAAACTTTTGAAGGTGGGGTTATATATCCAGGCAAGTCAGTATGATCTTTCTTGAATATAATCCACAGTGGATCTACAGGAAGTTTCTTATGTCTCTGCAGTATGGTTAGTTCTGGATTACTTGGCCCATACACAACCAGAGCTTGAAAACTGAAAATAAACACTTAGACTAAAATAGACTTATGAAAACGATCAGGCAGCTAGAAAATCGGCAGCTCAATCTATTTTGAGAGATGTTTTAGGTATAACTGTCAGCTATCTCAAGGGATTAAAGCTTGGGTAGCATCTCTTGAACTTGTCAGAAAGATAAAAATAAGATCCAGAGGATGGAAACTGAAACTGGAGAAATTTAAAAAATGCTGATAAATGTACATACTTTCAGCAGTAAGAGTAATTGACTGTTGAGAAAGCTAAGCAGGAGCTGTTAGGATTTCCTACCTGCATAAAATTCTTGTTCAAGATCAGTATTTTTTCCATTAGATGTTATAATATAGTCAGAAATTAATTCTTGCAGTTTTCTTATATATGAAATAGGTCTCAAATCATTCTTTCCAGCTTTATTTTTCATTTGTAAAATTGGGGTAGTTTAGGAAACATGCTGTTACCCAGGCATCTATGGTATATTCAGTGGTCATATCTAATATCTGATAATACCCTGATTTTCTCTGCTTTACTATTCTCTTTCATTATTAGAAAGGTAAAACAACATCTCTTATAGCCTGGAAAACAAGCAAAATAATTTAATCCAAAGACCTTTTTTTTTGCTGTCAACACTAGTCTTTTTTTGCCAAATAAAATAAAAAAAAAAAAGTGTCTGAATGAGGAAGCAAAGTCAGGAGATATGCTGACTTCTTGCTACACTACAAGCATCCACAAATAAGTTTAAAAGTTTCAAAATAATTTTATAACTCACAGGCAAGCCTCCAGCTGCCTGCTCTAGTATGTTGCACTGGAATCTCCTTTTGAAAGCCTACAACAAAGTTTTGAAAGACATCTGTTATCTTGTTAGAAATAAATGGTACCATATAATTTTAAGTACTCCAAAACATCACCAAGCAATTTGAGATAAATGTTGGTTAGACAATAAGCAGTTAATGGAGATCAGATAATGCCTGATTAACTGAGCCCTTGAATCTGAAACAGGAGAACCTTGACTTTGAATCAGTCCCTGAATGGTATCACCATCTCTATACAAAGAACTTATTATTTCATGTATTTATTTCATTACCTTTATAGTATTTTTCTTTTCTCCACTATGCCAAGCTATGTGGGATGAAAGCTCTGCATGCGCTTCAGGTATTTGACATCTTTTATATGATGAAATCCTGTTGTTTATGACATGCAAAAGCAAAAAGAGTATTCTAACCATATTTGAACAAATGTAATACTACTAGGTTCATGCTAGCTGCATGAAATAAGCAGGACCTAAAATGGACTGAGATGACAAGTTTGAGTTCGAGTCCAGAGATGATGATGAAAAACTTGAAAATTAGATGTATGGAGTTATTTTTTCCCATAGATACTATTTCTGATTAATCCTGTATTACTTCTTGTTGCTCTTAAACAGTCTTGATTTATCTTCTTTTTTCATAGTATAACATCTGTAATTTACTGGACAATACATTGTATCCCTTGAAGCTAGCCCTAAGGAATATTAATATAAGGGAACTTTCAGAGATTTTTGGATTTGGCTGTTCTACACTACATTATAGAGCACGGTGCCTGCTTGAAAGGGAAGATATCTTCTTCAAAGAAGGAAAATCCCTGTTTTAGTTTAGCTTGGCAAACCAACTTTCCTAATTTAAACTGAAGACTCAAATTGAAATCTGAGCTTAAAGGAAACAGAAACTAAGTAGAGCAGTCAGAGGAAAAGAAACAAAAGCCTTGATGAGGCAAATGCGAGTTCACAGCAGACAGAGATGTTGGAGAGAGTCTGATCTTACACTTAAAAGATGGAGACAGTTGGATTGATTGGTCAGACTACATAGCACCTATTTAAAAAACAAAAAGGTATATAACTCCAGGCAGAAAGTGGAGGTTATGCTGTACGTGATAGGGGTCATTTTTATGAACACCTTCCCTTGCTTAAAGTATGGAAGATTTCCACATCCACAAAGCACATATATGAAGAACACTTATGCAACACTTGGGATTGTCTGGAGAGTAGGAAAAGTTTTTAAAGTCAAATTCAGGCAGGAGAATAAGAAAACAAAATATTTAAGAAAATTTCCAGGAAACATTGGTGTGATGATTCTATACTCATGGAATGACAACTTTGAAGGAACTGGAATTTCAGAAAAATATGAGCACATGACTTTGGGAATCAAACAGGCTTATTTTCTATCCTCAGAAGGCTGCCTCTGATACATATGTCCTTAAAAAATGTGTTTAAAAGCTAAATAATATGAATGAAAAGATCAAAATAGAGTTACCCAGATAATTTTAAGGTTATTGTTCTGTAACACCAGTTAGCAACTAAGTTCCACAGAGCTGCTCGCTCACTCTTCCCAGTGGAAGTGTGGAAAGAACTGGAAAAGTAAAGGAGAGGAAACTCATGGGTTGAGATAAAGACAGTTTACTAGGAAAAGTGAAAGCCACACATGCAAGCAAAGCAGAACAGGATCTTATTCACTACTTACAATTGACAGCCATCCCCAGGACACATAACAGTGACTTGAGAAGACAAGTACCATTACTGCAAATGTCCCCTCTTTCTTCCCTCAGCTTTGTATGCTGAGCATGCCATCATATGGTGTGGAATGTCCCTGTGTTCATTTGGGGTCATCTATTGCAGCTCTGTTCGCTCTCAACTCCTTATAAACCCCCAGACTCCTCACTGGTAGAGTGGGATGAAAAGCAGAAAAGGCCTTGACCCCATGTAAGCACTGCTCACCAATAAGGAAAACATCCCTCAATTATCAATGCTGTTTTAATCATAAATTCAAAACACAGACCATATCAGCTACTATGGAGAAAACTAACTATCCTAGTCAAAACCAACACAAAAGTGCAGGGGAAAACACAAGTGGGAAGGGCCAAGTTTCTCAAAATGAAACAAGAGGAAGACAAAGGGTTTTTTCATTCTTCCAATTGTGCCATGATGTTATATATATTGACTCTTTAGTGATAATATTAGTTATGCTCTATATTGAATTAATGACATGAACACTCTTCAATGATACTCAATATTTTTATTTTTAATATTTTTTCTAAGAGGATACATTACATTATTTCAACATCTTCTGTCTGGTTGTATTTGATTCTTATCAACACCACCAAACAAAACCATAACCTAGGATGATGTCATTTTGATAAGAGAAAGCCATGTTTCCTGACAAGTATGTAAGCATCTACATTTAGTAACCCACCAGAAACTAGTCTTTCCATCTTTCCTGTGAGATGCTCTGATAGCCCTGTTATCTATAGATGGTTTACAGTCATCTGAAGGGAAAAGGGCTCATTGTGCTAAGTATATGCCTTATTTTCTCAAGAGATATGTATTATATACTTGTAATAGCCTATTATTAATATATGTACATGATTACTGTAAATATTGAAAAGAAATCAAGGCTATGAATAACACTGTAGAGCTGTTATAGAAGGTTGAGATTGAATTGTATCTGAACCACAAGTAACAGGTGTTACTCTTACCTTTCTCTTTTGTGTGTATATGGATAATCATATAAAATACTACTAAATATTATTAGTATTACTTTGAGTTATTAACAAATTATCTTGGTAAATTTCTGTTAGAAATAATTTCCTTTAAAAAGGACCTTCATTAAAACTGTCACATTAAGATACTAGAGACAACAAAATACTAAAGGATATTCCATAATTCTTGGACTGGGGGCCTAAGTTTCAGAGACTAGTGAAAGTAAACTTAGATTTTTTTCTAATATCTTACTTTTGTGATCCTGATTCTCAAGGAATTGGAGACAGAACCATTTGTATTGAAACTCAGTAGTGTCAGATTTAAGAAATAAAATAATCCACCAGTAAGGAATTTGCCAACAGAATTTCCTCTTCTCATAGCTTATCAATATATTGCTTTTGATATCATAATGTAGTATTGCTTCGGTAAGCCCTAAATGCATGGAGAGCTTTGTTGGCATCTAGCTGAGCTCTAAAATACTTCCCGGATATTTAAAATTGTCACTAGTTGAAACCAGCGACAGGTATAATTTTAAATATTTTATAATAGTAAAATGATGTTGCATAATCTTGCCCCATGAGACATATAGAGGAAAACAAGACACCTGAGAGGACTTAGGCTCAGAATTTTGAATGATAAGCTCATGTTAAGATACCTGTCTGAGATACATGGTGTGCATTGCTTCTGAAACTTAGATTGAATACATAGGAAATACTTTGTGAGCTTTCCATGTGATGCATATTTCATGCCATTAAGTCCTGCAAGCTTTTGAATGTTACTCCTGTCTTAGTTCAAGGGAGAACTAAGATATCTTTGTTGGCCAAGAGAGAGAAAAAAGAAAGGCCTTCTTCCCCCAAGAAGATCAGCCAAAAAAAAAAAAAAATAACCCTCTCCTTTAAATTTAGAAAGCAGAACTTTAATTAGAAATATATATATATATGAAAAGGATAACAGTTCTTAACCACTATCTATCTATCTATCCATCCAGAAAGGACCAAACAAAAAAACCCCAGTTTATAATAAACCCTTTAAACAAAAGGAAAACAAACGTTAATGTCCTCCGTAAATATATTTACGGACAGCAGATGGCGATGTCGTGCCTCGGGCTACCTTAAAAAAGGATGCAGTTATATGCCGTCTTCCCTGCTCCTCCTGGCCTGGGGACACAACACTAGTCTCACAACACTAGACTCCCGTGTCAGGTCAGACATTCATTCCATCCCAGCTCATAATCTGAATAAAATTTTTTAAATACTTATTGCCTTTTTCATTAGGCAATTTTATGTAATATATATATATTTTTCATCATCCACAGTTTCTAATTTTTCAGATAGTAAAATTTAACTTGAGTTGGCTGACATCATCTCACCCTTTCTGCCTTCCTACTTTCGGATAACATTCTCTGCATCCTCATTTTGCTCTTTATAACATAATCATACAGGGGTTTTCAGTACACTGAAGACTGTTCTAATTAAGCAAATGGTAAAATAGGTTGGAATTTTTTCTAGCTCATTAAATTAGCTAAGGAGATACGCTCCCTTCAAATAATTGGAAGAAAAGTTGTTATGAAAGATTTTAATAAAAAATTGATATACGCTTTTATTTTAGGCTTTAGCTTTTTTGGACATTCTAAACAGAAGATGCTTTTCCGACATAAGCATAGCTTATTCAAGATAATTCTTCACTAGGTTCTAGTTATTACCTAATCTAATTATTACCTAATCTTGGCTGATTATATTTCAATCCTTTCAATAGATAAATACTTAAAAATATTTAAATACCCAAGACGCAAAATGCCGGAACAAATTAAATCATGTAATGATACTTTTTTTCCCTGAAGTGAGGCTAAAATAAAGGGAAGTACTTGTTACAATCTGCTTAAATATTGCAGAAAGAATTTCAGATTAGAATATTTTCCCCAACAAAATTAAAACTCATACCAAGTTATTCGTTGATTTCAAAAGCTGATTTTTTTATTAATTAATTGCTAAAAGGTGCAGAGAGAGGGAAGAAAGAAAGATTGGAAAAATACCAAGATTAATTTTTAGAAGCAGAGAGAAAGAATACCACCACAAAACTAACCTTTTTTACCAGAATATCGGTGTATGCATGGGGAGGGGAGGGGGGAGGATCCTTTTTAGCCTCTTTTTTTCCTGTTTCTGTTGTTTTCTTAGATGTTTTCTCTTAGCAGCAGGGGTCTTAGCTCTCTGGAATGCAGACAGGGTGCTTGGGCTCTGCTGCCCATGCTGTCATGCTGCAGGGATCTGTGCAGAGCTCTCCCTGA
Organism: Sclerurus mexicanus; assembly: GCA_013396755.1. Taxonomy (NCBI): domain Eukaryota; kingdom Metazoa; phylum Chordata; class Aves; order Passeriformes; family Furnariidae; genus Sclerurus; species Sclerurus mexicanus. The sequence goes on along the minus strand of VWZF01000360.1, from coordinate 192,132 downwards.
GCTGGGCCTTCCTGGCCTTCAGATATATGGAAAGTCAGAGAGATGAGGCAAACTCATGTAGTGCAGTGCATCTCAGTTCTCTCCAGGCCAGCACAGTCTCAGTCTCTTCTGTGGCAGTCAGACAGCATGAGGTGGTGAAGAGAAGAGGTTGGGAGAGGTGGGGGAGCGATTCCCAGCTGAGGTAGCTCGTTCTGTTTTCCCCTTCCTTGCTCCTGATTTCCCCAAATTTGTCTTCAGTTTTTATAGCATTCAGAAGAGGATTGTGCGTGGTTCCTTGGCACAAAGTCTTGTTCAGATGTTCAAAACTATAAGATATCCTATACAGTCACAGGATTTTCTGGCAGGATGTTTTTTTGTAGGACTGCTTTAGCTATAACTTTTTTTTGTGAGAATCTTCACAAGCAGATTGTCACTTAGTAGAGCTTTGCTGACACAGTTCATTATGACAGGATGTTTTTTAACAGGGACTGGGTGCTGGATAATGGAGGAATATTATTTATTACCTTTTTGTGTGTTACCTGTATACAACAGTACTAAATACTACTACTGTTCATTTATAGGAAGAACACAGATAATACTTAAAACTATTATAATGGGATATTTTTTATTCCAACTAGGGAGGAGGTTAATTTTAAAACTTTCTGTTTTGACAAGTTCAAAAACCTTAAAACCTGGGAAATTCTATCCATCACAGTTTTTATAAGAGGTCTCTGAATACCTGGGCAATGTCCAGGGACCTAGGCAAGAGAGGTAGTGATGTGCTTATACTTAGAATATAGTATAGAAAATATTAGAATTTAGTGTTTTTAGTGCTTTTGATCACTAAACTAGCAAAGCTGGTATGGATTCTTGTAAAAAATCTTGAGGAACCGGATGAGTGAAAATCTCCTGCTAAACTCCATACGTCAAGGGAGTCCCCAGGTATTGGAAACTACGATTTCAAGAACTCTGCATGTTCTGCCTCCAAATAAGATCTGAAGTCTTGGCAGTAATCTGAGACAAATCACAGTTTATGAAGTTAGGACAGATTTAAAAATAGATTAGTCAGTGCCTATTTAGGAAATGGAGCCAAAGCAAGTTCCCTGAGATACATCTCTGTATAGATGCATTGCATTTGTATAATGTCTTTGAAATTCATAGCCTGAGTATGAAGTTTTTTCACTAGAAAATTTCATCATGTGTTTTAAAATGTGAGTTATTCAACCATAAGAAGATCAGAAAATGTTGAAGAAAGATTTTATGAAGTCCAACAGAAATGCTTCCTTTGCCACATTGAACTTGTCATGCCTCTGGTCATTTTTTTATTTTTTTTTTGCAAAAAATATTGCTGTTGTGAGGCCCAAACAAAAGACCTCCTAGGAAAGTACAACCAAAGAGTGACAGAAAACAATGATGCAAGTGTACCCTTTGCTGAGCATATATTCCCCTCTTATTGAAGTTAAGCAAAATCTGTCAAGAGAAGAAACAGAAGTTAGGAAACGTGGTTTAAATTAGAAGGAAGAAAGTGACTAAATTTAAAAGATGCAATATCCTATAAAGAAATTAAAATTGCTAAGAATGGAACTATTCTATCTGGGATTTAGTTGCACAGTTAGAAAAGTTGTACAGTTGTATAATTAGACTTACAAATAGCTAAAGAAAAACAAAAAGTGGACTCATCACTAAAAAGTCACTGTAACACACAGAAAGCCAACTAATTCCGAAGCAAAAATCAGGCTTACTGATATAAACCTCTGTGATGTGTTCCAAAATTGTGATTGAATTCTTCTAGACACATTTGAGAGTGTGTTCTCATTTATAGGAGGTCATGCCTGCATGAGCTTTTGAGAGCGAAACCCAGCTGCTACATGAGTGAATTAGCTGTGCCACTGTGTGAAGAAAAAAACCCAACCAAACCATAAAAGGCAACTTCAATCAGCAAGTATTTTATGAGTTCATCAGTTAAAGGTCCAAATGGATATAAGACCTAATTAAATTATCTGAATAATTTTTGAAGGGATGCAGCATTGCCTGTTACTGTGAGCAAAGGTAACTGAAGATCCAAGAATGTCTCTCTGAGACTCCTTGAAGAGTAAGCATGCAGGCCTAGAAAGGGAGAGGGAAATATATTTGTGCTGGTTTAAGGGTAAACTGTCAGGAGAAATGGACCCAGCACAAGAGGGATTATAAGTCAGAATTACAATTTAATGAAAGGTATTACAATAGCTACACTGACACAAAGAGAAAACTGCTTTCAACTCACCAAAACCCAGCAGTATAACCCAGTGTCCTGGGGCACAAGCCCAAAGAGGGTTTGTTAGCCCTTATGCTGAGACCCACGTGGTTCCCCCACGTCCAAAGCAAAAGGAAGTAAAAGAACCTGTTGGTGCAGATGATGGCTGGGGTCTGGTCAAGAGTGATGGTTTCCTCCTGTCAAGGTCCAGCTGCTCCTCTAGATCCAAGAAAGTTCCCAAAGGTTTCTTACGCCCCGCTTATGTACCTTCAGGGAGCACCCAGTCCCTCCCCCAGGGCGGAGACTCACACAATGGGTGATTAACTCTGAGTCATGGGGTGTTGTTGAACCATTGATGGCCCATTAGCAGCCACACCCCCTCAGGCTGGGTGTGAAGGTGCTAACGACTCCCTGGGCGGCTGCTGCAAATGGTCCATTGTTCTTGGGAAATGAATAGAGGGGGTAGAATACGTAGCTTTGATCACCCCCACACAGTGATAACTGGTCCCACTTGCTGAACTAGGACAATATTTAATATAAATATCTAATGGGCCTAAAGAAAAATTTAATTTTTGTTTTTTTAAATCCCTTCAAGTCTGGGGTTTGTTTTGCCCTGTGTTCTGTTTGAGGTGAGATCTGCGCTGTCGTGTAACAGGTGTTTGATTGTCTCTATTAAAAAGCTAAGTGAGGCTGACATGAGAGAAACAAGTTTTTAGAGTGAAACATGAATAAAAGCTCGAATAAGCCTGGTTTATACTAACAGCTCTTATTTCCTGCACATTTGCTATGATTTGATACCCAGTTGCACAGCCTCTAGGTGCAAACTACTAGTTTCTTTGCGCTTTGTGGTGGACTTGGTCTGTATGGGAAAAAGAGCAACCAAGCAACCACATTTGTCTAACAGATTAAAGCAAGAGGTTTTTTTAAGAAAAATGGGCTTATTGATTGTACTGCTGTAAAACAATAAATATTTTTATTATCTTCTGGCACCAGCTTTCAAGCTGTCAAAAAGAGCTATATAAAATTTGTATTAAACTTTCCAAGTGATGTAAAATATATAAATCAGTAAGACTAGAGTACAATAGAACTATCTCTGTAACTTGAAATGGTAGTACTAAATATAAACCTTGCAAAAGGGGCGTGGTTAACAATATAATTCTATATACAGGTGTGGTATAGTACAGGAAATACTTTTGCTGCTTTAGTTTCTTCACTATCCCTTCAAACTTTGTGGTGAGATTCTGATTTTCCTGCATCAGACCTTCAATTTTTATCCTCAATACTTCATTTAAGAAGCAAAATTTCTTCACCGGTGTTTCTGTGATCTGAAGGATGTGCTTAATGGGACTTTGATTCACTTTCATTTAGCTCTTGAGCACCTTATAAGACAAATACTCATTAGCAGTAATAAAGAATGCAGTAAATATCCAAATAAATTTCTATAGAAATGGTTACACTTGCATTTTCCTATGTTTTTCTTTTTCGTTTATGTGAAGAATGTTATCTGCAGTTGTAAGAGTTTTGACCTCAGTTCTATGAAATAGTTTGATCTGGAAATAGTGGCATGCTTGAGAATAAGATACCATGACATTTGCTCACTAGCTCTTGTTATTTCACTTAGTACCTTTTTGGTTCTGGGACCTTGAAAAAGTTATACCATTTCTGCCCTAAAATTTTCTGCATAGAAAAGGGTAAAAAGGTGCCTAATAAGTTTAATTTGCATTCTAGTCTCATGCTACCTCAAATTTATTTACACATCGTTTTTGTATTTTTTGCTGCTCCACCCTACAACGGTGCTTTATAATCTTAATTTCCTTAGAATACGACAATTCACAATGAGGCACTTTTGGGATTTCCTTCCTGAATAATGTCCCACCTTCCTGGATTCCGTTGCCCTTTAGGACTGCCTCCCAAGGGACTGCCATCAAGACTCACAAAAGTCTTCTCTCTGGAAGTCCAAGATATATGTTCTGGTGACCACCCTCCTTATTTTTTCAGAGACTCTAAAACTGTCATTTTGTGATCACTGGTGAAAAAGTCAAAAGGTAGTCAGCGAAGAGAAAGAATTTAAATGTTTGCATATTAAAAAAGTTGTTGCTAGCAGCGGCATCCAGTGGCTGTGTGAATAAACTGCAAGGACCCAGAGATTAATTCAGGAGAGACTTTTTCGAGTAGGAAAGGTTTTCCTCCTCTAGGTTGTATTACTGACTAAAAACAGGCACAAATTTATTTGAAGTTCTGCAGAAATGCAAGAAGAAAAAAATTAAAGATATTCTCTGCAAAGCTGCCTCTTGTCTAGTTCTATACTTCAGAAATGGTGCATGCAAGGATGCTCTCTGTATCAATCTCTACCTAAAAGGTCTACAGAGGAGGAGTATAGATATTTAAACTTAGGCACATGCTGCTTGAAGCTGAAGGATGATCCAGTCTGCTTCAACTGGACAACTATATACAGATGACAGTCATGACCTTCAGCCAGGTTAGTGCAGAGGCATGTACTGGATACTATAATACCTCAGAGGCAGTGTTTACTGAGTCAGATTCTGAGCTCAGGGAAAGCAAGGATTCCTGCCTACTTCCTGGTTATAGTGGCTGAGGGCACTGGATTTATTTACCTTGAGAAGAGAAAGCTAAGGAGATTCCTGTGTGCTGTCTTCAAATACCTTAAAAAGGATTATGAGGAAGACTAAATCAGACTATTCTCAGAGGTACGCTGTGGAAGGATGAAAAGCATGGTCATAAATTGCAACAAATAAAGGTCTAGATGGATGTGAGGAAAAATGTTTTCACAATAAGAAGAAATTATCACTGTTGGAGATTTTCAGAACTTAATTGGGCTTATCCGAACCAACATAGTATGACTTTGAAGCTACTTCTGCTTGAAGCCAGAGGTTGGACAAGATGATTTCCAGACATCCTTTCCAATCTATGTTTTCCTTTGATTCTATTTATGTTCTGTGGGCCTATGCCTCAAAGAGCACTGTTTTAGAAAAGTACAAAGTATAGGGAACAAATTACAATATTTTTGCACTGATTTTCCAGTCTTAGTTGTGGAGTTGGTACTACACTGCATTATCAGAAACATGTTTAAGATTGGGCATATTTTTCAGTGATTATCAGTAATTCAGCACATGTAGGGATGAGTATAATAACGATTGTGCTATAAACTATATATGTTCAGTTTTCTCTATAGATTGTCAAACTATACAGGCTCAGCAACACTTCTAGGTCTTATTTTCTTCTGAATTCTGGAATATTGGTTAATCCACTGCATTTTTACCTTTTGACTCTAAGCATGAAAACAATGCAGAGGCCCAAATATAAGCTCGATAGATAAAGTCATGTCAGACTAGGTACACTAGTCAAATATGACTTGAAATATTCTGTGTTGAACAGCTTAACTGCCTTTATGATTTTTCTGATATTATGATGTTGATTTTTGATGTCAGAAAGAGGATGTGAAATACTTGGGATTAAGTTTGGTGATGAACACCAAGTAATTCAATTGTCTTATGAACAGCTACTCTCAGTTTGCAGCATTACAAATGGGAAAAAATAGTTCACTTTGTTGGGTTGTAACATATGCTGGTCTAGGAAAGCTTCAGACTGTAAAAATTTTTTGCTTAGATACCACATTTACAGAAGCATTTGTAGTATCTCTGCTTCTCTGAGACAGAAGACAGTGATAAATGCCAAAGCGTAACTTCTGATTAATTGATCTTTTGACCTCAAATTATCAGACATCTGGTTGTATGTGTTAGTTGAGTGCATTATATCCGAAACTCAAAAAAGTAATAAATGTTGTCTGAAACTTATTAAAACTTTGCTATTTTACTGCTTATTCATGGAGATGGAGGCAAAGATGAGACAAGCAATGCACAAAGTAAATTATGAATTAACCATGTAATTGCTTTCTAAGTTCAAATCCATTTGAGAGTGCAACAGCAAATTATGAGGAAGGGAATAACCCACACTTAGCAATTTACTAATGGAAAAAGAGACTAACAGGATACAGATGTCAATGCAAGCCAAAGGAAAAAAAATGTGAAATTAATTAAACCAAGTTCCACAGTACTCTTTGATTGCTATTGACTACTGACAATATACTGATTGCTTTTCAGAGTCATGTGAAAATCTAGCTTTTCTTCTGATGAGTTCCTAGCCTGAATATAGCTTTATAAGACCACTGAGTAGTGGACAAAAAGGTATGAATTCCACACAGTGTGTTGTTAATGAAGTACTTTGTCCGGAACATTTACCTCCATTGTGGTGAAGCTAAACAGGGAGAGTGAGGCATTGCATTGCCTTCAGCATGGTATTTGTTTAATTGTTTCCCCATGGATCAGAAAAGTTGAGAATGTGTTAAGATGTTCATGTATAATTTAATTGCAAAGAGTTGCAAATTGTACTTCTCCATTAAATCATCATCAAGTTTGAGAAATTAATTTTTTCCCTGTCAGTTAAATAGGTTGATAACATCTATGAAGAGACTGCTATTATTTCAACATTAGAATTAGAAGCATAATCTCCAGAGGCCTTATTATTATTAGCAGCAAAATACAGCTGTTTTATAAACTACTTTTCACTAAGATAATAATAGTAGTAGTAATAATAATAATAATAATGATAATAATGTGATAGGCCTGGAAAGCAATTAAACATAAATGGGAAACTTTTTGCAATAACTATGTATTTTCACTATGACTTCCGATCTACACATAGAAGTTGGTTTACTTTTTCACCAGATAACACAAACAAATATTGCATTAACTCTCAATCATTTAATTAAGGGGGAATATATATATTCTGTCAAGTTCTTCTCGATACTCTAACTGACCAAATAAGAAAATGAGTTTAACAGGCATAGAAGATGTCTCAAGGCACACTGTTTTTCTCTTTACACCTGGGCATCCACAGCAGTCAATATTGCACTTGAGATACGAACAAGACATTTTTTTAGTCAATGATGGTCTTAATACTTGAGCTAGTTCTGGCACCTGAATAAACAGAACTGCTAATCTCAGCCTGCAGATTATGTTAATGTCACAGCCACATAAATCATGTAATGAAATCAATATTTCAATTAAATAAGATGGAAGGAAATAAAGGAAATTAGAGACCATCCTCTGAAGCAGCTACTGCTTTTGAGATCAGGTACTGGTCAAATTCTGTTTTGATTCACTGCATCTAACAGTAGGGCATGTGGAACTTGCATAGAAATATAAAACAATTAAAGGAATTATTTCTTTTTTTTCCTGTCCCATATTCATCACACTTTTTGAGATGTTGACTGATGATCTTTTTTCTACCTGCTATTTCTAACTCAAACACATATGTAATGTGTGACTTAAGATATCAGGGATTCAGTTTTCTTCTTTCTCTGATGTGAAGAGTTTTCTTGAAAAGGTTTTTTGTAAGTCACTGTTGTATGCAAGCGTGTTGCCACGTGCAACCTAGTATTTCCCATGCTGAACATAAAAATTCAGCAGCAGTTATTGCTGTTATTGGTAGTTGAACCACTAAGGCATAATGAAAAGGAAAGAAGTACTCGTAGCATCAACAGTAAAAGATAAGAGGTTTACTTCAAAAAGTAAATTACATGCCAGAGAACAGATACTTTAGCTACTAGTGACTGTTCCTCAGTTGAGTACAACAAAGCATTTATGTGACAAGTGATCTCTGCTGTGTAAACTCATGTATGAACTTTAAGTCTGAGGCTATGGGCTGCCAGAGTATACTCTGTCAAAATCTCTGCTAAGACCAAACTCTTGCCTCTGAGCTGGCAAACATATGGGTAGTCACTCTGCTCTGCTTGAAGCTGAGGGAGAACAAATTTTGGAATAAATGTTGTTTAATTTTGTTAATATGTTAATTTTGTTAATAAATTAATGATGAATAGCTAAGAGTAACTAGATGATTTCTAATCTGAGTAACTAGGGAATATGTGAGTGTGTGTGTATGTGTGTTATGTGTATGTGTATGTGTGTATATGAAGTTATCTGAACATCATATTTATGCTCTGGTGTGGAACAACAAAACCTTGATGAAATAGTTTAGGGCAAAAATCCTCTCCATAAATAAATAGCTATAACTTCTCTAGAGATTTAATTTTCTACTTTAAGTTAAAGGTGATATTGAAAGCACAGTTTAAAATGAAACTTTTCATTGCAACTTCTTAATAGTTTTCTTAGTGGAGATGCCTATGAATACCTGCAACCTTGGGATGGCTAAACTGGATATCTTTTAAAGGCAACTAAACTACAAGCTCCAGGTAGGCTTCAAATGCACTTCAGATTCTGGTGGAAATGTAAGTGTCCAGTCCAAGAACTGCAAAACTACTGGGGGGAGGGAGAACCAAATCACAAACCTCCCAGTAAACCCAAAAGTTTTGTTCTAAATTTACCAAACTGATATAAGAATAAATTCTATTGCTGTATCCTGTAGCTAGTTACTTAAATCTCCTAATTCCCCAAAGCTATGCTACCTTTCTGAGCTTTTGGTTTGTTACTAGCTAACAGCACTGAGAAAAGAGTCCTTTCTTTGACACAAGTGGTAGAATAATGGCTCTTGGACACCACAGAACTGTAAATCCTTTCTAACCATGTCATTTCAGTGTGACAGAATAGCTAACACTTCTGATGTCACAGATTAAGTGCAGACCACAAGCAATCTGAAAGTTCTCTTATTTCTTATCTGCAACCTAAATCCTGATTTTTTTCAGCATTACTTGAAAGCATTTAAACAATTTTATTTTATATACCAGAAGTTTGCCATTAAAAAAAAAAAAATCTGACAATACTCATTATGATGATTATTATCAAAACCTGAATACATGAAAAAAAATTGACTTAAGGAAATTGAAATGTGTTCTTTGTTAACAAGGCCATCAATGATAGGGCCAAAAGTAGAATATGATATAAAGAGATGAGGGAAAAGTATGTACAAAGCGGTTGCTGAATTCTACATTAGTTGCAAAACAAGATTTATCAAGAAAAGCTGTACATTTGGTGATTCATCTGCCTGCATCTCAATGAACTAGTGTATCACAGGATTTCTGGGAGAAAACTCGATTCATTGTATGCTTGAAATAACAGTTCATCAAGGAGTGTACTATCACTTTTGGCAAAGAAAAAAACCTTTTCTTGCATCTCAAAGAGCTAGATTGACTTTGAGGAATTAGGAGTCAGAACAGAATATGAGCTCTCATGGATGTTTACTTGCCTATTTCCCCCCACAAAACCCCTCTACCTTTAGGGGGCTAGTTTAGGATACAGATTGACTTTATGTATTTACTTCGTATTTTAAACCTCACTTTTCTTTGTATAAAACTGAATCACCTAATGGTTGAAAGAAGTGCAGAAGAAATTAGCTACTCTATCTAGTTTGAACTAGCGACTGCTAGAATAAGTTATGAATCTGGAAAACTGGTATTAGAATCCTCCAGTTAAGCACCTGATTGTATCAAACCTTTGTAAACCTCTCCCAGATTTTGAAAATTGCTGATGTTTAGTATATTTTTTAGTACTATGGAAGTTGAACTAGTTGATTATTACAGATAATCCACCATTGTAATTTTTTATCACAAGAAACAATTAGTCCTAGGCCAAAATTACAATGAATTTCCTGTAAGTAAAAAGATTTACTCTGTGGGAATAGACTCAAACTATCAGAAGTGGAATAAGTCATGCAAGAGATGGGTCTCTGGGGAGAATGGAGAACCCAGCCAGAATGCTTCTTTTTACTGTGTTGTAACATGAAGTTTTTACCCTTTTTCCCTGAGTTACCCCTCCCTCCCTGGACCTTTTGGCTTCCTAATTAGTATGCAAGCCTTGGCCAGGCCAGGTGAAGTCCTCTCATTGGCCCTTAGTTAACCCTTTCCCCATTGGCTGTTAAACCTTTAAATACCCCAACCCATACTGAATAAACGCTCTCTCTCTGCACCCTCTCCTGTGGTCTCAGTGTGTCTCTCTCCCACGGGACATGTCGGGGACCACGTGGGCGGAGGGGAGGGGAGGGTGAGGGGGAGCGCTCCCCTCAGCTGTCGCATTACTCCACTAAAATACAAGTTTTATTTGTTAGCCGCACTAATTTCCTGAATTTCCAGAAGTTACTACTGATGTATGAGCTTTATTTTCCTAGAAACGTATTATGCTTTCAATAATGAAAACTGAGCCAAGATTTAAACCCTCTTTGCTTTAATTTCACTTTTACATCAGAAGCTATTTCAGCGAAATAGAATAGGAACTGAAAAATCCTGATGTCACAAAGGAGACAGCTAACTACTTATTAAAAAAAAAAAAAGATTCAGCATGTAACTTTTCAAGGCAAGACTACCATCTTGTGGCCTTTCTGTATAGTGACTGGGTGAAGGCACACATTTTGCATAAAGATATGTGAAGAAATTACACTCACTTCTACTTCTGTTTATTGCTAGCAGTGTACGTCTGTGCAGACAAAGCTTATATATCTTTCAATGGAAGTGGTTTTGAATCAAAGACTTATTTGACTTTACGTATGGCTGGCGCAACAGAGGTAGAATAATATTCAGAAGCACAACACAAATGCTTTGTATAAATCCCTGCTGCTGAAGATGTGTCCTGTTAAAGGAGAATCACTAATCAACAAACCTGTGCTATGGTCTCTCTGACACACACGTGGTAACTGGACTCTGCTTGTTTCTCCTGGCAACAATACAGTTTCATGCAAATAAGAAGCAGGGCAAATACTCAGCTGATTGACCTCATGAATGCTGAAATTTGTTTGGGATGGACTGCTGTGGTTACCTAGCGTGGCCGATTTAAATTTTTTACAGCTTGGTTTTATTGGATTTATGTGCATTTAATGTGGTATTGGTATGTAATTTTCATTTAAAGTAAAACTTCTATCTGTTTCGTCTGTACTGTGCTTGAGACTTGCCTTCTTGTTACAAATGAGGTCAAAATTTAGTGGAAATTAACGAAAACTGGGGAAGAACTGTCTTGATCATACATAGCAAAATGCTTAGATTTATCCTTGCAGGGCAGCTGAAGAAACTACTGTTTTACTAGATAATATTCACTACAATCTTACAAATTACATGCATATGGTTGGTACATTTCACCATGTCATATCTCTGAAAACTAATATTTGCAGGATTTGCTTCTAATTAATAGCTCTATAGAAGAGATGCACATTTTTTAATCTTACTAAAATAGGTATTGCTCTGCTATCACAGCATCTAGTGGTCTCTGAGTTGAATCTCCTTTCAAGGGAAAAAGTTCAGGCTTCTTTGCTCACCTCAGCTCTTCTACCAGATTCAGGCACCTGGGTAGTCTAAGAGTAGATTGCTCCAGCAGTAGCTGAGGGAAAAGAAGCCTTTGTGGCCCTTGGGCTTTTCCTTGTTTTTTGTCATGTCATCACTAGGAGATCCAGATGGTGCTTTGTGCTCCTTTGTTGCAGATGTCACCTAAGCACCTTTTCTGGTTTCTTGTGACTTTAGTGTGAAGCTGTGAGAAGAGTCTGCCTATGTCTTCTCAAGGGCATTGAAACACAGCTGAAGAGGGCAGGATGTGACCTCATTGACCTGTCTTCTCCAGAGAGACTCAAGTCAGTTGTGCAGCCTTTCCTTGCGTATTCTGTGTTCTGTCTCGCTGCTCACCTGGGCTTCTTGGGTTTTTGCTGCAGCTTCCTAAGGTCTTTGTTGGTGTGGTGAGTACTAAACTGGACTTAATCCTTCTGCTGTGGTCTGGCAAATGTTTGAATTGTCTTTGCCCATACTGCTGGCTTGAGTCTGATTAACAGTATGGTGAGAGTGGTGAGTAATGCAACCAACGTGGGACACCTGCCTGAGAACATGGTGCCTTGAAAAAGGTGGGCACAGGCTGTAAGGACCTTCCAATAGACTGAGTCAAAAGTATTTTAAAAATCTGGATAATGAACTTCTGCTGCTTTCATCCTATTTAATGATTCATTTTATAGTAAAAAGTTATCAAGATCAGGCAAGGTATATTAACAATTGTTTTTTTTAACATTTACTTTAAATTAAACCCAAGACAATCAAAGCTGGTATAAAGCTCTTTTACTTGATCCAGATCCTTCTAGGAACACAAACTATTCAACTTTTCACTGCTATTTACACTTTTCTTCTTGCCTTCCCTATACTGAAGCAAAGAAATGAGGGAGAATTCCCTGAAAAATATAAACCATCAGTTTGCTGTCTGTCTTTTTTACGAAGAGAATTCTAATCTTTAGTATGACTGTGTACCTTCTTTTTTTTTTCCCTCAAAGATTTTATTGTTGCTTAGAGCTTGATATGACTGATTCAAAAAACATCTATGGACAGCCTGTTATATATTTCAGTCTTTTACTATGACTGAAAAAAAGTAAGGTAATATCTGGTACCAGAAACAAACAAACCAACGAACCCTATCTTTTTGAAAGGCTTTAAAAGTACTTTATATATAACACACGGGTAAGAAATGTATCCTTGTCAGTGTCACTGAAATATAAATGTTAGTGAAATATGTAATTACAGTGTTAATGATCATTCATTCTCCAGAGCAAATGATTATTTGTGCGAATGCATTGTCATATTAAAAATTAACAAAACAAACTGGTTATAATGACTGCAAAACTGACATTACATGTCCATAATACAGCAGAGTCTGAGGTTTCATATTGTTACCTAGAAAAAAAGTTTCTCTAAGTAAGTTATGATGTCTATAAATCAAATAAATTGTTAACTACTTGTTTTTGTATTTTTATTCTATCTGAAAAATATTCTTGATTGTCATAAGTGTGTTTTCTAGCTTTCAAGACAAATCATAGTTGTATTTTTTTAGAAAATTGGTTAAGCTAAAAATAGATAAAAATGCTATAATAAAACCAACTAGAATAATCCAAAGAAAAGAAAGAATTAATTTTCTTCCTACACCTCCCATTACATGCTTTCCTGTATGTTTTCTCTGTAGCTTTTTAACAGTAGCTATTTTCCTCCACTGAAATGTAGAGCTGCACTAATCCCACATGATTTCATGTTAAATTCAGTAGTATCTATTTAACTCAATTTCCTCTACAGAGACATAGAAAACATCTTGGGTTATCAGAAATGCATGAATGTATGTGCTTTTTATAGAAAGATACCATTTCCAAGCAGTTAACTATGTAAAGTGGATTTCATCTTCTCTGGAGTAACTCTTATTTACCCCAGGGACTTTGTGTCTTACAGGAATACTGAGTAATACATCAAAAATATCTTTTTATATCTGTGCCAAGCAGATCCTATTAAAATAAATCAGTTATGTGGTCTCACCAATTTTCTGGGAGCATGAACTCCAATTGGATTAAAAAAAATAGCTTGAAAAGTCATTTAATGCATCTAGGTATCCAGAAAAACCATCTAAATGAACATTCTCTAAAAGTGTAGTTGCTGGAAGACACGCTTGGTTAATACGATGGACTGTTTTTCATATACCCTTCCTAAACCCAAGAAGTAAATGTTACACACTTAAAGATAGATAACAATTTTTGGAAATGTTCATCTGACTGAAACATTACTCTGTCCAATAAAAATGCTTTATCTTGGAGTCACAGAATCAGGTTGGAAGGGACCTCTGCTGAAAACAGAATCAATTAGAGCAAATTACATGTTACAGTGTTTCATCAGCCTCACAATTAAAAGCCTTGTTCTTATGCTTAAATCAAATTTTCTGTATTTCAGTTTGTACCCATTGCCTCCATCATCATTGCAAAAATAGAAATATTTTCTTCTATACAGATTTTTTTTTTTTTGCCAGTTTTAACTGATAGTTGTTGCAGCCTACCTAATTTGGGCTAGAGCACATGTTAATGAGTGAACTCTGTATCTATTTTGACTGATTGAACACACATTTATAAAGCAAGTTGTTAAAATGACACAAAGTAGTTATTATGCATTAGTTTTTTCATTTCTCCTTCACTCAGACTGACTTTATCTTTGGCTTGTGTTCAGTAAAAATAAACCTGTCATATCCACAATATTTAAATCTTTTAAAATCATTTGTTCTTCTCTCAGAGGGACAGTAAGTCGATTGCAAGTGTGTTATTTATTATGATTCTTCCCCTGTCCTTCCTCCTATCTTTTCTGCCATCTTTTAAAATCATTTCTTCCTTCCCATATCCTTTTGAAAATTCTTGTGCATAGAAAATATCATTGGTACACAAAAATCATAACTTTATATTTCTAGATACTGAAAGACTAATAAAATTGGAAGCATTAAAAGCAGGAAAAAGAAACTTCTAAAAGGAAAATTTATAGGGTTTTTTTTACAGAAGTCTTTTGATATGTCCTGGTCATTTTTCCTAGGGCTGTTCTAGCAACATTCAAAGAGTTCATCAATCACCTGTAAGTAATGGACTACATTGACTGTTCACAACCTCACATTAGTGAAAACATGATTTCAGAATCATATTTCAAAGTTAGTTGGACTATAATAGACTCATATTTCCAAATTAATTATCACTGATTATTATGTCTAAACAGATTTTGAATTGTCTTAAAACCAGCATAGTTTATCTTCTAATGACCATTCTAATGAACACTCCAGCTCTTCTGACTTTCATCATATTAATCCATTGAATATGACTAAGTTTTATTCTGTTGATGTTCTTCAGGGTTAAAATGTCATATAAAAAGTACCAGAAATACCATGAGATCAAAACAAGCCAATGACCTGGTCAATGTAGTGGAATTATTTTGTTTACTCTGTGATTAAAGCCAATATTAAATATATTCTTCTTTCAGAAATGTCTATTAAATTTTTTTAATGTCTTGGTGTTTGCTTACTTTGATGAGCTGGAAACACTTATATCCCATAAAATAGCATTTAAGTAGTACACTGCATTTAGAAGGAAAAAGCAGAACTTTTTTTTCTGAGGTTAAAATTCTTGGTTCTGCTTATTATTAAAGCAAGTATTATAGACTGTACAATCACCATGTGATGGAATTTTATCTACTAGAGTTTTGTTATAATTGTATAATAATTGTACTGAATATTTGCATCCCTGCTCAAACTGTCCTTCCTATTGTTTTCTGTCCAAAATGTTTACTTCATCAGATGATCTCTTTCTCCAGATCTGATCATTTCACAGCTACACTGGATTGATGTTCCTTTCCTATTCCAGCATTAAAACTTTCTAGAACTATTCACAAATAGTGGAGTCTGGAAACTAATGGTAGAAGAGTTGAATTTGACGAGTGGACTGAGGTATTTCTGTTGCTGCCTGGCCATCAGGATGCCTTGCGGTAAAATACATAACTTTTTCATATCTCAAATTCATTACTATGCTCCTGTTTCCTAGTTAAAGCTAGATGAGTGGATATAAATTTTGCTTCTCTTGTGTATCTTTCTGAACTCTAGATGTCAGTCTAAGGCTGACCAATTGTTATATGCTTCTTATCAAAGTAAATTATCAAGTGCAGGAGGAAGGTTCTGAAGATTTTAATTGTTTTCTCCTGAAATATTTATGTTTTTATATGTTCGCTTGAACATACAAGAATTGCAGTAAAACTCTTGCACAGAATTATGAATTATGTAGCATGGAAAAACCATCAGTTTTTCAATATGTTATCTGACTGAATATCTGAAGTATTTTTCAGGAAATATAGATCTAATGAATGCTAGTTTTATTGCACTCAGGAGACTCCTGAAAGCCAGATAGATGTCTTAAAAATTTCATTTTGTTTTAATCCCTAACAAAAACAATAATCTTGACTATCTTGCATTTAGACTGGTGCTTTAAGATTACTACTATATCAGGTGTCTAAAGCTGAATGCCATTTAGGCAATCTGTTAGGCTGACTGGATCTCAGCCTTTGTGTTCACTTATATGAAGATGCAGTGGTGTGTTTACATGAGATTCAAAAATTAGAGGTCCCTAGAAAGACAATTGCAGTTGATAAATTCAGAATCGGGTTGTGGACAAAACTGGAACCCAACTGACATGGGCAGCCAGCAACTCACTGTTAACAAATCAGCATGTTAACAGTGTAATGAAAATGCAGACAGAATTTTGAATAGACCAGTTAAAATAACAGTAACACATGACAAAATATTACAGACAGACAGGTCCTGACACCTGAGCTGTCAGGGCAGTACAGAGCCTTGTGCTTCCTTCTAGTGACAGCAAATTTTAGTTTACTGAACTATAGACCAAATGTGTAGAAAGTCATTCAGGGAGGCAATAGCAAGTGTTGTGCTCAGCACCTGACTGCATCGCAGTTTAGACAGTAACTTCTATAGTATGAAGAAGGAACTGATTCCAGAGGGGATTTCAGAGTCTTAAATGAATGCTCCTGTGATGTCCTGGGATGGGCCAAACAGAGACAGAAGGGATCAGAAGTGCCCTCAAGAGCCTGACAAAACCACACTGGAAAAACCATTTACCTTAACTGCGTTGCTAAAAGTTGGGTGTTGTGGATACCAAGCCTGCTTCTTTCAGGTGATACCATGCCAAGTCTTAAATTTTTAAAATTTTCATCATGAACTTTAAGATGCATTTTCTTTTACTCTGTTCCTCTAAAGTTTTGTCTAGGAAAGAATAATATACAGCAGGTTAAATCCCTGCAGAAGATCTGTGGTTTTATGGGTAACATGTCCCCACTCTACACTATTCAATTTCTCATTCCCATAACTAAAATTACTTTCTGAAATCTGACAAGAGGTTCAGATGCACTGTTGAATGGATTTCAAGGCATTTGAGAAGATAAGAATTAGTAGCAAGTTTTGAGCTCTAAAAAAAGTAAAACAAATTTTGAGACCTCTATTTAAACTGGGGGAAATGAGAGCTTTGGCAGGCAAGTGACATGACATTTTCTTAACTAAAATTTTTAGAAAAATGCAGTCATGAAAGGATGCAAAATATTAGAAGAGCATAGATTTATTTTTCTTAGAATACTATATACTAATACATTGGAATAGTTAATGAAATCAACCTACCTCTGGATTAACATGGTAGAATTGAAGTTTGTAACTTTCATGTAACCAAGTGGGTGACCTTTCTAGAGAGAAAATATGCCTTTGGAAAATAACTGATATGCAATATCATTTGGAAAAAGAGTGAAGGTACTCTCTCATTTGTGTACACGAGTACACTTAAACAAACATTTATCAACATTTTTTATCTGAGACAATCTGAATTGATTTCTAACGAGCAGCTTGAAGGAGAACGGTCGTCCTACTTTTTCTGGTCTGCCTGATTGTTCAATTGACATATGAATTCAACCACCTTCTGTTTTATCTCTAAACCAGAAGACATGGGAGATATGACTTATTTTCTCTAATACTTCTCAAAGAAAATCAGTGTATATAATTATTTACCTCAAATAGTTTGCATTCTTTTTTTGTCCTCCCATACTGGTCATTCTCTTTATAGGCAACATCCACTCACTTCTTCTCAGTCCCTCTGTAGAGTAGGATCATATTTTTAAACAATGAAACAAATCCTTAAAAAACTGGTTCCACAACTCCATATGACGAATCACTGTCCGTAATTTTTTTCTGGTACATCTTCAAAAATTCTGTGCTTTTTGAAAGTTATTGTTTTCATAACCAGTTTTTCCAGTAGGAAAACTGGGGTAAAGCTGTTGGCAAACACAAAACTGTCATCCTCAGCATGAAGAGGCTGTGCATAGAAACTTTTTATTCAACCCATATTTGCTCTTCCGTAGTCAGGACCCCTAAGGCATTGTTGAGACCCTTGGTTAGACTTCCTGTGCTCCAGCCCATCTGTGGTCCAGCCCAGCTCTGAGTCTTTGGGGCTGCTCAAATAAATCTTACTGTATTCTTAAATGATCATTCTCTATACTTTCTGTGGATATTCTAATTTTTTTGATCTTTGACTTTTTTAGGCCAAGAAGACAAATCTTAAGATGAACTTTATGCTTTTGTTTCAATTGCACGTGAAATCTTTTGCTACAATGTAAATGTTTCATGAAAAAAAAAGAAAAAATTCCTACTTAATTTTTTAAACTTTTAAAAGTCAAAGGCTGTGTTAAATTGCTTTTCAATAGGACTTTAAATACATCTCCAGCAGAGGCTTTTCCTGACTGTTTGTCAAATCAGTGTGTTAGGTAAAATATTTAGATATATATTTTTGCAATGTTGTTGCAGCTTGTTAGTGTGTCCAAAGAAATTCCTCATTAATATGATTCTTTCTGGGTGGAAGCATTTGTACATATATATTATGTTTAACTACTCATTGTGATGACTCTTGAACTGATATGACAATGTGAATCACAGGAGGTATTTACATAATTTTCTTAGGTTATCTGTAGAGACTTACGGCTTTTCTGAATGCAAAGAAATCAGAATGGCATTGAACAATGATGTTCATGACATATATGCCTCATTCATGTGAATATTATCTACGAGTACAATAAGAAGCTTAGTTTCCCTTAAGGACTGAAACAAAATGTCTGAAAAAATCTCAAAATAATGCAGTTGTATTGAAATCAAAAGGTTAGAGTACTTTGTGATACTCACACTAGAACTGCTGAATGCTTTAAGTACCTAATCGGCTGTAAATATTTATTGCTTCAAGAACAATTAAAAAAATAAGAACTATGTAGTTTTCTAGGCCTAAAATAGATCTATACTTTTTACATCAAGCACTGGGTGATCAAATATGAAAGAGTGTTGTTCTGCTATTTAATGATGGGGATGGAGGTTCCCACAGTTCTCTGAAATTTATTTGCAAATTTTGATGTTTCTTTTCCCTCACTCATAATTTTAATTGAAATAAAAATAGTAATTTACAGAAGTGCAGAATCCAGCCTTGTTTAGTGCAGGACTGTCTTAGCTTAGTGATACCAGCTCCAAGAGGTATGTTTGCCTGCCCCCATAGTATGGTTTTTGAGTGTTAACAAGCTTTATGACAGGACACATATAGAGCAGAAAGTTTCCAACCATGGGATCTTCATGAATATAAAGAAATACTCAAATAAATCAGAAGTTATTGATCAGGTTGGAGGGTGTTTGGGTTTTTTTTCAGACAACTTGACTAAACTTTTCTATTACAACATTCATGAGAGTATAATGAAATTTAACTGTTTGCCCTGAAACAGGCTATAACTTTTGGAGCAAAGAGGGTACTAATGATACTAGAAAGCAACATTCCTTTGGGGTAAAGATTTGATCCATTTACAAGCTTTTTCACTTGGAGTGATATTTGAATCACTTAAGCAGTGCTGTGTTGTTCATTTTTAAACGAACTTGAGATTTATTACTGTGAGTAAACAAAGAAGTAGCAGGCACAAAAGTCAATAATTTAGGAGATACAGTGTTAAGACCACAGTAATTAGAATTAACCTGTGACATTGTAGCCATGGTAAACAAACTGCAGCAATCAATAACAACATTAATCAGCTTCAGATAAGTAAACATATATTTGCCTCAGATTTCAGGTCAAAACCCAGTCAAAGGATTCCTCATCCAGCTGATGAGCAAATGTGTCAGTGTTAGATCAAATCCAGACTGAGCAACTGGCGAGACTAATCCATGTGCATTTAGAAGACAGGTAGAGATTTCTTCAGCATGGAAACACACACCTTATTTCTAAGCTGATTTTACTAAAAGTATAGCACCAACTATGGGTGTTGTGCTCTGCACTGGTAAGGGTCATGGCTCTGGAAGCCTCTGTGGTTGCAGAGAGAAAACATTATATTGCGTTAGCTCTGTTTCTCCCTTCCCTCTTCTCCATACATTTTGTGCATGGCAGATAGGAACTGAAAAGGTGAAGAGGAATCCCAGGGCATTGCTTGTGAATGTGACCGTGCAGATGCAAAGATCAATGGGGAAGGAAAGGTAACTCTTACTTAATAACTTTGAAATGGTATTCTCCAGTATAGTAGCCCAGCCAGTCTTTTGAAATCACCATGACTATGCCAAGATACACTTTTCAGTAAGAATGGTTTTGTTTCCTGCCCTCCTGCATTCTGTTCCTGCAGTATTAGTGAGAACGTAACTGGGGAATACTACTGCAAGCAACTGAAAGTCTCCATAGGCCTTTCAGCTTCCTATTTGTACTGTGAAATAAGTTATGCTTTTTATAAATGCCACATAATTAATATCAGTGGGTTGTGTGTTCATACTGGCATCTTTTTACTTCTCCTAACTAAAGATTAGAAAGTATATCTGCTTTTATCCCTGTTGTTATGCAAAAGCCATGACCCAAAAGAAGAGATTTAAGGCCCTCCATCCTCAAACTGACAAATATATACTAATGCTCTTTCAATATTACCATTGAGTGTTATATAATTTTCAGTCTGGGAAGAAAAGTAGAGAAACTCTTTTTTTAATTGGCAATACATTAAAATAATTTTCCCCAAGGTGAGACTGTTTTGCTCATAACAGCAAGTGTGCCAAACACACATGTCAAGGCAAGATTATTAGAACAGAGTAAGCATGTATGATACCTACCAGACTATGCATCCTTGTGTTTAGTAGCCCTCAGTGAACAAATCCTTGAAGGAAAAATCAAATTACTTTTGCAATCCTTACAAGCATTTGTTGCCTTCAGTCCCCTTTGACTGTTTTCCAGCTTACTTATCCATCATGTGAAGACTTTTGTTTGTAACTGCCATCCATTAGTTTCATCTGATATCACCTCATTCTTTTTTTGTAAGAGACAGTGAAAAATGGATTTCTACTTTTTTCACTGTCCCTCCTGACCATGAAGACCTCTTTCATATCTCCTTGAGTCATCTGTTCCTTGAATTCCACTGTTCAATGCACAGAAACTATTTCAAGTCCCTCTTGTAATCCTTTCTCTGTACATCTTCAAAAATTCCTTTGAATCCTTTTTCAGGTGGAAGGGATCAGTACCCATAACTGCACACTGTAATCAGGAACACACTGAACCATGAATTCATAGTGTGTCGTAAATCCCCTTTTTTCCTTTTTTCTTTCTCAATAGTTTCTAGCTTTAAGTTTCTTATTTTTGATAGCTCCTGAGCAGTGAGCCAACATTTTATATCAACCTATTATAGTTCCAACTTTTCATCTGAGCTGTCAGTCACCCTTTCATATGTAACATTTTCTGATGTACAGCATTTGACATTTATTTACAATTAATTTAATCTGTAAGTATTAGAACTTTTGAAGTTCTTCTCTTGATCTTGATTTAGTAGCTTAGCATCAATAACAAAACTTGTCACTTTATTATTCACCCTTTTTGGCAATATGTTGAATTGTACAGGTTCCTACAGATCCCGGTGAGACACTACTGTTATCTCTCTCCACTGGAAAAACCTTCTGTCCCATTTTTCCAATGTTTTGATTAATTATTAATCCATTCTGCACCATGACACCGCCTACATAGGTTTTTATGGCATAAAAGTACTGTGAGAAAGTAAATTTTCACAATCTGTAGAAGGGAATAAGTCATGTTGCAACTCTTGACTTAGATGGGCTAAATTGTGTTCTCCAAAACCTAACAGACCATGGGCAATAGCTTTTGTTTTAAAAAACAGAAATCTATTTTGACTTCATGCTATTCAGCTGATGCACTGACCATGGTCTATTAACTAGTTGAAGTGCTCTTCATTTTCAGATGTGTCAGAAAATATTTTCTGGGGCACCATAAGTAAGGACCTGTTAATCCATAGTTTCTGCAAAACCTGAAAGAATAATATTTTTTTTCTTTAGTCTAAGATTTAAACTCAGAGTCTGGCTATTCCTAGTCGGAAGGGTATATTAAAATGAAGAATTTTCTAGACACTGTGTGTAGTTGCATAGCAGTGAAGCTAACAGGAACATAGAACTGGAAGAAGATAGCATTCTTTGTCAACAATAGCTAATGTATGTGACAGCAGGTTAATGTTTCAGTCAATTCTTGGCATGAGATCATTTTTAAATAGATTACCAAGCATAGTTACTGAGGGACAGCAATTTCTCAGTTGCCATGCAACTATGTATATTGCAGGAGAAAAGAACAGATGTTAGTCCTTTTATGCAAAAAATATAGTTAATGAAGAACATGTTTCATGAGAAAAATGTTTAAACATATGTCATTACTAATAAAGACATAAATAACTATAATGTGGCCTTTTTTTACTTGTGTTTAAGTTAAAATGTTAAACAAAACATAACACATATTTCAGTACAATATATGCTACAATACCTAAAATATTATCCAGTTCAAGAAACAGAAAAGCGAGACAAATCTAAACTTTCTCTCAGAAAGCACACTGCAATGTTGCTGACATTTGATGCTATGACATATGACACATTGACATTTGCTATGGACCTGTGTCCATATTAATTGGGGAGCTGAACTTGGTTGGTCAGTGCCTTGTGTTCTCCCAGAAATAAATTGTCAGAGTAAAAGAGTTTGTAAAATCTTGTGCACCATGCTGTTGCCAGCAGTTTTCATACGTGGTGTTGTCTTCTTCGAGTGTTGTACTTCAATATGAACTTCATTTTGTGGGCCCCAAGGAACTGAAGATATTTAATATTTAATTTTTAATAAGACTATGCTATGCTAGAATGTAATTTCCTAATTTTAGGCCCACAAAAGTTTACCAGGATCAATCTCTTCAAGTAAGTCAATACCTTAACAGACATTATTTTGCAATACAAAGGTGCAGGAGATGAGTTTCTTCTTCAAGTTTGGAGTCACATGCAGAGTTTTAACTATACTGCAATGTATTTAAAACATAAAAGTCTGTGTGAAGTATAAGTATTCCACATATAGACTCTGTTGTGAGGCAGAGAGAGGATGAATTCAGAATTATTTTTTGTCTTTGTCTTTATTAAAAAAATATCAATCCTCTGACATGACATTCAAAGCCTACCATTCATCTCACTTAAAATTTTGACAAATATTCTAAAATTTAGTAACTAGTTATTGAAATGCCCAAGTCCTCACTTAGGTGAGAAGTAACGGTAACTTCAGACGGAGAATTTTTCTACTTATCCTGGACATCAAATGTCTTTCAGAAATACTTTTTTGGCCATGAGAGGGCTTTTTAGATAGCTAGTTTTAAATGGATTCTTAAACTTCAGATAGATGGAAAAGGTAAAATCTATTCTGAACTTCGCTATTTTCACAGCTCTAACCACTGTTTATGTAGATATGTGTTTGAAACCATGTGGGACAGTTCAAAATTATGTTTGAAGAGAGATAAATAAAAGCACAGTTCACATGTCCAGGGAACAGAATATGATTCTCACTTGAGAGTTGTTTACATTTCAGTAGACTGCATCTTTGCAAAAAATGTACTATTTTTTCTATTGGAGAAGAAAAGTACAAAGAAATATGAAGATAAGAATGTTTATGGTCTAAAAGATTTCCTTGGGGTCTGGCTATGGTTAAACTACATACGTCCTAAAGCACTTTTTTTACTTTCCATTCTTTGTGTGTGATTTATGTGAATCTTTTGTTCTACATGCTTCACTGCTTGCAGCTTTGGCAGACCTACATATCAGTAAGGAGGAATGTATAATTACAGAAGTGCTCTTAAATGTTTTTCATACATGAAAGTTGAATATGGCTGGAAAAATTGGTCTTTCTTTGGACCCTTGGTAATTACACTTTTTTTCTGTAATGGTATAGCTGAGATTTTTCTTCCAGAGTTTAAATAAATAGTTGACCCTTACCATAATATTATGATCATTAACTTCACAGTATAACCTTAAATATATTCAGAGTTCTTATTTATTTAGAGTGACATTGGTTTTGATGTCTTCCCTTTTTTTAGGAAGTGACATGACATTTTTGTACAACAATTTTTATGTCAGTCATTATTCTTAGAGATTCTATCAAAGAATGAAATGTCAGTGTTTGTATCTAAATAGTTAATAATTAAAAAAGTATAAATCTCAAGTCATTAATATTCTAAAATGGGTTTAGAATCAGATTGTTAAATCTTCGATCTGTAACTTTATTTATTTATGTTGCTGTTATAGTTTCAATACTCATTGGAATTCCTTCTGAAAAGCTTGGAGGCAATGCCTTAGTCTGTAAAGTTGGCTAACAAAGGGCAAAATGAATATTCATATCCTGATGTTAATCGCTTGGCTAGGGCCTTTTGTTCTGGTCTCTCCCCAGGCCAGGAGGGGGAGGCAGAACAGCTCGAGGAGTGGGGGGAAAGTGGCTGGGGTTTCTGTGCTTTCCTACGCAGGTCAGAAGCTGCAGAGATCGGCAGAGTGAGCAAGGCAGAGGTACAGAGGTGTCTGGCATCACTGGATAACTGAGACTCTGCCTTCTCATCCCTGACTCGACCGTTTTCATCCATTTTCATGGGTGACCGTGGGCATTGCGGGAGCTGCTGTGGAGGGAAGAGAGAGAGCACGCCTGTTTCCTGTACTTCAGAGATAGGTCTCCTTCTGCTGCTCTTGTCATTGACATCACTAAAGCTGTGCTGGTGACCTGCCATCCCCAGAGAGAGAGAGGCCAGTGGCTGAGGCGCGACATCACCACTTACTGTCCGTAAATATAACTGCATCCCCTGGGAGAGAGAGGCCAGTGGCTGAGGTGCAACATTGCCTCCTGCTGTCCTTAGATACAATTGCAGTCTTTTTTTTTTTTTTTTTCTGGGCGGTAGCCAAAAGACCTTTTAACTGTTTGCCTTGTCATTTTGGGGGAGGGGAGGTTTTTTATCACGAGCTATTGGTGTTTGGTCCTTTCTGGATATACATATAAATGTATTGTGGTTAAGAACTGTTATCTTTTTCATATATATATATATTTTTTTTCCTAATTAAAGTTCTGTTTTCTAAATTTAAAAGGAGAGGGATTATTTTCTTGGCCAACATAGATATCTTAGTTCCACCTTGAACTAAGACAGTTGCCTTTCATATACCATACATATTTTTGCCAGTACACTTAATCTTTAATCCTCTATTTTCCTTCCAGAGGAAAATATTTGAGGTATGTTACAAATTATTTGAATTAGGGGATTTTTAGCATATAGGATTCCCCCCCCCTACATTTTCTTGTGTCTTGTAGGTCTTGTTTTATATCTCAGGGATACCCTCACTATCTCTGACCTCTAGTCAGTGAAAGGCCCTTACAGTTGCTCTGCATCCATTGAAGAAGTCAGAATACATCTGGATATGTCTCTTTATCTAAACACAAGTATTTAAGTTAAAAGCTACAATAAAAGCACCTTTAAAAAATTTGCTTTTCTTTTCTGTTAAAAAATCCAAACAATCATGTTTAGAGTAGAACTCAGTTTATGCTTAAAGCATTATCTTTTTTCTTTGTTAACTGTAGTTTAACATTAATATTTTTGTTAACAAAGAGATGTAAGAAGGTCCCTGCAAGAGAATTGCAGACAATAGAGCATAATTATATGTTTATGTAGTTGATTATAATGTTGTTTCTATCAAGCTGCACAGAGGGGAATAAAAAGATTTGTTACATACCATAACCAATGAACATGGCTGTCTCACTGTGTTTTTTAGTGAGAAATACAACTGTACTGAATAAGTACAGTTGCATGTGTAAGGATTGTGTTGAAAAAACAGAATAATGTATCAATAAAGTCCATGGAGGAAAGTAAATCTTTCTCCTCTAATTAGTAATCTGGAAATTTTCCACAATGATCCTGGTGAAAGAATTCATTGGCTTGCGTTTTATTTCTTTTCACAGGATAGAGCTGAAATTGTAACATGGTTTTGTATCATGTTTTAACGTATGTCAAATATACTACAGAAACCATGCTTATATTTTGATATGACATTCAGTATCAGGTTTTTTCATAGATGAAGGAAGGGCAGTCTTCTAGGAATATAACACAATGAGTTGTGTTGCTCTGGAAGAGCAGTCAATCTGAAATATCTTCTAAATCCTGCTTTGTAATCATAAGACCACCTGGGTGTCCTAACCAAAGGCTTGCAGGTATTCTTGCTTCAACAAATTTCATACCTTTCATTCTGTCTGTATCTTGAAACTATTTCATTATGTGAGTGTGTGAAAATATAGGTTTAAGAGAATCTAGGAATGTAAATATTTAGTATTTAACTTAAGAGGAAACAGCTGTGGGGTCTATTGCTCTCAGAGAAATGCCACCAGAAATTACCAAATATTTTCAAAATGAGTCATCAAAAGTAGTATGTTGGTATTTGTGTCGTTCTGAACAAGTAAACATTTGCCAGCAGAGACTGAAATCAACAAGTTGCATTACCCAACTAATTCTTGCAACAATATTAAAATTTGCCATTAAAATCATGTTGCACATTTATTACTGGTGACACAACTTAGTCTATTCAAGCATCATACATGAGTAATTTGAAAATTAAAACATTTTAATACATGAACTATATAAAGAAACTCTCACTAATACTGCAGAACTTTTCATGTTCTATTAGACATAGTGAAATATTAATATTATGCTAGATAAGGTTATAGCCATGACTTTATTAAATAAATATGATATCTTATTAGAAATTGCTTTCATTTAACCTTAGGGTTGCAGTTTCTTCTTTGTCCTTTATAAGAGATCTTGTCATAACAGGTCAACTACGAACTCTGTGTTGTTGGAGAACTGCCAAATAAAAAGTAATTTAAGGTACCTACAATAAAAGAATGAGGATTTTTTTCCTTTATTCCAACACTGATACTTTACAGCAGTATAACATGTAACATTTCCTTTCCACTTAAGAATATACCAATTCATATACCCTTAATCCAGAGAAAACAAACTTAAAACCCTGTCAGACTTCTAATGTTCATTTTCTTATTAAAAAAAATGAGACAATGTAGAGCCAAAAAACCAACATTGATACAGAATACAATAATCCAAATTATTTTATAAGCTGTCCAAATTATTTTATTGATTTGTGCTGAGAACCATTGATAACATGCTGGAAAGTAGATTCAACTCTTACTCTAAACAAAGTGTGTCAATGTTTTACATAAAGAAGTTTATGCAGCTCATGCAGCTCAGTATAGAGTTCTGCTTAAAAAATGATAGCACCATACAGCTCTCTGCTGCTCAAAGCCTCAGTCTTCACTTCCACTGCTGAAAGTTGTTATTGTCAAAACAGGTCAAGGACAAAGTCACTGAAGAAAACTACCTCGAGGCAAATCTAACGTAGAAGGCAAACAGCTACTTAAAGGGACAATTGTCTTATGCTTCCCATTTAACATTTTTTTTTTTTTTTATGTTTTGGAATTTGGGAATTTGTGTTTGACACACTAGAGAAAAAATGAAACAAAAGAGTTTGAGACTGACATAATTAATATTTTTCCATTACAAAGTGATTTCCCATGATCAGATGGGGGTAGAAGAAGGTTGATATCCGTTCTCATAGTTTTATGTATGGCAGAAGTCAAGCTACATTTGTAGACAACTCAATATGATGACCCATTGAATGTCAATGTCAGCCCCCAAAGTCCACTCAGCTCCAGGACAGAACTTCCAGGAAAGACTTCATACAACTTTTCTGTGGTTCAGTTATACTTGCCAGTGTCAGTAACCTTTAATTATTCTTTGTTTTACGGAACTGTGTAGAAGTTCTGCTTCAATGCCAAGCCTCCCTGTGCTAACACATAACAAGAAATAGCACTTTCCTCCCAGAGTAAACTTTCAAAGCAAGGGAAAAGGTAGAAAAAATGAAAAGTCAGTGACCCTGAAGTCATATTACTACATTCTGAAATAGTGCAGTATTCCTCATTTTTCTGCTATATAAAGAACTATTTTTAATATTTCAGTACATAAAAAACAATAGCATTTAGCAATGCCTATAAATTAAAGAGTAGTTAGGTCTGTTAGTAAGAATTTTATTGAATTACAATTCATAAGAAATATATGTCAGCTATGATTTTGCCTCCGATTTGCCCATAATGTTACAGAAGGCAAAGGTGATTTTCAATGTGTGTAACTTTGAGACAAGTATTTTTTTCATTTCCTAGTGCAAATGGAAAAATATCTTCTATTAAGACATATATTTTTTTTCAGTTGTGTGCTGTTCAGTACAATATTTGTGTCTTGGAATGCATTTTTGGTTAAAATATGAAATAGGAAAATCATGTTTCTGAGGAGAGAAATGTCTTACTTGTGGTATATTATATTTCTCTTTTCCACATGACTATGTGTTTGTAAACGGAATTTATGAACTTGCATTAATGTAGGCTGAATTATCTGATATTTACAGTACCCTGAAAATTCCACTTCAGCACTTGAGTCATGAATCTTTCACATTTTGTATAATTTAGTCATCAGTGTCTCAATTTCTTGATTGATTGCTCAGTATTCTATTATATGTTGTATTAGGCTTATAAATGGGATCTTAGATCACTGTGTACAGAGTATAATATAAGTTCTTCAATTTTGATTACAGCAGCCAGCAAATGCTACATAAATCATTTCAAACCCTGCAAATCAAATTATATTTTCCCTTTTGAACTGTAAACAAAAATCTAGCACCATAAAAACCCAAAGTCTTTTAGTTACACTAGTGTAAACTGGACTATGTTCAACAACTATAGACTTCAGATATAGCAGCATCAGCTTATAAATTTAAAACATCCTAGTTTTCAGAGGAAAGGAAAAAAAAACATTTATTCAGAGAAAGCAATATTTATAACTAGAGGAAAAAAAAGTGTTTTTTGGGGCAAGAGAGAGAAGGTCCCAAATTTAGGACCTTGACTTCTTACCTGCAGCAAGGGTCCATACCGACTATTTTCAGTTGACTTCTTGTCCTGTTTATCATTATATATGGTTTCAAAAAAAATTTTGATGTATTACTTTCACAAGGACTAAGATCAGGACAACTATCCATAGTTGCCCAGATCCTTCTTGATTTTCTTGAAGATTGAATTAATTCATCCTTCCCAATCCTAAGGAAACTCTCCTTGTGAACAAGACCTCCCAATGGTATCACCCAGCACTTTCAGCCATCTTAGGTACAACACAGTGGATGTCATGGGCTTGCAGATGTCCAGTTTGCTTATGTGGTCCATATTTCATTCTGCTGTGGATCATGTTTCCCCTTTGCCACCCTGCCTTGAGGATGAAGCCTGGGAGCCTGAGGAGAGATTTATCAGTCAAGACAAAGAAGCTATCAAGAACCTCTTCTATTTCTGTGTCCTTTGTCCTAAAGTTCTCTACCTGTAGGAACATATTTTTGCAGTCTATCTTTGGCTGGCAAACTGAAGACAGAGGCCTTTCCTGTCAATCACTTCCAATGCCACATTTAACTACAGTTAAGCTTTGCATTTCATTATCCATTCTCTTCATGCTTGGGTGATGTTTCTATATTCTTGGTAGAGCCTGGATTGTTGCAACCATGTTAGCTTGGGCGCAGCTCTCGTGAGACCTTATTGTTTGTCAAAAAACCCAATATATTTTATAATTACCTAAATAACACTTCTATTACAAAATGTTGCAAACTGATGATATTATTATTGATTATTGTTGATGCAATGAATCAAAGCCAAGGATCTCTTAATTGAGTCATCTAATCTCAGAGACTTTGCATGTACAATGATACTTGTGTTGTCTTACTAAAAGACAGATGTGCAAAATCTATTATAAACGTTATGCTCACATGTTTCCCTTTGCTTCATCATGTCACAGAGATTTCACAGTTTTAAGTGGATTTAAGCAACATACATAATTCACAAAGTAAATGAGATGAATAGTTAGTATAGAAGTAAGATTTAAAAAAAATAGTTGCAAGTTCAAGCACATGAACGAGATTGTATGTTTAGAATACTAGTATTTGGCTTGTTTCAGCATATCTTGAATAGAGCAATGATTGCACTTCTGTTTCTGTCAGTGGACCTGATTCTACATTCATTAGTTGCATTTAATACTCTACTTTGTATGTAGCCTCTCTTGTGAAATTAAATCTGTATAATTATTCAGTGTAAGTAAAGGTAATGAATTTGAGCCCAGTGGGATTGCCTCAAGAGACAAACTATAATTTGTTGACGTATTGACATTGCTATTGCTTGCTTGCTTCCATCTGTTCTCAGTTCAACAAAAACTCTCTTTATGAAGATTTTACATGTTTTACTCTGCTAAATTTGTGAAAATCAAATTCAAAACATGGCTGAATCAAGCAATAGAAATCACAAGAAATAATAAAAGAAAAATAAAGGCAGTATTTCCACCACAGGCAGTTGAAGGTTAATAAACATCTATAGTATTTTCAACAAGAGAACTGGTGTTCATGGCTTTAGATTCTGTACAGACTTAAAATAGAATCCATTTTTTTTGCTGTTATCCATATTTCTGGTTGTGCTGGTTTTGGCTGGGGTACAGTTAATTTCCTTCATAGAAGCTAGTATGGGGCCATGTTTTGTATTAGTGCTAGAAACAACACGGATAACACAGGGATGTTTTTATTGTTGAGCAGTGATTACATAGCACCAGGGCTTTTTCTACTCCTCATACTGCCCTGAGGGTGCACAAGCTGATGGAAGGAGGCGCAGTCAGGACAGATGACCCAAAGTGACCAAATGTATGTTCAGCACCATGTTCAATACCATGTGCTCTGCATATAAATACAGGGAAAGAAAAAGGAAGATGGGAACATTTGGAGTGATGGGTTTTATCTTCCCAAGTCACTGTTATATGATGGAGCCATGCTTTCCTGGGGATGACAAAACACCTGCCTGACAATAAGAAGTAGTGAATGAATTCTTTGTTTTGCTTTTGCTTTGCTTGTGTGTGTGGCTTTTGCTTTACCTATTAAACTGTTTTTATGGGTTGAGACCCATGAGTTTTCACTCTTTTCTGATTTTCTCACCCATCTCATCAGGGAAAGGGTAGTCAGTGGCTATGTGGTGCTTAGTTGCCAGCGGGGGTTAAACCATAATACTGGTACTGTTCTCAATTTATCACCTAATAAACTTTGAAACTGTCAAACAGAAAAGTTAACAGTGTATGTTTATGAGGATACTTTAAAACCCTGTATTACAAAAATGAAACCCACTTCTGCTCTTTTAAAAGACTACAGATAATGTAATGAAGGGTCAGAGAAGAAACATTGTCCAATTAAAATACTTTAAGCTGAAGAAATTCATACATTTTAAGTCATGAAAGACCAAACTGAAGTAACTTATGCCCAGTCTGTAATACTCTAAACAGAAGAACACGCTCATCCCTGCATTCTGATATGCAACGTCAGTGGTCTGCAAATAAATGAACTGCAAGTTCAAAATGGGAAGGCAAGGCACATATTTATAATGTATAAAGTTAATATGCCTTTTCAAGAACTGTAATACATGCTTTATTTCAACTATTGAAACCTGCAGGAAGATATCTGAGCTTGAAACTTACAGCTGGTGTGAAGAATTGCAGTGTGGATTGTCATACTTGTTCCTTTTGTCTCAGCCATTTTGATCCTAGAAATGATGAGTGCATTTTGCATTCTCCATATGGCATGTAATCCCTCTTTATAATTGATTTTCCTTTTGCAGGCACATAACTTCTTTGGGTGTTAGGTGGGAGCAAGGGGGAAGAGATGGTAGAGGAAGAAGGAAACTGGTACTTTTCCTGTACTGATGATAGTGCTCTAATATTCTGCAAACCTGGTCATTAAGATTGCACCTAAAGAACTGTTTTGTAGAAGCAGACTGAGGTCTTTGTATTGGTAATATAGTAACTGCATATTTAGAAAGACAATAATTTTATAGTTTGCTAAGGTTGGTTGACAAGTATAATTTTATATAATTTTTTACATATACTGTATTGTTATATTCTGAACTTTGAAAAACTATTTTTTTTTATATGGGACATGCTACTTTTTTAATAAAACTTCATAAAATATAAATGAAATATCTTTAAATAGTGGTTACACAGCTTATGTAATTTTTTGTATTAGTGATTTTTTTCAACTCTATAAACATTATAACAAATACCAGAAGAATACTTTATAAGATGTGCATTTTAGGAGATTTCTTCAATACAAAATACCAGAGAAAAAAGTTATACACTTTTGTGTAGAGGTTAGGTCAATCATTCAACTGTAAGTTTAGAAAGCAAGGAACAAGAAAAGGTAAAAACATACTTCAGAAAAAAAATGTTATGTCTAAAGGGTACGCTCTGGCTTTTGTAGTTAGAATTGCTTTAAGAATGTCATTTTTTCCTTCTGCGAAAGATGCCTTTGGAGCCAGATAAACCTATTGCCACAGTACCAGGTCTCTGAAATCTCTTATTCTAGCTGTAAACTCATGCATTTAATCCCTCCCTGGAGGTGCATTCCCACCACTTGGTTTATCTCCCTCAGCTGTATTTGTGTTAGGAATCACAGCTGGAAGACTTCTTTGCCACAGCAAATTCATCTCCTGCAGTGAGAGAGTAGAGGATAGTGTGACATTTAAGGTGGTGGGGACACAGTCCTGGGAAGAATACCAGACAATGTACTTTTGCACAATGTACTAGTTGTGCTAGAACTTTCCATAATGTCACAGAATTATTAATGGACAATGTTCACCCCTCTTTTCACACAATAAAGTGGAAAAAATACTTTGTAAAGGTACTTTATTGACACTCTGTCTCCAGCATGTAATTATTTGGAGAATAAATACAGCAGTTCTCAGTTTATATGGCACTTCAAAACTAATAGTCTTCATTATTGCCAAGCAAGCAAAGAAAACATTTTAACTAAGGAGAACAAACTGATAAGCTATCTTCAAAATTGTGTGCTTAGATTTTTTCTTCTCTCTGAGTGAAATTTTCTGTAATATGTTTTAAGGCCTATCCAAATTATAATATATGAGTTAATTTAATTTAAAATTCTAAATACTTAGTAACATCTGTGAAGTCCGAAAAGGAGTCCAGTATGAAACAGATGATGTCATGGGTGCAAAATAAGACATTGATGACACAGGCAGAAGAATATCTGATGTATATACACCAAATTGATTACTAACAAGCTGCAATTATGAGAAATTTAGGCTTTCAAGACAATTTCACATGAAGGTTCATACATTAGAGATAACTACAAAACAGTAGCAATAATACATAAACAGTTATGGACCTCTTCAGAAATAAAATAAGATGTGAAAAGACATGTAATACTTTTGCAATAGTTCTCAAACATATTTCACACATCACATGATCTTCTACTAATTTCTGTTAATTTTTCTATGGTTTGCATAAAATAAATTTAATACAGCATAAAAATATATTTCCTTGTTCTTAAAGGAAAAGATGTGATCTCTTATCTGGAGTCATCTTTTCAGTAATTTTTACAGGATATTTTTATGTTTAATTTTTCCACCTGAGCAGAATAAAAACTTTAAAGTTTACTTTCATTTATAATAGTAATTTCTACTTCTGTTTCTAAAAGTTCATTTTCATACAGAAGTAGAACTGGCAGTAGATAAGCACAGATTGTTTCTGTGCTTGTTTCTGTGTTCTTGTTTCTCTAAGAAAAAATAACTGTTCACAAAATTGATTACTTTAAAATATTTTTAATTTCATGTTGTTAAAATATTTTATTTTACTTTTATTCCTATTTCTTTCCTCATTTGGAAGAGAAAGAATGGATTATGAGGAAGATATTCCACTCAGGTTAACTTTTCTTGTTCTGCTTTTTTGCTTTAAGAAATACCATTCAAGGTGTCATGTATCCCTGTTCTTTTTATCTGCTGTAAATCTCTGTTTGAACAAAATTTCTGAGGCTATCATAGGAATCCCACTGGAAAGAGTGAATCATGAGGACCTGAACAGAGCCGCAAGAGAAAATAAGTATTAACTAGGGTTCTTAATGAATTCTACAACCCGAAATAAGTATGCTAATTTTGGATAAGTTAAAATATAGAAATTCTAAATAATTTCTCAGTGAAAATAGGCTTAGTAGAAGCAATTCTTTCTATTAAAATCTGGTGGGAAACCTCTTAATTGTTTTAATTATCACATATAGATTATTCTGGAACATCATATTTCAAAATAATAAAAATAAAATATCTCTGATTACACTGCAATAGAGGAAGTGCTTTGGATAGCATTTAATTTAGTAATACTGAGAAATTTCACATAAAGGTAAAAGTGTTGGGGTTTTTTTGTTGTTTTTTGTTTGGTTGGTTTTGGTTTTGGGGGGTTTTTTTGGTTGGTTGGTTGGTGGGTTTTGGTGTTTTTTGTGTTGTTTTTTTTTTTTTTTAAATGAAAAGATGATGTCATTCTGTTCTGAGGAGGAAAGAATTCAGAAATATTAAAGTTTTATGTGTTTGGGTAGGTTGTAGATTATCATGCAAATGTTCCAGCACACTAGAAGAATTGTTGCATTAATTTCTGCAACATCTTAATTGTCCTAATTACCATCACAATATCTTGAAAGCAATATCTTATTAAGCTCCATCTGCCATTCTTGGCCTTATTATTTCAGAAAGATGCTCTCAGTACACTTTCCTGGATCTTCATGATATTGCACACTGAAATGTCAATTCCTGTCTGAAACTGTAAAGAAAAAGTAAATCTATGGGCAACTTGTGAGAGTTGACAATGTCACCACTTCATTTTTATGGAGGAGAAAGGCAATTTGTTGATTTGGCTTTGCTTTTTTTGGTTTTGTTTTTGGCTTTTTAATTCAAACGAAAATTCATGATGTGACTATTGTGTTCACTCTGGCTTCAAAACTGAGTTGAGCAGTGCTGGACAGGTAGCATGGATCTTTCCTGTCAAGCACTTATTGAGCATTGCAACAAGAAATCCATCCAGCTCCACAAGCGTATAGCTCCACATGGGTCAACAGATAAGGGAAATTCATCCAGCTGCACATTTTGATGGTGATCTCAGTACAGCAGTACGTGTTAAACAGTATCAAAAATGTAGCCAGCACTGCCTGCTCAATGTCCCTATCTACCCTGCCACAGGCAGTGGGTCAAATCAGTTCCACGTGTGAGGAACTTCTGGTTTATGTGTCCAGACTTCATTCACACATTCAGAGGAATCCTTCACCTCTGCAAGCTTTTGAGTGAGCTTTTTATTTTTTTATTTTTCTTTTGAGCTTTTTTTTCATTCTCTAGTTTGGTCATTAGGCTAGGTGGCATAACTGATTCAAATTCCCACTAGACCATTGTTGTAGTTAAGAGATAGGTTTTTTTGGCTGGTTGGTTGGTTTTTGTTGTTTTTTTTTTTCTCACTTAGAATATATGCAACCTTCAAATTGATTATTTTTTTGTGTCTTGGTTGTCAAACCACTTGATAGAGGATCCATATAAAAAGAACTCAAAAACATGTAGATATTATTTGGTTACCGTTCACATGCCTGATAAACAGACTACACTCAAATAATCATCTTTATGTATTTTCCTTTTCAAACATGTTCATCTGTAAAAAGCAATGTTTAAAACTGCTAGTGGGTAGATAGTTGAACAGTTGTTGTGCAATCAAAATTCAATATACACATTTGAGAGACAAAACTGAAACTCTTTTTCTATCTTAGCAAAAGATGGGATAACAATCAGAGCTGGTATTACTGGAGGCCAAAGTGTCAGGAAAGCAATCAGCAGATGAGCAGATAAAATGGTGGTGAAATGATGTTACATGTCAGATGATGTTATGAAGTAAAGATCAAACAAGGTTAGAGAAAGATGGAATGGATGTGGAGAACTCTTTTATCACTGTCTCCCTCCAACAGCCCACAGTACTTGATATGAACCTGCTGAAGAAAAATAATTGGACTGTATAGTAGGAAAAATGACACTTGCCACAAACAAAGCTTTAGAAATGCATTGTATGGCATTGCAGAATGCATTGGCCCATTTGCCAAGATTATCTTAATTAGGTGAATGCAACATGATTTGAACTATTTGTTGGTCTCAGAAGTCTGAGACTGACGTGCATTACATGACACAGATCATTAGTACAAAGAAAACATCTAACTCAGAAAAGACGATCTTACAATTTTTAAATAGACCAAAAATAATTTTTAAGAACTTGAATTAGTTTGAAAATTCACATTATTTTCTTGCTGAAGTATTTCATGAAACCAGATGATTTTGTGTTACCAAGAAATTGGCAAATTATTTCTGTAGATTTATTTTTAACAGTTTGCTGCAGTCAGCAGTAATTAGCTATTTTGGTGTAAATTTTATTTATCTTACAGTTATGAAAGTCCAGAATAATCCCAATGATTTTTTGTTGTACAGTGAACAGGCCTTCCTACTCTTTTCAAAATTAAGGCAAGCAGTTGACCTGTAATATTTGCCATTTTTTTTTCTTCACAGTCTTTTACTCTTTTTTTTTTTTTTTTTTTTAATAAATGCACTGTAGAGTGATGGAGTGAGTCCTGCAGTTCCTGTATAATGGAATATCTCTCAGGGGGAAAAAATTGCTTCAATTGCTTACAAAGAGAGAATTTAGTAAGCTACTCCATAATTTATACAACTCAGAGTGTTGTGTGTCTAATCATTAAGACTATGTATTTGCCATTCTCAATGTAATTCATAATTAATTTTTTTCAAGTCAGGGATTTTTAAGAAAGGATTTGAAATAATATTTTTAAAATCTCATTATCCTTATATTCATTAGTTTAGTGTTTAAGGCAATAATCCTGAATACGAAGAGTTCTGCATATTCATAATCTATCTAACGTACATAGTCAATATCATGATGTAGAATATTCTGGGAATGGGAGTTCTGTTAAGAGTTACCTTGGAATATTTAGCTAAAAAGGAATATGGTACCAGGTCTAACAGAACAGTCACATAAAACCTGGTAGAGGCTGGGTCAGATCCCACCCCTCCAGTCCAGGAACAACACCTCTGAACTTGGAATCACAGAAACACAGAACCACACAACAACCCAGATTGGAAAGTAAGCCTAAAGATCATCCTGCCTAACCTCTCTTGGGAAAGACAGCCTGGATGAGATTATGCAACAATCCAACCATGTCTTGAAAATTTCCAGTGACAGGGACTCTACCAGCTTCCTGGAGAGGTTGTTCCAGTGAATGATTGTTCTCACTGTAAAAAAATTATTTTGTATATTGCAGTGAACACATGATGAATCTTGAGTATTGTAATCAGAAGCTGGTAAGATTCTTGTTCCAAGTGGTTTCTGAGATGAGAACGTGGGGCATAGGAAGGAGTCAAGTTCAGGTAAACTAAAACCCATCAAAATGATGGTGAAGGGTCTGAAGGGAAAGCTTTATGTCAGAACTGTGGGTGAATTAAGTCAAATTGAATGAGTTTTCCCAGACTTCCTTCCTTCTTCAGAAACAAGTTTCCTTAGGATGACATTATATTCTACTAAAATGTTGTTTTCTAGATAGTTAACATACTCAGTGGGTACATGAAATGCCCAAGTTCCAGCTCTTGTTCCAAGTAATGTTTCCTGATTGAAGATATCAGTAAGAAAGTTTAATGATTGCTTAGCAGGTATTGCATTGTTCTGGAAGCTGGCACTGTGACTTCAGGCTCTGTCAGAGGAGAACATGCAGCTGGAGACTTTAATACCCTTGCTAGAGATCCTGCTTGATATTTATTAAATGAATAAAAAGAGAAGAGATGCTTTCTTATTACCTGAAAAGGTAGTTCACGTCCTTCTGTTTTTCTGCTGGAAGCCATATCTCAAGTCAAATCTTGTTCTTGGGAAGAAAGCCTATAGTACATAAGGAAAAAATATTCAATATCTAACATGTAAACTGTTTATTAATTTAAATTAGTATAACTGTTATACTTTGGCTTGAATTATTGCTGCCAATTATTTATTAACTGATGGTTATTTTTCAGTTGGTAGTGGTTTATGTATTTATTAGAAAAAAATGTGATGTTTTCTGCTGCTTCTCCTTCAGCAATAACACAACAGCCTTTTGAAAGAATGACTGTAGCTTGAAAGAGTAGGGTAGTGAAGGAGCTGCCTCAGTCTTGGCTTGTTGTTTCCATGCTTGGCATATATCTTGCAGCTCTTTTGCTGAAAAGGGGCCTGAAGAAATTTATTGGAGCAATATGAGAAACACAAAATACAGGTTTGTCTTAAAATAATTAGTATTACTACCTGCCAAGCCTAGTTTTCCTCAGAAAAATGCTGCAAGGCAGTAACAACTTACTTGGTTGCTAAAGATTATAAATATATGAGAGTACAAATCAATGTATCTGAAAATTTAGAAAAGCATCTTTGATGTTTAATTTGTCATTGGTAAGAGTGGGTATCATTTATATGCAGACAGGATAAAGTGTTCTCTAATAAATATACTGAAAATACATGAGTCTTCAAAGCATTTTACAGACATAGAGGGAGTAATCTGCAGGGTGCATCTGAAACAGAGATAAAGACATATTAAAACATGACAACAATCATGGTAACCTCACCCCTGTTACGGACCATTCACTTTGATGTATGAGTTAGCTGGAACTCCTCTCCTGTCATAATGTTCTGGATAACAGTTTGAATTTTTCAGTATGACTAGATGGCTTCTTTCTGGACTAATTTAGGATCATGTACCTCTTTTTTCCATTCAAAAAGATCTGCACTAAAATTCCTAAATGATAACTTCCTGTATTAACTCCTCCGACTGTGTAAATCCAAGCACACATCTCTTGATTTGAGGTAATTTTTTGCTCTAACTAATAAAAATTGTGATCAAGTGACAATAGAGACTAAATAATTTGTGCTGTGTTGGATGCCACACTGGTGTGTACTGAAGATAAACTGAA
This sequence comes from Sclerurus mexicanus, assembly GCA_013396755.1. NCBI lineage: Eukaryota > Metazoa > Chordata > Aves > Passeriformes > Furnariidae > Sclerurus > Sclerurus mexicanus. Next base: position 153,344 of record VWZF01000360.1, on the reverse strand, counting down.
GTAAGGGATCTTTAGGAATGTTCAGATTCTTAAGGCAATCTAACAGTGTTCAGTTTCAGAATTTTCTGTCTCAGAAATGGAAAAAAAGTTGCCTTGAACTGTCTGTAGGCAGGAATGTCTCTGTTTCCAGTGCTTCTCCTATTTTGAGTTTTCTACTAGAGGAAGCATTGGCAGTTCCCATCATGAAGATATTATTTTGGGGCATGTGCCAAAACATCAGGAATAATGTTAGTCTTGAGGAAAGGATGACATTTTCATCCCTCCTTGATCTCTCATCAAGGTAAATTTACCACCAGTCTCAAGATCTACCACCACTCTGCTGGTGGACACCCTTTGAAGAATAACTGGAGAGATCTGTATGGTTTTTGCTCTTACCCTCTAAAGTGTAGGCAGTGGGATTTTGGAAAAGAAAGACTGTTTAGTTTTTGTGTTTTATTATGATAAAAAATATTAATTGGCCACTCAATATGGCTTTCATTGGGCTATGTGCACCTGCACCCTTAGAAGACAGTCCTCAGTTTCTATTGCCTGGGAAAGAAATACCTATATATACCTAAATGACAGATATTCAAATGTGTATTATTTGGTTATGTCCATAGAAGCATTTTAAATAAGCTTCTGTTCTTTTGTTTCTGAATTTTATTGTAGCAAGACAATTGTTTTCAGAGGAAAGTAAATAAAGACTGACAGCAATTCTAGTGTTCAGGAAAAAATAAGTGCAAGCTGTTCAAGGATGTGTAAAAATGCAGATTGACATAAATTGAGTCAATATTACAGGAACCATTCATGCAAAGCAAACAGGAATGCCACGATGAACAATGAAGTGAATATAGGGAAATTACTATTTTATTTATAGTGAGTCACATCATTCTTTTTTAACTGCTTGAACATTAGTGTATATTTGATTAAATATGGGAATTTTGGACATAATTTCAAAACAAAACCACTTCCTGTAGAACAAGCAAAAAATTAAAGCCAAGCAATGTCATTTAGGTTGTATGACTTGAAGTATGACAAAGATGAATTATCTTGATCAGTAGAGTAATAGAAATTGATTTGTAGCATGCCAGAATGTCTGATATTTTATTCTGCTTATCAGGTAAAAAGGAAAGATATATGGATTGAAGATGAGGGTAGGAGCTCAAATCACAAAATTTATGTCTTGTTGGACCTGAGGTATTTCTCTGGGCTTTCACCTTTTGCTCTATAAGTCTCTGTAGTCAGCTAAATGACTTTGTCGTTCTTGGCACTAAATTTCACTGTCAGTTTTATTGCCAAGTGTCTTCAATTGTACCCCTCGTGGTGCTGTGCTCACTTTCAGTGTCTTAGCAGATCCTTTCACTTTCCACTTGTCCTCATTAAGGCTAATCCACTTATTTCAGAATTACCACTGAAATTCTGAAAGGTATGGAAAGGCTTTCTAACTTAAGGATCACAGAAATTCTCTCGAAAAATTACTGTGCTCTTTAACCTTGTTTTCTAAAGATTCTGAAAACAGGTTTGAATAGTCCAGTTTTAAAACGTCACAGAAAAAGTCTCTGTTTTGTCCAATTTAGAGAGCTATACTTCTCAGTATTCTGCAAGGAATAAGACTTTTTTATTTTTTCTTCTGTATTTTACATAATTTGTTGACACCAATGTATTTGATACTCTCCTGAAAGGTGCTGGTAGAACCCACTAACTGAACAATCGGATCAGTTTTGGCTGTCAAGTGACCTTTGTAGTATCAACATATTTTGTTACTGTGAAATTTTCTCTTACTTTCTAAATCACTTCTATATAGAACAGCATGGGTTGTCAATGTTTTAGTGATATCAATATTTGATTATATTCTGCTGCAAAAGCTGACCAATTTATTTCCACTATTTTGTATCTGTTAGGTCCTCTTTCAAAGAAATTCTCCTCTCTTCACCATATCAGCTTTTTGTCCTATAAATATTTGGTAAAGCATTCCATTTATTCTTTATTCCACCACTAACCTCATCTTTTGTGATGAAATAATTGAAATAGTTTTTCATTGGTGGGGGTTTTGTATTTCCTACTGGTAGTTTGTACCTTAGACTCCTAATAAATGTCCAGGTTATGAAACACATTGCTGTGATATAGCTTGGATTTTTGTGGTTAAACAAGTAAGATTTCTATGGTCAAAGTCAATTTATAATTAGGTAGTAAGAATGACTGCATGTGTCCAAACACTTTGTGTGATTTCATGTTTCATCACATGAAAACTCTTCAGTCACAATTGACAGTTGATGAGACATTCACAATCTTTCACCATTGAGCTGCATCCTACCCAATGTAATCCAATTATTTAGTACATATTTTGCATGAGAAAAAGCACTAAAAGTCAAATACAGTTGAAATCTGTATGCCTGGCTTGAAATTCCTTCCATTTATTTGGATCTCAACTTATACATAATCTCAAATTAAATCCTGCCCTGTATCAGATTTCACATTTCTTTATTAAAAATTAGGAGAAATGAGGAAGGGAATGGAGATTTTTGTTCATAGCTTAAAGATCAGAAAATTGCTCTGTCCAATAGCAGTGACTGGACCTGTGGAAATCCAGCAATAGAACCCAGTCTTCTAGTTCTCAGAGACCAGTTTTAGGTATGATAAAAATATTGCTTATGTAATTTAGCACAAAGATGTCAGATTTATATACCACTACACATTTCAAAAGTGTAATGAGGGCAGAAGTGTTTCTCTCACTGATAAAATATTAATGCTGAAAACTGAGGTTTACTTAGGAAATCATAAAAAAGGCAGTTCCTTTGGAAAGCCATCTCAGACACATTCCACATCCCTTCTCTCTTACTGGTTGCATTAATAACACATCATTCAGTGCATTAAGCTTTACATTTAACAAACAGCAATGGAAGTACTACTTCCTATATAGAATGTCCAAGGCTGTAGTGTAAGAAAACTATTTTCAGAAAACTTCCGGAATTTTCTCACTCCTGCCTGCCTCAATTTTATAAAAAGCCAAAGTGTGCTTTGCTTTTTGCACCCGTAACTAAATTCCTCTCTTGTGCTCATGAAAAGGTAAAAGAAATTAAAAGCTGAAAAAATCTCAGGCTACATCAATTGGCCTTTTCTTCTTGAGGGCATATAATATATGTGATGAAAAAGGATGACTTATCTTTTCCTCCTCCTGATTCTTCTAAACTCATATCTGGAGGCCTGATACCCAAGACACCATAGTAAGCTCCTAAAAAGAATTAGTAAACAGAAAGAACTCCTCATACCTGATTGCTGTGGGTAGAAATGACCATTCAGTACATCTCAGCCTAGGACTGTGTCTTGTCCTCTTGATAGAGTTCCTAGTTTGACATTCATTGTGGTTTTGCTATTGACTGAAGTAATTCACCATAGTTCTGTGGTATACTGACCTTTCAAAGGTTATTCAGCATGCAAATAACACACATAACAGGAATTTGTGTTTATGGGCTTCATGAAAAATAAAGGAGGAACTCAGGCACATACACTCTTCAAGTTTAGATTACATACAGAAAGTAATAAAATTGATACATAATTATCAAACCTGCTGTGAATTGTCCAAATCATATTTTCACCTCTGTTCTGAGAATTCCTGCCAAAACTATGTTTCTCTTTATTCCCTACTTCAACCACCAACCCCATATTTATGTCTGTGTAGTCTAAGTTCTATGAAAAGTCAAAATTGCAGAGAAAAAAACCTGTATATAAAAAGCATATAATTCTTAACTGTGAAAGGTAGCAGGTGGAATTGTGTGTTTGTGTGTAAGGTCCTGGAGTGACTGGATCCCACGGTCCCAAGCAGAAAGCTACCCTAGGACTGACAGATGTGAGATAATATGTACTGTATTCTATTTTTCCTCACTTTATTTCACAGTAATTTTGATAGTATTTTTTTGTGCACATCTATGTTCAGGATAGCATTGCTACAAATGTAAATGCCTTTTTTATTTTTTTAATTTTTTTGTTAAGGCCATTGTACTGCATAGTTTTATAAGGCATCAGGTTGTAGAAATACGTTCCTTGGGTATTACATAGCCTGAAATTATATGAGAATGTCTCTGTATTTAATTCCATGAAGTCTCCTGTTATTGAGCCAATTAATGATTATACAATTTGTGTTTTGACAAGAATCACTGTAAGAAAAAAAAAAAAGAGGCAAGAATACTTACTTATCAACAGATGAAGGCAGAAGAAGATCAGTTTGTCAGATTGCATACTTGCCTCACAGGAATTTCTTAACTTTTCCCCGTATTTCACCCCGCCTCTTTCACCCTTGCACTCTCCCCACAACGCCGGCCTCTTCCACTGCCTGTACCCATACTTAACCAGAAGTAACAGCAGAGGACCAACTGCCCTCATTCCCTTCCAGTAATACTTCTGTTGGAAAGCACTGTCATGTTCTCTCCTGCAGTTCAATGATTTTTGAAATGATATTTTGAATCAGATTATTCCAAAATCACTGTGCTCTGTAAGCTATTATAGGAGAATTGAGTTTCTTGAATATTTGCTGGGTAAGGATGATAAGGGTTACTCATACCACTTTTTCAGCAGTTTGGAAACACCAAAATATGATGCTTGATTGGAATTATGTGGGGGTTTATCCTCCCTTCCCCTATTAAATGTTCTTTTGACGTAGAAGATGCATTTTGTAGTCCCTGTTTGAAATGCTACTTGCTGTTATCCTAGCTTGTGATCACAGACACTTGTAGAAGCCATTTCAGTTCAAGTGTTATAATGCTAAAGCTTCAGCTAATAACACTTAAGGATAACATAATCTCCCTTCTAGGCCCATCCAAACCAATGCCATGACTCCTGTCAATAACATGTAGGCATTTTGTGATGTTCTGCCCAGCATGCAGCATATCACAGCTCAAGAACAGGTGTTCTCTTGTGTCTCTATATTACTACATATAAAGTTTTATTAAATTACTAAAAAATAATAATAATGGTTAGGTTATGTTCTGGCAAAGATCATCTTTCCCTTTTTAAAAATGGATTAAGAGAAAAGATTTCTAATATTTGTTTTGCTCTGTTACCTGCATCTAATATGAAATAATTTAAATTTAATCTATCTCTGTTTCAGGCATTAATTTTGGAGCCAGTGATTCACAACAAGTTTTGTTCTCTCGAAAATTGCACTAAAAGCTGAGATTATCACCACACCAAAAAATGCTTGAGTTCTTTCTAAGAGTATAAACACAAGTTTGTGTTTCTAAAGAAAAAGTGCATTGAGAAAATAGGAATAAAAGACAATGGTGAAACTCAGAAGCTTCCCAAAACTGTTTCTGTGTGTCACTTCTTTCTCTGAAGTCAGGGAAACCTTTGGTAAGTAACTTCTACTCACACTTCTTTATGAGAAGAAATACTGATATTGAACTGAATTCTGAAATAAATGTCCGTGATTATTATCTATAACAGCCTCTTTCCAAGTAAATTTAGAATCTACCAAAAATACTATATGAAATAAGAGTGTCCAAAAGTCAAATGTTTTTCATTATCGTAAGAGAAACTTACAAGGTAAACATAAAAGCTGTACACTATCAAACTGCAATGCCTTCAAATAATACATCCATGCTTGTGGGAAAACAGAGTATTTTATGTTGATTTCAATTTGCAGAGCAAGGGTAGTGTGAAAATAGATTTTCTGTTATATTAAACATAAAGGAATAATTTAGCGTTTTGTTTTCTATTAAGAATAAATTAATTTAGAAATGTTCATAAACTAATGGCCTTACTAGACTCAGAAAAATCTTATTGTGTTGCCAAAATATTTAAATTGCTTGAAACAAACTAATAATGGGCATGTAATTTTGTCAACCTTGCAAATAACAGAAATGTACTAAAATAATTTCCATTCTGTATCTCATAAATGTCAGTTTATATAGTCATATATGCTGTAATTAAGTGCCAGTGAACATGAATAGTCTTTTAATATAGGCAGATGTAAAATGACTATTCCAAATAAAATATTCCTTTTTGTTTTTCTAACCTGTACGCAATTGGTTCATTTTTTGGTTGCAGCATGCATTCGTAAAAGTTTAGAGGAAAACAAAACTACTCTTTCTGCTGACATGTTCCCTTTTTTATATGCTTATTTTCATATTTTAGACATTGAAAAGAAATTTAAGTCACCTCATGGTTCCTTCCTGAATTTGTATTACTTTTTCACATGTGACATTTGACTTCTTCAAAAACAGATTTTGTAAAAAAACCCTCTAAAAAAATCAACCAACCAAATGAAACTCAAGTTTTGGGAAGAAGAGAACCTAAAAATTGTAAACATTCTTCTAATCTCAGTCTTTGTAGAAGTATCCAATAGTGTCCATATTCAGAAAAAAACCACTCACCATAGATTTAAGTTCTGGTATATATATATATATGTACACATACATGATATTCATATATAATATATGTCAACTCAATCGTATTTGATTATGTCATTTGGATCTGACAGCCTCCTAATCTCTGGGGAATCTGCCCACTCCTAGTCACTCAGTTACCTTAACTCAAGAATAAAATTATAAGTAACTAATTCACAAATATAAGATAAATTTGCACAGCTGAATTTAAGTGAAGAATGAGACAAGCCTTATGTTCTCAGAGTATAATTGCTCACTAGTATCCAGTTGCAGACAGTTCCTAAATTCTGCACATGACTGGTAAGGCCTGGCGAAGTGTCTCCATTCCTTGGATAGGTGTGAGTGCAGTTATTTTTGCATGACTATTCTCCTCCTGTCTTTGCTCATTGCCCCTGTAAATTTGTTTCTTTCTTTTTCTTTGTTTTTTTGTTCCTGTGAGAAATATTTCGTTGTCTAACCTAAGTTTTGCTCTGGCCTGGTTGGATCTGGGTGCAGTTCAGGGACGGTCAAGGAATAAAAGTTTCAGAGTTTCAAGAATATGTTGGTTTTGTTGAGGTCATATTAAGGGACAACAACATATCTTATGAAAGTTCTGTGTCACTTTTCTGTTGCACTTGAGATCCAGATAAACTAAAATAGGTTTTGTAGATTAACAAAAACTTACAGTTTCTGATAAGATACATGGCATATCTAATAAATTATAGACTTAGTTATAAAGCCTAATACATAAAGGAGCAGTATATGTATAAAGAAGCAGAGAGGCTGATGGTTTTGAACAATGGCAGAATTGCTTCTTTTCCTTTCACTACAGGGACTTCACAAGGCTGATGGAGATTGCTGAACTTCAACAGAGCTAAAACCCTTCAAATACAGCCCTCGTTTTGTGCTTGCTTGATCCTGTTCTTCTACCTGCCCTACCTGAGCAGAAGGTTTCTCCTACCTTCTCAAAGGGCTCCTATTGCTCCTAAAACTTCACACCTCCAGTCTGTTTAGGTGAAGAGGCTTCTAATAGGCAGCCTACTATTAAGCAATGCCACAGGTACACTGCAGGTGTAAAGAGGAGCAGCAACTGTTTCTGCTTTTTTAAATTTAACAAAACTTTTGAGATAAACTGGTGTCATTGACTGTGTTCTTTTTCTACTCAGCTTTATTTAGTAAACTTTTAATAAAAATAATTACAGACATTATTAATTTTAGTAATGTAATCTGTCATGCAGCTTTGCATTGATTGCAAAAGTATACAGTTTAGTCAGCTGTATAATCAAGATCTAGCAACAAGTGAAATGTGTCCCAAAGATACAGATCAAAAGCAGATGTGAAGAGGAAAATAATGAGGTAATAGCAAGCTCAAGTCACAACTCTGAGTTGTAAAAACAACAATTTTGTCCATGTAAGAAACTGAAGAAATAGAATGAGCAGAACTGTAGTGTAAAATGGATGGGGATAGAAGCAGGATGGTGAGAAATGAGAAATTGAGTGTCAAGGCATAGAAACCATGGGGTGCAACAGATAAGAACAAAAGATAACCAAGACTACTTTTCTGTTTAATCACAGAGTTATGTTTAAAATAATGATTAATCTCTCATGATCTTGCAGGTGGACTACTGAGCCTATGTTAATTTAATACTGCACACAGCTACTCCCTTTCCTTTTATGCTCACAGCCAAAGTGAGGTAGATGCAGCAGTGAGGGGCAAGCTCAAATTCTCAGGTTGTTATGGTGAGCAGTGTACAAAAGGATAACAGCAGTGCAGTGACACACAAAAGATGTAACCTAGATATAGAGCAATCAATTACCCTCCTTTAGTCATTTTTCAGGTGACTATGTTACAGGAAGTTCATCAATCAACTCAGTTTATGTCTTTACTGTGTCGTGTCCGTTCTGGGAATTGCAGCTCCTATGCCCTGCAGACGCTTATGCAGTCACTGATGTATAGGGAAGAATCTTTTATATTTTCCTAGTCACTGTATTCCTGTAAAAGAAAGTGATCTGTGCTCACTGCAGCAGCAAAGCAAATACTACTATTATAGAATCTACATTATGCCCTCTTTTTCAGTCTTTTAATTGCTCATTCAGTATCTGGGGAGGGGGGGAGGAAATGCAGTAGTTCTCTGTTCTGTGATTTCTGCTCCATGGCACTAAGTCAATTGTCTCTTAATCAGCCCACTCTTATATATTTTATTGCAATATTGTGACGGTATAGTGCTTTCTGGGGTGGAGTGAAGACCACAATTTCTTCTCCCTAAGGATATTATTCAGCTTTGAGGAAGGAGTAGAAAAAAACATAATTATCTTGTTAAAATTCTGTGACAGGAATTAAAAGGCAAATGATTATCAGAGTGTAAATAAGCTCTGAGTTACTCTACCTGTAGGTTACATGTACTGTAACTAATCCCCGCACAGAGCTTGCAATTTCAGGATAAAAACATAACATCCTTGGATTTGTCTATTTTCAAACTGTTTCATTTATACTATTAAATACAGTGTGCACACTTTAGACAGACAATTAATTTTTTTAAAACTTCATCATGGAGTAAAAAAAAAGTCTTCTGTACTTCTGTCTGCAATATTTCTTCTGAAAATGCCAGTGCAATTTCAAATATTTTTAAAATAATTATAATCCTTGCTTGTAGAGCTTGTGAAACAAATGAGATTCCTAGATGAAACTCTTCAGTAGTGCTTGATAAATTTGATTTTAAATGTGCTTCATTTATAAGTGCCTGTTCAGTTTGAATTCTTTATTATGATGAGATGAACATTTATATTCATGTACTGAAGAAATAAAAGCTGGCTTAATATGTCAATTACTAATAAAGAATTTACAGAAAATACTGAAAATACACTGAAATGTAAAGTTTTAACATGACTGTTGAAACCTGTCCCTGGGCAACAAGAGAAGGTTTGTTGAACTAAGAAATTAATTTATTGTAATAATGTGAATATGGCAAATGCAAAGAAACTGTACCTAAAATATTTTCCCCCATCTCACTAAACAATTCTTCAGAGTGTAGGTACAACACATATTGCAGCATGCAGTCATTCTCAGGCTGACAGTTTTACAACAATTAGCAAGCATTTGTTGTCTGTTATGTTGTTATATTTATCGAGACTCAATTCCAACTGGGCCAGAGTGGGTACTTTGTATTGATAGATTTATGCCCTTTGGGAATATTTATTAAAAAGAAAATTAAATGTTAAAAAAGTGATATGACAGAAATGTATTTCTGCTGGCACAGTTTCTCAAAAGGGGTTTTTGTTTGTTTTTTTTCTTGTCTGTAGTGCTTAATAAATTCAAACAGAAAGACTATAAACAATGATTTCTAACATAAATTTTAACTAACCTGATTAATACAAGATTGAAGTTCTTAAATTAATCTCCACATTGGAGATATTTTTTATTTAAGCACTTTTTTCAAACACCTACTATAACCTGGGATAGAGGGAGAGTAAATATAACTAAACTTTCTAATCCTTTGTTTGTTTCTGAATCTTCCTTTAGACAAATTTTCTGTGATAAATACCAGATCTTATTGCTTGAGAAAATTTGGTGAAAAATCTAACATACATTAAAACTCTAAATTAATAAAAAATATGAATGAATATTGAGTTTTTCTGGTAATATCAGTAATTAAACTTTCCTATAGTGGTTCCCCTAGTTCATTGGGCATGAAACAGAATTCCCTGTGAATCTTTAAGAATCTTAGTACTAGTTTTCCATGAGCAAGTACAAACAAAAATTTATTCAGAGAATTAAATTTATTGTTCCAAACAACAAGGCAATCAAGGTGCTTTAATATCAAATAAATGCTATCATTATGATTATTTATTTTTTGCTAGGAAAAAAGAGGGATGCATAAACTCCAGGAATAAATATAACTGGGGAAATATGCAATTTGCAATGTACAACTTTTTGAAAGGAAAAAGGAAGAATTTAGAACAATTTGTTCAATTGAACAATTGCAATAGAGGTGTGTGGTGAAAGAAAAATTTAAACAAAATTATTACTAAGTCTGTATTTCTCTTAATGTGGTATATATGTACATCTTAACCTGCTTTAACTTTAGCTTACGTATATCACAGTTGAATGGATATGTGTGAATAAGGGTATTAAATATAATGATGCTTCAGGGTTTTTTTGATTTTTGATTTTTTAATTTTATAGATTTTAGAAGTTATTGTAGATTTAATGTACCAGTAAAATAACTTCAGTAGCTTGACAATGACACAAACCAACTCCATCCTATAACAATCTCTCAAAACTCCAGTAGCTGTTCAGTCTCTATTTCAAGGTAGAATTGCAGAGAAGCGCCATGAAGCCTGCACCAGAAGATAAAGACATAGACAGAAGAACCTCCAAATCTGGAACTTTGGAAGGCCTCCAAGGACCCAACGTGCTGTGAAGAAGATGAAGACAATGAAAGAGGGGTCCCAAACCCCCAGACTCAATTCCCAATGGGGTGTGCCGAGAGGCAGAATGGGGCAGGACCAGGGGGAATAACAGAATGGTATTGGATGGACATTATCATAAAATCTTGGAACTAGAGTCAGAGTAGGGATCCTATGGATATGTATTGCTGGAGCCTGGAGGCTCACTAAAGCTTCTGCTCTCCTTATCTAATCTCCTACTAAATTGTCTGGAGTTTTTTTCTCCTCAGTCTTTAAGGCATCAATAAGATCAACTACTTTTTTTCTTTTTTCAAATATTCATGTATATTTTCAAATATTCATGTAACTGTCATTGTCATTTGTAACTGATTTATTATGCCTCCTTATCCCTCAAAGTAATGTAGAGTTAAGAATCAGTAAGTTAATATCTGTGAATCTGTTAATGTATAGTTGTTGACATTTTGATGTATGAAGCTGACATTTTTGAATGAAGTCCTCTCAGATCATGAGAGAAGCAGATACTTGTGAATTCAAGATACTGGTTATTTGTTAGAATAGACTGTTACATTATGAGATGGGTGTATACTAGATGTGTTTCAGGGAGGAAAATAATCTCTGCTCAGTCCACAGGGGCAAATACCAAAAAGTCATCAGAACAGCTGCTGAGGAAATATTACTTATCTATGAGGAATTCTTCAACTAAATCCCAGTCAAATTCCTGAACATCTTCCTCAAGATATCATTCTCTGGTGGGCAAAATTGTAACAGTAATAAAAATTGACAGTAATAAAAAGTGATCACACAGCTAGAAAACCACTGTCAATGACTATGAAATTCTATCATAAAAAAGATAGAGGGTAAAAAGAAGTACCTATTCATCACAAAGTGCTGGATGAAAATTTTAGTGAATGAAAACACTATTTTTCTTACAGAGTCACACATAGAAATCAAAATCTTGCTGAGTTGAAAAAAAAGCCCAAACCACCTTTAACTTATATAAAAAAAGATTCAGGACAACAGCTCAAGATTTGAAAGACTGGGAACACCAGATCCACATGATCATACTTTTATGTCAAGCTGAAAAATACCATAGCAAAAGAAATACTTCAACAGGAATTTACAAAGGGAAAGAACATAATAGAAACTGAATGCAAAATTACAATGAAAAATTCACCAGAGGAAAAAATTTACAGAAAAAGGAAGACAATGAAACAGAAATGATAACTGTAGATGAATGGGCAGTGAAAAACTTATTTTTTGTCCTCTTGAAAAATGAGACTTCCAGATTGTGAACTATTCCACTGTACACTGGTAAAAACAAATAGCGTTGTTTAGTCATGAAAAGTGGAATTGAACATATTACTTCCCTTCAAACTCTATCATGAAAAATAAATGAGAAGAAAGTTATTTAGAATACACAAATAGCAGTTTGAGTTATATAATGAAAATAATTCTGTAGAAATGAGCTACCTCTCTCCCTCAATCAAAATGCACAAATTATACTAAAATTAATCTCTGTGGGTACCTCAGTATTTCCCTTTTGATATCTATGAGATATATTGAGGAATATGTGACAATCCAGTGACATACTCTGAAAGAATATATGAGGATTAAACTAAAGTTATGGTGGCAGATACATGATTTTAGCTAGCAATTTACCTTTTGGTAGTCCAGAAATTTGAGCATTCTTATTAAAAAATCCCAAAAATAAGTACAGCATACTTTCAGGTATTATGCTTCGCAAGTCACCTAAGAGGAAAAGAATTATCCTGACTAGTTTTTCCGTGGTGTTATCTGCTAAATTACTTTTTCCAAGTAGATCTTGATATTAATAGGATATAATATAGCAAGATCGTGATACGAGCAAGAAATCCCAATATTAGCAAAAATAAGAAAACACACTATTAACCATCATGACTATTACTGAGAAATTCTGATCTTTTTTTAATAGTCCCTCACTAAAGCCCTCACTAAGTTACCACACAAATTTATGTTTTTAGGCTGTGCAATGCTACATTTTAGGTTTTCCAGTTTTGTTCCCAAATAGCATGTAGACCCAGACAAAAGTAAATATAAGTAATTAAACATATTGCCAGTTATATCTCACTAAACCATTGCTGTTTGGTATCTGCAGAACACAAACATAAGCCTGATAATGGAAGAAACACTTTTGCTGCTTAGTGTTCTTGCCTGCCTTTCATATTGTTTCATTTTCTGTCCTGCTGTTTGAACATAATTTCTTATCAATTTTCATAAACAAATAAGGGTTTTAAAGCCACTTTAAAGTTATCCAATAATTTAATTTGCAATTTTAAGATACTTGCTTCAGTGGATCTACTGCATCAATCAGCACTGAAGCAATTATTTAATTTGCAGCTATACATTAGATTACATAATATTTACAAAATTAACATGTATAAACAAGAAATTATAACTTCATGGCAAGAATACTGTAATTCTGAAAATAATAATGAATGCAAATATTTCCTTTTGTAAAATGCCAAGTACATGAAAGTAAAATACTTATAAGCTTGGAGGTGCAATGGCTATCTGAGTCTGACTTCCTTTTTATATGTGATCAATACTTTAGCTGAATTAAATTAGATAACATTGTGTTAACGAATGACCTTTTCCTTGTCTGTCTTGTCTTCCAGTAGTTAATGATATAATGACAGCTTGAAATATATACTCTGGATACGAAGAAATTAACTTGAATTGTAAGAGCTATGGGCTCTTCCTCCAAGTTTGCCTGTTAGCTATGGACTTTAAGGACTATGAAGCATGCTTTAAATTCATCTTTGCTCTGCTGGTGCGGGGTTTTTTTTTTCACATTTACTGCAGAGGTTTTTAGTACCCAGCACATGACTCCTAGAGATGGATCCTTAAGGGTGAATATTCAGAACAGCTTCATTTCTGTCTCTATATAGCTGCAATTTAGATAGAAGGCATTCATTAGAAATACAGTTTAACTTTAATGTAAGCATATTCTTTTTTTTCTCATTATTTCCATTATTTACAAGACATAGATTGTTGCTTGGTCACATGCAGACAGCAGAAAAAGTTGTATAATTTCTTTTCTGAAGAGTATGTTGTCTTTTCATCTGCACAGTTGATGTCCTTCTGGTAACAGGAGATTAAGAAGATGTTACCGGAAAACTTTTGATTTGTTGAGAATTTAGTCATAAAATTATAATTGGTCAATGTATATTTTTTCACAAATACTAACCATATTTAAGTAGCAGTAACATTATGTTTTTTCCTTTATGAAAAATCATTGAAGATGATCCTCAATTGTAAACACATTAACTTACACAAGTCCTGTAGAAATTTTCTCAGCATGTCTAAGAAGAGTTACAATAAAAGATAAAGGCCAGAATATAAGATTGGACTTGTGGAGTCTGGGACTGAATTTGTGGTTTGCTAGAAGAAAGTCACATATAGCAAGAAAGGTCACTGCTCTTTTAAAATTGTTTTCTATTATACAGGATAAGGATACAGATTTTCTGCTGGCTTTGACAGAACGAGTAGCATCCATGGTAGTCAGACACAAACAGAAGAGGTATTTTTGCTGGTATTATTTTACCAAAGTGTGAAGTGTCCTACTTTAAAGCGAATCAAAACTCTGAAGTAAAATGAGAGTCTCATTTCAGTAGAGTGATTGAAATGTTCTGTACTAACAGTGGCATCTTCCGCACTAACAGTGGAATCACCACCATAATAAAAAGCATTTTTGCCTGCAGAATTGACTTTCTCAGCTATCTTTCTGTGTCTTTTACCTTGGAAAATCAGGTCTTTTTCCACACACTGACTTATTTCTCCTTTTGCTCTAAAATGCATTTTTTGACCAGAGATGACCCAAGATTTGTTTTGAATGCAAACACATGTTCTGAAATGTCAGATGTCTTAACTATCCCTGTTAATCTTCCATAAACTTATGTAGCACTAATCAAGAACTTGCTCTAAGTTCACAAAGGTTCATATTTTGAATAATCTTTTGAATTAAACTGAAACCTCTGTTTTATACAATGGGAAAATAAGCCCAATTAGTTACATTACTTGTATGGCTGGTAACCACTGCAAAGAAATGGCATCTTCTGATTCTCTGCTTTACTATCTTAATCTTACCATCCTTCCATTTTAGAATAACCATAAAAATACCTTGTGCATTCCTGTCTCACATTCTTCAGAGTCAAATTTCCAACATTTTTAGAGTAGCATCAGTACTTAGGGAGAAGGATGGATAGTGATTCCATTTTTCCAATATTTTGCTGCTGAAAGGCCACGGTCATTGTTAAAGAGGTCTGAAAACTTGAAAAAAAATTTTTGATAGGCAGAATAGCTCACAGACTTTAACTAATATTTCACTAAGAATTTGTATAAGCCTATATTTATTGGAATTAAAATTATTACATGGACCCAAATGTATTGGTTTTAATAGACCAAAAGCTATAAAACTCTTCAGTGAAAGAAAATGTTTGATCACAAGACTAATAAGGACATTACTTTTTTCTCAAAATTTGACCAAAATATCCATTCTTAAGACTGGATGGATGGAATAGTCACAGTATCCAGATCAAGGTCTTGCTATTAAAGCAATCGTTATTCTAAAATTTACTCTAATACAGTGTTCAGAATCATGAGTGACTTGGACTCTTGTGTTACCTAAATCTATTGAAATTAAGTTGAATTTTAAGAAGGAAAGATGGTAACTTGCTTTATCATGTGGACAGGGTAAAACAGTGAATCTGAGGATATGTTACTTAAATTATTTTAGGCAAATTTTGACCTTAATTCAAATTTAGAAAGAAAAAAAAATAATTTAATAATTAACTTTAAGCTTATATTGCATTTGCATTTCTTTTTGAAAGAGGTCATCAACTCATTATGTGCAATAATTTTCATTGATATATGCAAATGACACAATATGTAATGTAGTCCTGAGACTGCTTTTCCACTTTTAAATTGGTTTCTATTGTTTCAGCAGGGCTCAAAAATTATTAGGAGACACCTATAAGAAACACACAAGCACATGAGATTTATTAAGCTAGATAGAAAAAATATAAAACCAAGGATTACAACACATGCAAATTCTGAGTAATTTTAGGAAATACATGGAGAAAGCTATTACTTGCTTCCTCATATGTATTAATGAGATAAGGTTTCTCTCTTTTAAGTAAGATAAAGAATAAGTCAGATTTGACAAATTTACTAATTCACCAAAAGCTCTAGCAGTTTAACCTCCTCAGAGGTCAATGGGAATAGCCAAATCATTAGTGTATTCTTGTTAACGAATGTTACTGTCTCTTCTATGGCATTTCCCTCAATCTCTAATTAGGAAAAACATGTAACTTAGCTCCAACAATTATGACCACATTAATCTGAATTAATTTCTGAGCAGAAATAGCTGTCTGGAGCCTTGTATCAGATTGTATGCTATAGTATTATCTGCAATATATTTTCTCATGAAGTAGCAGTGAGCCAAGCTGACTAATAAAAAGGAGAACAATTTATAGCTCTTACTGTCATTTGGATGTTAAATGTATTATTCCTATCAGAGCCTCAGTATTTGTTTCCTTTTCTAAAGTGAATGACTTTATCATTCTATAGTTAAATATTTAAGGAGGATCCAACAAAGCTTAAGAAACTGAAAATAGTAGTCAGTGGTCAGTTTTAGACACACAACAATCACAGCAAAAAAAGGAGTAAATTTTTGTGCCCCCTGAAATGTAAATTCAAGTTTGTATTGGATTTACATAACAATATCCAACAATATAGTTGTGGGACTACAGGAGTGGCTTCTGTGAGAATCTGCCAGAAGCTTCCCCTGTGTCTGACAGGGACAATGCCAATTGGCTCCAAGACAGACCCACGACTGTCCAAGGCTGAGCCCATCAACAGTGGCAGTGCCTCTGGGATAATCTATCTAAGAAGTGGTAAAAAAACCCCAAACACCACAGCTGCAGATGGAGAGAGAAGTGAGACTGTATGAGAAAAACCACCCTGCAGAGACCAAGATCAGTGAAAAAGGACAAGGAGGTGCTTCAGGTGCTGGAGGAGAGATTACCCAGCAACCTGTGGTACAGACCGTGGTAAGGCTGGCTGTCCCCCTGCAGTCCATGGAGGTCCACAGGGGTGCAGAGATACACCTGTAGCCCATGAAGGACCCCATGCCAGAGCAGGTGGGTGTGCCTGAAGGAGGCTGTGATCCCATGGCAAGCTGTCATGGAGGTACATGGGAACAATTTCATCCAGGTCACAAACTCAGACAAACAAAACTGATGGCCGAAACTAACCAACAACAGCGATAATGCTACAACCCACTCCTGAAGGCAAAAGTAACCCACGGTCTTGTTAACAAATCCCTTGGGGAGGATTAGAGAGGAACGACACTGAATGACCTGTGTTTATAAATATATATTTTTTAGAAGAATTTGGTTGCAATGGAAAGCAGGTATGTAGTCATTTTACTTATTATTTATAGCAATATAGCTATATAAAAGCATAAAAATATCACTTAAGAAAAAGCATGAGTATATATAAAAGTATAAGAAAAAGAAAGAAAGCATAAAAGTGGAAACTTATCACCATCAATGGATCTTGCAACAAGGCTTGATTGTGCAATTTTGATGTCTGTTGGTCAAAGTGATGGTCACAGTCTTGATCCTTTGGGGATGGGGAACAAGCCCATGAAACACAAAGTCTGATTCGTCAATATAGGCTCAGGCTAGATGGGAACCGCCAGCTACCTCTCCTGAGGGTGGAGCTTTGGATCCTCTGGTGGAAGGCCTCAGAAACTAGTCTGGGGGCATTTGGGGGCTCTTTGGTGGTTTATGACACCTTCTAATACATGACACCTGCCTCCCATGTCAGTGCAGTTGAACCAGTTATACCATATCAGACCATCCCCAGGGAGAGGTGGGGTAGTATAAGGGATAACAATTGGCAAGATAAAAAGCACCATCCTGTCTCTACAGGGTCTACCTGTTACCTGTATCAAAGCCTGGCTTGCAGCCTCCAGTGGTGTGTTCACACTCTCTGTCTTGTGCAGGCCAAAGGCCTGCCGCTACACACCCAAAAACTCGCCTCCTCCCTGTGGGGTGCAAACCTGGACTAGGCAAAGTGACCTTCTGCCTCCATAAATGGGCAATCATTTTGAGTCATTAACCATTAACATTCTTGTCTCTCATAGGTAAGCTTCCCTTTAATCAGAGTAGAAAATTTCTATAAAACAAGTCAGAGTAGCTTTCTTTGTTGGAAAAGATTAGACTTTTTTTCTGACATCACCTTACCCTTGGTCTAAGAGAAGTGAAGAATCTTATTTGTTATAAATATGTCTAACCATATTGTCCTACTACTATGCTTTTCAGTAGTTTGGGATCTGCTCATACAAGTCAATGTCTACCATCATGTATTTCCTCCATTCATATTCCAATTTGGAAATATATTGACAAGTTGAGCAATTTAAGAAAGTGGGCTCCAAGTTATGCTAAGACAACTACTCATTCCACACTGTGATACTGGCACTGCCAAAAGATGCACAGTTGTCTGCTCTTGTTCATTTAATGTGCTCTTTAATTGCTGCAGAGTTGACTTAAAACCTTTGTGCCAGACAAGTGCAGCAAGCAAATTAGTAACTGTCAGGGAAGGATCTATTAAAAAATTCTCCTCTGAGTCATCCAACTGTTAAGTGAAGGATTATCAGTGCTTACATGATGCTCACTCTCAGATCAGATGTGCTCTATGGATCAAGTTGACAACTTTCTGCAAGTTGTGAGCATCACTGGTTGAATCATTTTCCTTCTGCACTTCTGTCCTGCTTGTATATTTTCAGGCTCAGCACACACAAATAGGCCATTGTCATATCACTGGAAGTATTTCATTGCTTGACAAACTATTTTTCATCTGAGCTAATGAACTGTGTTAGCTTGCATTGATCTTCTGGAAGGAGAAATGCAGTATGCCCAGTGAGGAAAAGAGAAGTTAGGCAATGAAAGACAGCAGAATACTAGCCAGGTTGCAAATCTTTTGTTTAATCACTTTGACCTGCTTTGTCATCAGTGACTTTATCAGGGACTTTTGTGTGCTGCAGCTAACTGCACTGACCTCTTCATTTTTTTCTCTAAAAGTGTTGTCTCATTATGCTCCATAATCAGTTTAAAATATCTGATTATGCAAACACCCCATTTAGTTTCTTTATGGAAGATTACCATAAGCCTTCAAAATATATAATCTTTTCACTGCTTCAGAAACTGTGGTACATGAAAGATATCAAATGACTTGTCAGACTTAAACAAGAGGTCAGTGAAAGAAGTTGAGTTCATGTCTCACTCCTTTTAGTCTAGTGTTTTTTCCTACTGAATCCTTCTTTCTGTCAGCTTTTAAAATAATTACACTATAGACATTGAAATTAATGAATTGAGAGCCACCATAAGGTGTATGAATTGATAATAATTCTTAGGAATTTTGTGTGGTTTTTACTCTAAAACGTTTCACTGAACATTACAGTGCACAATCAGAGTTCAACTGAAACAAGCCACTTGTGGGCACTCTGTGCACCAATTGTTAGCAAATTTGTTATAATGTGCAGCACAAAGGAATCAGTGAGAGAGTAATGATGCCTAAATATTCTTAGCAATTAGATAGCCATGTAAATAAACCAGTTACTGATGGAGTTACGAAAGTATGTACTTATAAGAAATAGAAAAACTGGTTTTATTACAAGCAAATAAACTGAACAAGGATTACTATTTTAGGGATTATAATTTTGTTTGTTTCTGACCTATAGGTGTGTTGTGGAGTTGTAAAGCACCCAGTCTGGTCTAGTGCAGGTGCCAGGGATTAAGCAGTCGGGAATAGGGGAATTATATATTGGCTAGAAATGTAGCTGAAGCAGCCTCAGCCACGGGGCCTGCCACACAGGCAGATAGAGGCTGTTTTATTGCCCAGGACTCCACCTCCTGGCATGGGGGGGGCACCAATCCGAGGAAAGGGAATGCCCTCCCCAGTTACTTAGATGGGGTGGGACCTTGGAAACACTTAAAAGCAGGATTTTTGAATTGGAAGGCCTGCTTTTGGGGCCCCTTTGTGGCCTGGGCACTGAACACGTGTTGTAATTAAATTTTGCTGTTCATTTTATTTCTTTGTTTCATGGTTATTTGGCGGGTTTTTTTCTAAATTTAATAAAAGAAATTTTTCTCAGATACTTATTCTTTTCTGTCATAGTGAAAAAAAAGCTAAAATATTTCATATATACTTTAATACTTATATTGCCTTACAATTTTTTCAAAGTAAGAAAAATCCCACTAGATGGATGAAAAAGGGTGGGGTTTTTTTCCATGACATGGCAGAAAACAGTAATTGCATGGATGTGTTAAGAACATATGACACCAGCATGAAGTGATATGAAAACTTATATTTTGGATTGATTTACTCTGTCAGTGGGAATTTTTGAAACACTTTGGTTGCATTGCATAGATGCCAGATTATATGTCATGTTTATGCTTTTCTCTCACAAAATACTAGAAAGATGTAAAAAGAGATAGAAATGGACTGAATATTTCATTTCAGAAACTCTGTTGCTAAGTGTATATGAATGGACCAAATTTAGGATCCCAGTTAGAAACATTGTCAGGAAACTGTTACAAAAGCAATATATGCAGGCTGATTTCTTCTATAACTTTTTTCCTGCATATTAGCTTACTAGCATGGGCTTTAAGAATAACTCAAGAGTTGAGTCAAAAATATCAGTCCAATTCAAACCATGCCCCTAAGTACCACATCTACATGTCTTTTAAATATCTCCACAGATGGTTATTCCAACAACTCTCTGTTCCTATGCTCAACAAGCCATTTGATGAAGAATTTTTTCCTAATATCCAATCTTAATCTCCCCTGGCACAAGATGAGGCTACTTCCTTCCTCTCTTCCTCTCACTTGTTACCTGGGAGAAGAGACTGACTACCACCTTGCTACAACCTCCTGTCAGGTAGTTGTAGAGAGTGATAGGGTCATTTTTGAGCCTTCTTTTCTTCAGACTAAACAACCCCAGCTCTCTCAGATGCTCCTCATAGCGTTTCAGTTTCATATTCAAGGCCAGGGTGAAGGGGGTTTTGAGTAACCTGTTCTAGCGAAAGGTGTCCCTGCCTATGGCAGAGTGGCTGGAACAAGGTGATTTTTAAGATCCCTTCTAACAAGCCATTATATGATTTTATGATTCTATGATTCTATTCTGTGGTCCTATCTTTATGAGCTGAAAATATAAAAAAGAAAGATAGAGATACTTTGAATACAACAATTTTTCAGATTATGAGCATACAGATTTCACATGGTAACTGAAGGAAGTAGGAAATTACACAGACTCTAATGGGAAAGCAGAAGTGTGACAACTGGTCTACTTCTAATGAGTTAAAAAAGATTCTGAAATGCATTAAATGCATTAAATTAATTTCAGCTTTATTTACCAATTTCCATGAACAAAGCCATATGATATAGTAATTAGAAAGTAATGCTGTAC
The DNA here is from genome assembly GCA_013396755.1 of Sclerurus mexicanus. NCBI lineage: Eukaryota > Metazoa > Chordata > Aves > Passeriformes > Furnariidae > Sclerurus > Sclerurus mexicanus. The sequence goes on along the minus strand of VWZF01000360.1, from coordinate 132,086 downwards.
TGCAATAAAGCTCTGACTAGATCAGATGAGCAGCCAACTATCAATACAATATATGTGTTCAAATAAAAATTGTTATGTTTAAGAAGGAAGTTGAGTTTCATAAGAAATATTTGCCATGTCCACATGGACATGGATTGGTTCATGCTTGGTCTTGGTCCTTGTAGCTATTATGGATGCCAAATTTTACCTGATTACATCTTTACATCCATGTATTTGAAATGGGATTTCTCTCCCTCATGGAGGCAAGAACTTTCCTGTATTATGGTCAGAAGCCTTTGAGGCCAACAGGTCTGTCTGAGGTTAGAAGAAATATCAGACTTCACTCAATTTTACACACAGTATAAGTAACCTTGATTTTTTTTTAAATCTCTGTGAGAAGGTCCTTATGCATAGATTCAGGCTCAGTACAGGAAAATCTACTGAAAGACAAATTTAATGTGCTCAAAATTATAGTGACAGCCTTCCCAGTTTACTAGCTTGAGAGGTTAGTGAATTACGAATTTTTCCCAGGGAATTACTTTCTCACTGACTATTATTGTTGTATCCTGAGAGATAGTATATCAATACCATGCAGTTCTTTCTTATCTTTCAGGATCAGAGATTAGTTCAAAAGAAACTCTACAATAAAAATGTCTCTTCATTGATTTGCTGGTTTGTTGGTTTTTTTCGTGTGTTTTTCTGGCCTTAAGGACTAGATTACAGCTGTATTTAGCCTAGACTTTCACACTCTTTCAAGGAGTTAAGCTATAAAGATAACTTTATAAAAATGTAGACCTGTTATGACTTTCCACTCATGAGCTGCAGTTCTTAAAACTGATTCTTTTAAGTCACTAATCCCTGAGGACAAGGCCAAAGACAGAACATGAACTACCTCTACACTGCTATCAGACTGACTCCATGAACAAGGTTCAAGGTCTAATTATCTACCTGTCATAGCATTGCTTGCAGCAGTGCCCTTGGCAATGATCCAGGGACACACACAGGTGTGACCTACACATGAACTGACACAATAACAAGAGTTTAAATATTTTGGAGGGACTGAAAAATTCATGCAGCCTGCAGCTTTCCCCTCTGCCCTTGCCATGATGATTTTGTGTAGAGAAGACAGCTGAAGACACTTACCGCAGGTGTTGATTTTGACACTGGCCATTGCAGAGGTGTGAGGAAGATACACACAAGATTAATTCAAGTTGCCAACAAAGGACATGATGGATGCCATGTACAGTGTTTTAGGGACTGGCTGGACAGTGGAGAGCTTCCTGTATATTTTTTTTTTTTCTGTCTGGCACATTAGAGATGCAGATAATGATCCCTGTCAGACAAATCCCTGCAATCTCAAAAGTTTCACAGTCTTTCTTCAAGATACAAAAGAAAGATAAGGATCTGATTCTCTTTTACCTTCACTTTCACATGCATTCTGTTTCATAGGCAATCACTTATTTTTCTACTTTGTACCATAAGTGTTGCTGCAGTTTTTTTTCAGCAGTTGTACATAAAGAAAACTCCATGGAAGTAGTGGGAAGAGCATGTGTATAATGTATAAAATATTATACCTGGTTTTATGAATGACATAGATACTTATACAGAAAATATCCATTATATGATAATGATATTTAAATAATAATAGTATGCTTAAAAAATAACACACACACACATACACATTTCTACATAAAATAAATATACTTTTAGAAATACCTACATTAGCTAAGTAGATAAACATAATAACCTCGATTCTTGTGGAAGTGATGAAGCAGCTAATACTAGAAACCATTTCTAGGCACACAAAGGACAATAAATTTACCAGGAGCGGTCAGCATAGGTTCATCAAGAAGTCATGCTCGACCAAACTGGTAGATTACCATGATGAAAATACTGGTCTGGTAGAAGATGGGAGTACAGAGAGTATTGTCTACCTGGACTTCAGTAAGGCTTTGGACATTCTGTCCCATAAGACCCTAATAACAAGTATGATGAAGTATGATGAGCAGATGGTGAGTGAGGTGGATTGAAAACTGGTCTAGCAATAACTAACAGTATACCACAGATCTCAATACTGGGGCCATTCCAGTTCCACATCTTCATTACTGATCTGGATGATGGAGCAGAGTGCAACTTCAGCCAGTTTTCTGATGACACACAACTGGGAGGAGTGGCTGACAGGCCATCTAGAAGGACCTGGACAAGCTGGAGAAATGAGCTGATAAGAGCCTCATGGAGGTACCTGGGGAGGAACTGTCCCATGCTCCAGTATATGCTGGAGGTTGCCCAGCTGGAAAGTAGCTCTGCAGAGGAGGTTATAAGGATCATGATGGACACCAAGCTGAACATAAACCAACAATGTGTCGTAGACACAAAGGTGGCTAATGATATCCTGGGCTGCATTAGGAGGATTGTTGCCAGCAGGTCGAGAGAGGTGATACTTCTAGATACTTCTCTCTTCTAGATACTTCTCTACTCAGCGCTAGTGAGGCCACACCTGGAGTGCTGTGTACAATTCTGGGCTCCTCAGAGAGACATGAACATACTGGAGAGAGTCCAGTAAGAGTCTACTAAGATGTTGAAGGGATTGGAGAAAGTTTGTGAAAACGGAGCCTGTTTAACCTGGAGAAGAGTGGGCTCCTGGGGGAATCCTATAAAATGTATATAAATACCTGATGAGAGAGTGCTCAGAAGATGGAGCCAAGCTCTTTTCAGCACTGATGAATCAAGAAGGAAGAGACACAAATGAAAACATGGCAGGTTTCCTCTGAAGATCAGGAAACACTTTTTCTCACAAGGGATTAAAACGGAGACTGCCTGAACACTGTCACAAATTGCATAGAGAAGTTTTTGATGATATTCAAAAGACACCTAGACATAATCCTGGAGAGCCATGTCTTAGTGGTTCTGATGAGCAAGGGCNAGTTAAGCTATAAAGATAACTTTATAAAAATGTAGACCTGTTATGACTTTCCACTCATGAGCTGCAGTTCTTAAAACTGATTCTTTTAAGTCACTAATCCCTGAGGACAAGGCCAAAGACAGAACATGAACTACCTCTACACTGCTATCAGACTGACTCCATGAACAAGGTTCAAGGTCTAATTATCTACCTGTCATAGCATTGCTTGCAGCAGTGCCCTTGGCAATGATCCAGGGACACACACAGGTGTGACCTACACATGAACTGACACAATAACAAGAGTTTAAATATTTTGGAGGGACTGAAAAATTCATGCAGCCTGCAGCTTTCCCCTCTGCCCTTGCCATGATGATTTTGTGTAGAGAAGACAGCTGAAGACACTTACCGCAGGTGTTGATTTTGACACTGGCCATTGCAGAGGTGTGAGGAAGATACACACAAGATTAATTCAAGTTGCCAACAAAGGACATGATGGATGCCATGTACAGTGTTTTAGGGACTGGCTGGACAGTGGAGAGCTTCCTGTATATTTTTTTTTTTTCTGTCTGGCACATTAGAGATGCAGATAATGATCCCTGTCAGACAAATCCCTGCAATCTCAAAAGTTTCACAGTCTTTCTTCAAGATACAAAAGAAAGATAAGGATCTGATTCTCTTTTACCTTCACTTTCACATGCATTCTGTTTCATAGGCAATCACTTATTTTTCTACTTTGTACCATAAGTGTTGCTGCAGTTTTTTTTCAGCAGTTGTACATAAAGAAAACTCCATGGAAGTAGTGGGAAGAGCATGTGTATAATGTATAAAATATTATACCTGGTTTTATGAATGACATAGATACTTATACAGAAAATATCCATTATATGATAATGATATTTAAATAATAATAGTATGCTTAAAAAATAACACACACACACATACACATTTCTACATAAAATAAATATACTTTTAGAAATACCTACATTAGCTAAGTAGATAAACATAATAACCTCGATTCTTGTGGAAGTGATGAAGCAGCTAATACTAGAAACCATTTCTAGGCACACAAAGGACAATAAATTTACCAGGAGCGGTCAGCATAGGTTCATCAAGAAGTCATGCTCGACCAAACTGGTAGATTACCATGATGAAAATACTGGTCTGGTAGAAGATGGGAGTACAGAGAGTATTGTCTACCTGGACTTCAGTAAGGCTTTGGACATTCTGTCCCATAAGACCCTAATAACAAGTATGATGAAGTATGATGAGCAGATGGTGAGTGAGGTGGATTGAAAACTGGTCTAGCAATAACTAACAGTATACCACAGATCTCAATACTGGGGCCATTCCAGTTCCACATCTTCATTACTGATCTGGATGATGGAGCAGAGTGCAACTTCAGCCAGTTTTCTGATGACACACAACTGGGAGGAGTGGCTGACAGGCCATCTAGAAGGACCTGGACAAGCTGGAGAAATGAGCTGATAAGAGCCTCATGGAGGTACCTGGGGAGGAACTGTCCCATGCTCCAGTATATGCTGGAGGTTGCCCAGCTGGAAAGTAGCTCTGCAGAGGAGGTTATAAGGATCATGATGGACACCAAGCTGAACATAAACCAACAATGTGTCGTAGACACAAAGGTGGCTAATGATATCCTGGGCTGCATTAGGAGGATTGTTGCCAGCAGGTCGAGAGAGGTGATACTTCTAGATACTTCTCTCTTCTAGATACTTCTCTACTCAGCGCTAGTGAGGCCACACCTGGAGTGCTGTGTACAATTCTGGGCTCCTCAGAGAGACATGAACATACTGGAGAGAGTCCAGTAAGAGTCTACTAAGATGTTGAAGGGATTGGAGAAAGTTTGTGAAAACGGAGCCTGTTTAACCTGGAGAAGAGTGGGCTCCTGGGGGAATCCTATAAAATGTATATAAATACCTGATGAGAGAGTGCTCAGAAGATGGAGCCAAGCTCTTTTCAGCACTGATGAATCAAGAAGGAAGAGACACAAATGAAAACATGGCAGGTTTCCTCTGAAGATCAGGAAACACTTTTTCTCACAAGGGATTAAAACGGAGACTGCCTGAACACTGTCACAAATTGCATAGAGAAGTTTTTGATGATATTCAAAAGACACCTAGACATAATCCTGGAGAGCCATGTCTTAGTGGTTCTGATGAGCAAGGGCACTGGACTAGATGACCTTCAGAGGCCCTTTCAAACCTTATCCTTCTCTAATTAAAATACATATACCTTTCCTAATTTAATTAGAATGTTGAATTTCAAGCAGTTGTTTTGAGTCCAGATAAAATGTAATAACACATTTTTGTGTTTATAGAGCAATATACCATAGAAATCATGACTTAAACCCCAAAAAATGCATTCAGATACAGCAGTTTTATACTGTGCTCTGCAGATAGCTCTGTGAAAATCTTGACAAATGCAATAGTTCTTCATTGGAGAATGTGACCAGGGCTGTGTTACTCAAGTGCAGTACAACTCCTGCCCGCAGCAGAAACTGAGTGTTCATATAGCAATTATGGATCTCTAGATACTAGACACCTTGTCTCAATCAATCAACTTCTGAAAAAAATTTTAGCTTTGACCAAATTCCAGGCTGAATCTGTATCTATTGGCCCTTTTGGACCTGATTACAGCATGTCCAGTGTTATAGGACACCATGGGACACTCATCTTCAGAGTGATGAGCTCATCTTCAGTGATGAGTTATAGAAGCCATGTCTGCATCTTTACCAGATTTCCCCGAATCACTCATAACAAAATTTGTTTCACTAATGGAGTATCCTACTTTTAAATATAAAGATATTTAAAATAGGAATAATCAAATGCTACGGTCTTCTGTTTCTCTAAATGATTGTAGCTTTCTCTTATCTTCCATTACAAGAATCATTTCAGCTAACTGCCAGGGGCAATTCTGATTCACTATACATTAGTAATTGCAGATACAAGTTTGTTGATGTATTTCCATATGTAGAAAGCCTTACGATTCACTTTGTATTTCTGATCATGCATGTATGTTGGTTTTTTTTCAGTCAAAATAGTCTCCCTTGTTTTGCTTTTTGATAATCACATATTTTAGGTCAAAAGATATCCAGTTGTCTGTAAAATCTTATGAGTCATGAAATAAAAGCAAGCTAAAGTAACTGCTGTTGTTCATGGGCATGTAGAAAGTAGAATATGTGATTTTTTAAACCTTATTTTAATAAGAACAGAGAAGTGAATCACATGGTTTAAAAACTGGAACAACAGCTAAAGATTTTGCTGAAATAATTTAATATATAATAAGCAACTATACTTATATATGAGTTTACTAAAGTTGTTTGCATTTATTTTTTAATATTTGGAACTTTAGAAATTTATTAGAGTTACTATAGTCTAATAAAAGTAAGCTGTATAAAGCCTTTAATTTTATATTTTTCAGAATGTAGCCTATTTATTCAATTGAAATATACTTTTATATTAATCATCTAATGTACATTTTTCCTCTGATGTTTGTCATGAATAATCTTCTAGTATATTCTTCCCCTCTGTGCCAGATGTTTCAGCTATTGCTCCTGAAATGTTTATAATTATCATGTTCCTTGTATATCAAAGCAAGCCCAATTGCTGCCAAAGAACTAAAAAATAATCATGATGAGAAAAAATGAAATATTCTCTGTTCTGTATTAACTTTGGCTTGGAGAATTATCTAAATAGTCAGTGTTACTTGAGGATTCTGATATTTTCATAATATTGAAAAAGTTATTCTTGTCTCTCAGTACATTTATAGAATTACTAGGCTTATTCCAGAATATGAGGTGTTTAAATAATTTTGTGATTTGTAGAAACTTAGTAATGTTCAATCAAGTATACTAATTTAATGTTATTATGACCTCAATGAGATATATTCTATAATGAATATATTAAACTGGTTTTGTTTGTGATTTAAATGGTTTTGTTTTGCAAACTACATTCTTTTTAGTAACTTTTAGGGAAAAAGAAATCTTTCATTTTTAAGGAAGAACCAGGATAAAAACTCAACAATCAGCAGAAACTGATATTTCTGGGTCATGATGGGATAATTTATATTGTCTTCTCACAGTTTTAGCATTTGGGACATCTCAAATAATGTGTGAATCTCCATAAAAATATGAAGCATCTGTACATCACCTCTAAGTGTGTCTCACAGTCATTTAGCTGTTCCAGACACTATGTCACTGTGTCTGTTACCGAGGCACAAGGGGTGGGCTTTGGTTTGTAACCCTTTATTGATTTAGTGTTTGGAGCTGGCTTGTATGTAGTCAGTTCAGACAGCCTGTGAACAGACCTGTCTGTTCACAAAGAGGTATGTCAACATGACTTAGAACTTGCTCAGGGATATTTTTGTCAGGATGTCACTGCAGCATTATTATATTACTTAATTTATCTATAAAACTTGATTTATGTAAATCTATCTAAAGGGATAAATTAAAAATTCTGTTTCTGATGGATAAATATTCTGGATTGCCATTTCTGATCAATAAATCTCCCTGAACAGAAAACTTATGAGAAATGGAGATATTGCAAACTGAGAAAGGATTGTCTTTAACTTACTTTATATTAAAGTACTAAATATTTTTTACATAGTTAGGAATGTAATGGGATTGTTCTTCATAGATCTTAGAACAGTTTGAATTAGAAGGGCTCTTTAAAGGTCATCTACAAGCTCCCTGCCATGACCAGGGACATTTTCAACTAGATCAGGTTACTCAGAACCCTCTCCAGCCTGATCTTGCATGTTTCCAGGGATGGGGCATTCACCACCTTTCTGGCCAGCCTGTTCTCATGTTTCACTACCGTCATTGTACAATAAAATTTCTTTCTTATATCTAATCTAATTCTACACTCCTTCAGTTGAAAATGATTACCCCCTGTCCTTTTGCAACAGGGCCTGCTAACAAGTTTACTGTCATCTATCTTACAGGCTCCCTTCAAGTACTGAAAAGCTACAAGGTCTCCCTGGAGTCTTGTCTTCTGAACAACTCCAAATCTCTCAGCCTGTGCTCATAAGAGATACTCCACCCCTCTAATCATCTCTGTGGCCCTTCTCTGGATTAGTTTCAACAGGTCAATGTCCTTCCTGTGCTGAGGACACAGTACTCCGTGCAGAATCTCAGGAGAGACACTCTTAGGTCACTCAGTTCATCTCATTGCTAATATCAAACAAAATAACAATAAAATAACAGCTCTTACTGCCAGGAAGTTTATTTTACAGGCTACCAATGGCATTTTCTTTCACTGCTTCATTCCCTTGTGTACACCTCATGCACTAGCTTAAGTTATTCCCTCCTTTGCTGATATTCCACCCACACAGTGACATGTGGCTGCAGTGTAAAGCTACTCTCCACGAGGCACCCATAATTACTGTTAACTTCAGACATTTGGGAATCATAAGGTATGACCCCAAAATTACAACAGCCTTAAAAGAAACACAACATTTTTAAAATTTATACATTTGAATTCTCTTTATTCAATCTTTCAGGCTCTTGGGGTTCACAATTTAAAATGGGTTTTTATGCAGCTATAAGAGTTAGCCTTTTTAATGTGTTAGGAGCAGTTACCCAGAGGGTCCTGTTTAGTAACTCCTTAAAGGTCTGGAAGTTTGCTTTCTAAAGTTCAGGTTCTTACCACAGAATAGTATTCCTCTTCACCTGCTGAATCAACAGGTCAATTTCTATTAAGATTTCTATTAAGAGATTATACAGTATTCCTCATTCCTCATTATTTAATTGCAAAACACAGATTGCTTTGTTAGCAGTAAATGGCATTATTTAAGCAATAAGATAGAAAATCAAATTGTCCCTCCAGGAGCTTAATTACATGTCTGCAAATACACTGCAGAATAGTAAATTAAAGTTGGCCCTGCTTTGACCAGAAGTTTGAATCAGATGACCCTCCCCAGACTCTTCCAATACAAATCTTTCCATGATTCAGTAATCACTCACATAAAGTATCAACTAAGGGATAATTTGTTATCTTTTCCATGAAGATGATCATGAAGCTTGTTGTTCAGCTTCCTGCCTTGTGCCTTAAATAATGGAGAAAAAATTTTTCTGTGGAGAAGGTTCTATAAATATGCATTCTATTAATAGTGGTAATACTGATTGTAGTTTAGAGTGAGGCTGCTGTGAGGCTGGAACTGACATTTAGTGTATATGACTATTGTTACCTCAGGGACTACCCTAACATCAGGAGGGGAAAGACCATGGTGATCCTGCTGCTCCTTCCCTCAAAACATACCTTCAAATATATCAGTTCGATCTTGGATCGAGGCTTTAAGCCTGCTTGTGAAGACTGTAATCCTATCCTGTCACTGTTTTCCAAGCAGATGTTTAGTCCTCCATTGGCAGCTTTTCTCTGAGGAAATCTTTAAGAAACAGGAACAGAAGCAGAAAAATATCAAGGGACTTCAATGGCTGATGCCTTCTGATAAATGTAAAGAAGGAGTTAGAAATGGATCAATACCTTTCTTACAGTCAAACGTACCATTTTTAGATGAACTCTGGTTATCCCAACAGCTGGTAGAAAGATGGTTCCTCACAGGAGAGTCAGCTTAATTAGCAGTTCAGAAACCCAACAGTAGCAAAGGGGGAACTCATTTGGCTTGGGTATGAGTAAAGTGCAATGGTTTTTGAATTTCCTAGTTTCTGAAAAATAAGGTAATTATTTTTCTAAAAACCAAGGTATTGTATGTTTACAAACCAGAATGTTCTTTTTATCTTTCACAAAATGACGTCAGAAGGTGATGGTTATTGGAGAAAGAGGAGAATAATGACCACTGAGGTGCTAGAAGACTTTACATTACCATACAGGATTCTGAGTTTCTACCCAGTGTTTTTGCCCTTAGGATGCTATATGTTGTGGTATGGATGTAGATACATAGAAGCCTTTGCATAGAATCTCTGAATTGTATCACAAGGTTTCAAAACAAAAAAAGTCAGCTTTTGTTCATTAGAAGAGTGTAGGAGACCGGAGTTACATGAAATGGAAAAGGAACAGTGAGACTGCTTGACGAGACTGAGGAATCAAGGAGAGCTACAAGAATGAGCTATCCTGCACAAGAGAAAGTTTATTGCTGTATATTGGGTTGTTGCGGGTTTCCCAGTTTATGAATTCATAGTTGTAAAGTTAAATAGCATTGTTGCATGCTATACAAAATGGACTTTGGTTTTCTCCCTCATGTTATCCCTTCTCCCTGACTGGCTAGATTTTGCCACAGTGGAATTTTCCCATATATGGTTATCTCCACCATCGTTTAACCTTATGGTTGTGATCCTCACCTGTTTTTTCCTTCTATGTAGGAGGATTTGCATGCTTCTCCCAAATTCCACCCCGTTTCCAGAAAGTTTCATGCCACCCTTATATAAGCCTGCACCATTTCGGTAAATGTGTCATTCAACCACAGCCATTTCATCATACCTGCAGTGTGCCTCTCCTTACCCTTGAAGGGTCTTATCAGAAGAGGTTTTATAAAGAACTAGTATTTAAAGTTTGATATAATTTAACATAAGATAAAGGAAAGTTCAAGTTTTTCACCAAATACTTGTGAAATTGTCAATTAATGTTGTATTTTTATTGTAGCATTTTCAGTCTGTTCATCTGTGCAGTAGTAAAGCTGAAATCCAAACCTAAATATTTAAAAGACACACATATATTCCTTTTTTGGAAGGAGATCTTTCCAGATTCTATTTTATTAATTTTTGCCCCTATTCTATACTCCCAGCTTGTTTAAAGAAAATTGACTAAAATTACTGTCAGCATATTTGGATGAGTACAAGAATGATTTAAGCAAAAAAGCACTTTTAATCATGCTACTTGCATAATTGAAGAGTCAATATTGTTGCTACAGAAAAATCACATTAGAGTCAACGTTGAGAATTTTAGTTGTTTTTATAATTGGATCACCAATGTTACAGGTTATATACACAGAGAGAGAGAGAGAGATTTCTTGTCTAAGTATAATTGCTACTTCACATCATACTGTGTCTGTCTAAAATGCATGTCTTCAGGCATTGTCATATCCAAACATGGGAAAGTGAGAAGGTTGTCTTTTTTTTTTTTCCATTAACATTTTTTGTGCCTTTTTTTTAACTGTGTAATATTATACTGCCTGGCTGGCTAGTATTAAATCAAAGGAGTTTGTCCAAGAAAAAACTAACAAAAAGAAATAATGAGTAGGATATTAAACTATGCTGAGACACTGCAGAGCACAAATTGGTGAATGTACTTTCTGCCTTCAGCTAGATGGTCTAGATTTACTCATTATAGAACTGAACCTAGGATCAGCCTAAAACCACAAAGATCCTAGTGCTGAAAAGACACATCATCAATCTAGTTAAGACACAACTACACAGCTCTGCAAGTAGAATATTCCCAGGGCCCAGGGAACACAGAAAAAAAAATTATCAAAGAACAAGCAATTGTTAGGTTGTTCTAAAAGGTTCATAGACATACATGCAAAGGAAGTGTAATGTCCTACTAACCTTGTTAGAGGCATGAATTCATGGCCTGGCCTATGTCAGGACTGTCACTGGAGCGCCATCAGCCCCATGGTCTGGGGGTGATACCCTTCACCTTCACTCAGCTGATGGCAGCTCTCCAGAGCACCTTTCAAACTGAGAAGGGCTAGTATTTATGCAGATATGAGATTATGGAATATAGGCAAGGAACATTTTGATCAACAGATGGTTGATCAATATACTTGCCTGGCCATAACCTGCATACGATCAGCACATTCTGTCCTGTCTTCTTATTAACCATAATTTCTAATTTTTCCTGAATGAGGGGACTTTGTGTGCATTGGCAAATGAGACCACATGTCACAGGTATCCATGAGTCCATGAGTTTGAGGAGACAGCAACTGAATAGTCTAGAGTGTGTGTGGGTGTGTGGGGGGGCGTGTGTGTGTGTGGGGGGGTGTGGGTGTGGGTGTGTTTTTATGTATCAATGTATGATCGCCAGCCAATATTAAGCCGAACTGAACTACTGAGGAGGGTAAGAAGCTTGAGTGCCAGCTATTGGAAAGGCTGTAACTCTGGTATTGATACTAGAGTGAAAAGAGGGGTTGCAGATTGACTACTAGAGGGACCAAGGGGGCCCAAGCAGCTACTATAGAGACCACTATTCCGAGATTAGTTCAGCAGCAGGAAGGCCACAGATCTGCACCAGCTTCTGGATAGAGTCATCTGCATGTGTTTGCCTATGAGGCAACTAGGAGACAGGGGATGCAGGGGCTAATAGCTGGATAGTCCTACTATCTAAGGCCAGTTGCTGTAGGGTCCCATACTGCATGTGTCTATGTGTATGAGAGGAGATCTGAGTATGGGTAGCTGGATTGGGGCTGTAGGTTTTGCAAATGCCATCACCTGGAAGGTCAGAGGATGCAGTTACTGGATAGACCAGCTACTGGAGGGATTCATATACTATAAATGCATATATTTTCCATATCAAGCTTCATTTTTACTAGTCTGAGAGTAGAACAGGATGATGTAACCTGTGCTGTTCATAATTATGTGAATGATGTGTTTCCTGTCTGTGTTGCTCTCTGTGCACATATGTATATATGATGTGGGTGGTTGTGGCTGTGAGGGTGTGTGTCTGTGGATGCATGTCTACTGGGACCTGGGGACAGGGAACTGTGGCAGCCTTGCATCTATTGGACTACTGCATTTAGCAGCTGTTAGTGCTGCCTGGCTGCTAACATGGTATTTAAATCACTTTGTCTTCAGAGCTAAATGTTTGTGTTATGCAGTGATCAAAGAGATGTGTTTTCTTAAGAGTCCACGCTCCTAATCCAGACACCAGCTGACTAGAACAAGAGCAAGCTCATATGAGGTATGTCTGGGTTGTAACATACTGTAGTCTCTCTTCATCTATCTCTCTAGTCACAGAAGTGTTCAAATGTACCACTTTTGCTTAAGACTTGAGGGCAAGATCTTTCTGACCCAGAATATCAATATGGTCAGTGAACATATGACTGCAGTTCAAGAGGTGTTCTTTGGTCAGATGGAGAACTTCAAACCTATAACTTGCAGGGTGCTCTTGAGAAGTGCCAAAAAATTGCCAAAATTTATGTATATAAGTATAGTGAACTTTCTTCTATTCACATAATTGAGGGTTCTTTTGATATTTAATCATGGGACACAGCATATTCATTGCTGAAATAATAATGCATCTTCATAACAAGTAGCATACTGAGGTATTTCAAATCCCACTAAGCTCATCACTCTATGAGTTATCACACAACACTTCTTTCAGTCACTGAGATCTGCTGTTTCTGTTGGAGATTAATAGACTTAGTATCTATTTGTCTAAAAGATCTGCTGAAATAGCACATTATCTCAGACTGGAATTTGGATGCAAATTCACCAGATATATTTATGAGTTTGCTGCTTAACCGGTAACACATGAATAATAAGGACAAGAAGGTAATTCATTGATGTATTGCTTATACTTCCAATTACTTTACAAAATGAACGAATCTGAAGCTATATATTAAAGATTTCAGCACTTGCATGTATTCTCTGGGCTAGGTGTGAAACTACCCTGTTTTCTAACTAACTCACTATACTGGAAGAAGGCTCTCGGAAGAAGAATCTTGGAAGAAGGATCATGGAACAATTTTATGGATTACATATTTGTGGTTATTAGTGATGCATTGCATTTCACTATTGGTTTTCATGGTATCCAGGGCCACCTGGACACCTTTTGATGGTGTCCTGTTGTTGAATTTATTGCAACAGGCATTAGCAGGCAAGTTGAGAAGGTTAAGAAGTTTTGGTCTTGATGTAACAAAACACTGGTAGAGGTGTGTTCTGGTTGTGCCATTATGATGTATTGTCACTTAATTTGGCTAAATGTTTGGAGTCAGAGAAGAATGCTTCTGTCTTTATGCTGAAGGTCTGAGTAGCCTTCCTTTTCAATAAGAAAAATGCACAACAGTGTGGAAAAGTCCTTAAGAAGTACCCATTATTTTCTGAAGATATTGATTCTACAGTATGACCCCACATCTTTGCTCTATATTTAAGAGACTTTGTTGAAGTCTGCAGAATACAAAGTCCTCAAAAATTTACAGTATCATCAAGCTTCAAGTTATGATTCTTCTGTTTTGCTTTAAAGTCATGTTCAAATTAGCTTATGGGCTGTATTTTTGAACTTCCAGGCAGGAGCTGTGTGTGACACAGTTTCCCTGGGAGCAGAAGAAGGACAGTGATTAATGATCAGGGCCAGAGACTTCCATGCAAGAGAGAATTATGGAAAGAACATTTCAACCTGGAAAAAAAATAACTGAGGTGAATATTGGAAGCATATATAGATATAATGGGATATGGGGAGAAAAGTGTACAGGTTTTTATTGCTTTTTTCCTCTTTTACTAGAAAAATAGGGAGAATTAAATGAAGTTATAAAGTAGCAAGTTTAGAACAAAGGAAAAGAGGTAGTGTTTTCCACAAATTTTAAGTCAGTCATGGAAATAATTGAAATAGGTTGCTATCAATGTTGTAGTCTTCATGGAGTTTAAAAGGATCCTAAATAAGTTTATGAACAAAAAAATCCATTCAAAGTTACTCAGTGCTTAGGAACTGTGTTTTACAGAGCACCCGGCCAACAAATGCCTAAAGGTTAGAACAGTATATATACATAAATACACATACAAATATGTAAGTATTCTTATACTCATGTTAAGTATTCTTATACTCCAGTATAATCACAGTCTTGGCCTGAACCTCTGCAGATGTTGTTCTTTTATTTTACTGATGTGTCCCTACAGACTTATTGCCTCTAGGATTATTATCATACTTTCACAGGGTGTCCCTGTTTATTCTCTTACCTATTAGAGGGTAGAGATAGCAAAAGAAATACTCTCTCTTTCCTTGCAAAACATTACATGTGCCAGTTTCTTTGCATCTATCTAATGGATACAGACTTCAGCACAACCTTGATTAATATAGTCTTAACATGAATTGTAGGAATCTTAGAAGCATTTGATGCTAGAATCATATCACAGGGTTCTGTCCTTTCTTATTGCAGAAAAACATACCCTACAATTCACTTAATAAACTTAAGAACTTAATAATAAAATCATTTTTCATGTTATAGCTAGACCACTCTTCCACCTTTATCACTCATACAGGAAGACTGCTCCACAATTGTTTCCTGTGCCAGTAGGTTCTCGGGTAGCTTCTTTGTTTTCTGGTAGCTGTATTCTTCTGTCTTTAGGCTCTTAGCTTTATTGTGCTAAGATAAATAAATTGAATTTTCCTCATTTCATTGCATGAACTGAATCCTCTATTCTCAATGTGCTGAGAACTGTATCCTCCTCACTTCATGTTTAAATTTATCTTCTTGGTCCCAATTTATCAAAATTGATCAGAGTTCATTTTAGTGTCATAGCAATACCTTGTATTTTTCATATTAATACCCCTGTACATGTCTACATACTTCTGACGTACTTGAGAGTCAGGATCACTTCAAATTTTAGTACTATATTGTACTGATAGCTCATATTCACTCATTTTGGGTAGTAACACTCCTGGTCTTTCCCTTCTTTTGCTTGTTGTGGAAAATCTTAATTTATAACAGAAAAGCTCAATATCAGCACTAAATGCATGACCTGGCACCTTTTTCTCCACTGTCATTTTGTCATACTATGTTTCTCCCTGTTCCTTGCAATTCTACCTTCTCATCTGATAATTCCTCCAAGTGTTTTGCTCTGTATCAAATCATAAACCACAATATATGCATATAAAGAAAATTCTAATTTTTTTATATTTTCCTTCATTCATTCAATGCCTTCTCTATACTAAGTACATTACATAGCTCATCAGTCAAGCAGGGATGCATCCACCATTTATGTGTAGTAGATAGGTGAATAATGTGTGAGTATATGTATATATGTATGTTCCAGCTTTTTGTTGAGGACATTTCCCCAGTTGATCCCACAGGATGAATAAAATGGCCATATTACTTCATCTCACCAGAGGTGGGTGTGATATTATCACCTACTCCTATCTTATCACTTTTTAATTAAAGCCTACATAAATCTTTGTAAAAGCAGTTAACGAAGACTATATTTACAATGCATTATTTGACATTCATGAGTTTGACAAAATCCTTCTGTGTACAAACAGGACTTAAAGTTGAAGCAAACAGTTTATTCTTTGCAACGCCCAAATGCAGTCATGCAGCTAATCAGAAAAACTCCCATTACTGAAAGTAAATTAAGAGCATTTACATTGTTCTTAAAAGAGATGTTTAATTTGCTAGAGGTTTTGTGTTGCTTTTCTCACTTGGCACATGAAGTGTTAGAAGAGAATGTTGTTTGAACAAAATCGAATTTGCTCTGTTTGTATTGGAAAGCATCTAGTTTTGAAATGAATACACATAATGAAACTAGACAGGAAAATGTACATATCTTTCTCTCAAGGGAATACTGCTCAGAGTTTTACATAATTGCTTCTGGCTGCTATTCTTTATTTACTTTAAGCAAAAGATAGTTTTGCAATCTCAACGGATAGAATATCACATTGTATGAACTCATGAATCTTTTTGCCTATTGTAATAAGGCAAAGGAGAAAATAAGGTTGACATCACATTGTATGTGGGTGTTCTCAGTGTAAGTAAAAATAAGATTGAACTGCATTTCCACCGTATCAAATACTGTTTGATATATTTGATCCATGCAAAATGGATTCCTATACAGAGGCCAATTGAATTAATCACCAACCTTTCTTTTTTTTTTTTTTCTTCCCTTTCTCATGCATACTTAAGTTGTTCTATATTTTTAACAGTAAAGCTCTGGGATTACAGAAATCATAGAAACTGCTTTACTCTCTTGATCACTCCAGAAAGACTTGTCCATTTTCAGACAGTGGGTTGTTAGTGCTTTGAGTGCATCCATTTGGAACTCAATTTTTTTTTTTTTTAATCGGGTGTCAGATTCCACTTTCCTTGACATTGCAAAAACTTTAAGCTCAAGCCCCTCTCCTTGCCCTTCATCAGTCAAATGTCATCTTTAATTTCTTCTGACATTTGCGCCTTTTGTTTGAAAAGCTGTGATCACACAAAAACTATTGCCTTGTTATGGACATGATTCACTATCACTTCAAATGTCTTTTCTGTTCTCATAATAGAAAATAAAAAATATTATTGTGAACTGTTGCAAAACACCTATTTTAAACTCAAGTGCTACCAGTACTTGCCAAATGAAAGTTTATAATGGAGATTTCACACTTCAGTGTACAAATTACCTTCCACTTTAACTGGACAACTAATTAAATCATCAGTGGAAAAGAAAGCTACCTGATCTGCAATCCTTAAAAAAGAATTTACTCTTTATGACCCTCATCTTTCATTTTATGTAGGTAGTTGTTCATTACAATGTTAAGCAGACCAGAAGATCAATGTTGCTTCAAGCATATCTTTAAAAAAAAATATAGTTCTTCTACAAATTTTATATCTTTTCTCCAAAACAGCCTATTAAAAAAAAAAAAAGGTTCAAAAATGTAAGTACCAAGTTTAGGCAAGCTTAGTTCATTATATCATCCAAATGTCACTTTGAATGCATATGGCATGCACAGCAATACAGCCTAACTGGAGAACAAACATGCAAAAAAGTGGTATTTTATGTATTCCTCTGCATCTATGAAGAAATGAATCAAACTAATCAAAGGCCTATATGTTTTTCCTTATGGAGTAAGGTGATTGACTTACAGTCATATTTGCATGCCAACAAGATGTGTGGGACACCCTTCCAGACAGCCCTCCTCATCCCCCAAATTCAAGAGTAAGCTGGATGCAGCCATCACACCTATGCTGGTAGTAATGGTTTACAGCTGGGTGTGAGGGTTTGTGGTGGGACCAATGTCAAACTACATGGAGTGGAAAAATAATAATCTTAAAGATCAAGTGACTTTGAGACATCATAAGGAGATTCCGATGAGAAGCCTGCCCAGGTCGTGGAGAAGAAACATGAAAGAAGAGCTCACAGTTTAATGTTTATGGTTCTTTATTATCACAGTTGAACAAATATTTGTTAGACTAGTCATAATTCCAATTGAAAAAATTTGAATGTTCCTATTGGTCAGTTTTCCTCTGCTTCTGATTGGTTCCTTGTTGATGCATTGCGCCATTTCCCTAAAAGATTTTGTCCTTCCTCTTGTTTCCCTTATTTGTATTTGTTAACGCCTCTTATTCCCTTTTATGTTGTGTTCTGCCCCTGTACCACCCTAGACTCCACCCAAGTTCCAGAACCTTCCCCTCAGATCCTATTTAAACCCTTCCCTCCAGGCAATAAATGCCATTTCTGCTTTACCCTGCTCAGAAGTGTGCTGCTCCTTATTTACCCTTAACGGAATACGACAAGGGTTGTGTGTGGGAGCAACACCACCAAGTCCCTAGATAGAGGCATCCCTTTTCAGTTTTTATTGCCTCCCTATTCCTAGCATTTATTTTCACCTTGCACCTAACTTTAAAAAGTGGAAAACACACAGATAGATGTTGATTGTCACCTTTTAATTCTGACTCACATGTTCTCACCAGGACTCACACTGCACCATCTTCATTGTTACACTATAAGTTATTTTTAACAGTAATCTTTACTGCAAAACTGTGCTATCTGAAAGCAATTACAGCTAATTCAAAGAAGGAAGGCATGGTGGCTTAAGTTTAGCTAAAAGCAAAACTCCTACCCGGTTGCTCACTCCTATCTTCAAAAAGAGGGAATGAAATAGTTAAAAAAGGAACAATAAAGCTCTTGGGTCAAGATAAAGACAGGAAGATTTCATACTAGGCCAAATGGACTCAGGGAAAATCAATTTATTACCGTTAAAAATAAATATTTACAGGTAGTGAGAAACAACATGACAGATATCACACATCAGACAAAGAAAAACAAATTTCTTTACCCTACACCCAGTCTCAGGTTCACTCCTCCACTCCTGACTCCTCTACCTGCTCCCCCAAGAGGGGCACTGGGGGACAGGCAATGGGTACTCTCTGCCAATCCTTCCTCCTCACACTTTTCCCTGCTCTGGCGTGATTCTTTCCCAAGGGCCGCAAGGGAACATCTGCCACACCAGGGTCTCTCTTTATCTTTTTAACTAAACTGTACCTTTTTAATTTAAAAACATGAAATCTAACGGGCATGCACAGTTCCCTGAAGACAGTTTTGCAAGCATTTCACTAGCTGACAAGCAAATATTCAGATGGAGAATTATCTACACATGTCAAAAATATTGTACATTTTGTTCTACTGGATAGCTAATAAAAATTAATATATCTGTCATAGTTCAAGGGAGAACTAAGACATCTATGTTGGCCGAGAGAGAGAGAGAAGGAAAGGCCTTCTTCCCCCAAGAAAATCAGTCAAAAAAAGGAAATAACTCCTCTCATTTAAATTTAGAAAACAGAACTTTAATTAGAAAAAAAAAAATATATATATATATGAAAAGGATAACAGTTCTTAACCACAATAGATATTTCTATACATGTCCAGAAAAGGATCAAACTAAACAGTTCATAATAAACCCTTTAAACGAAAAAAGGCACATCAGTTAATTGTCTTTTAGCTCCCAAAAGGGGGCATGCAGTTATATTTATGGACAGCAGGTGGCGATGTTGTGCCTCT
Organism: Sclerurus mexicanus; assembly: GCA_013396755.1. Taxonomy (NCBI): domain Eukaryota; kingdom Metazoa; phylum Chordata; class Aves; order Passeriformes; family Furnariidae; genus Sclerurus; species Sclerurus mexicanus. The sequence continues at coordinate 112,545 of VWZF01000360.1, read as the reverse complement.
GCCAGTTGGCCTCTCTCTCAGGCAAGATGGCAGGGCACAGTCACTGGGTCAGCTCTCGTGGGATCGATGATAAAAGCAGCAGAAACCCCATCTCCGTAGTGCAGGAAAACAGGTGTGCTCTCTTCTACATGGCAGCTCCCGCAATGCCAATGGCCCTCGTGGGCAAACAGTCAAGTTGGAGAGGGAAAGAGAGACAATTCTGCCTTTCCAGTGGTGCCGGACTCAGTGTGCCCCTGTCCCCAGCTCACTCCACCAAGAGTCTGAACTTCCTGAGTCTGCGCAGAAAAAACGCAGAAACCCTGGCCACTTCCCCCAACCCAAGCCGTCCTCCCTTCCCCTCCCAGCCTGGGGAGAGACCAGAACAAAAGGCTCTGGCTAAGTTGTTGAGATCAGGATACGAATATTCATCTTGTCCTTTGTTAACCATCTTTACAGACACTCAGGCGTTGGCTCCAAGATTTTTGGAAGGAATTCCAACAGAGTGTTGAAACTATAACAACATCATATCTGTACTGTATTATAGGAAAACAAGTCTCTGTCCTTTAAGCCATAATGATGATCAAAAAAGAGGAAAGTTTAAAAAGTATGAAAAGGACAGGAGCAGAAGATTGGCAAGAGGATATTTTATGATCTATATAGTTGCATAATCTTCTTTGGATGAAATACTTTTCCAGACTAATAGCACAAGAGAAAAATCCTTCTAAGTAAGAATCAAAGTTTTCCTCAGAATGTCTGAGAAAAAGGAGAACATTTTATATGAGAAGAAAAATACACAAAAATAAAGGCCATTCATACTAAAAAAAGAAGCCTCAATATCTATTTAAGGATAAATTTTGACTTTGTGATATGTAAGCATATAAAAATTTTTCTATTCTTGTTAAATCATAAAGTTTATAAGATGAACTGTGGAAACAGAAACTTTAATTAACAACCCTGTGCTTCTTTTTTTCAATCTTCTATTTAATTTGAATAACAGACTCCTGACACCATTTTCTCCTAACATTTTTTTTTTTTACTTTTCAGCCTTTAAATGAATTAATTTTGAACTGCATGTGTTTCCCTTTAAATCCATTTACAGTTGAGCTTCCAATGTATTCAAAAAAGATAATTTATCCACCTTTTTTCTTCTAAAAATTATTTTCTGAGGTCTTTTCTATGTTGGGGTAATTTGAATAGTGACTTTGCATAAATTATATGAAAACCATCTGGCCTTTCCTGAACTCTGAATGTTTTTGAAAGACTTGCTTTGAAAATTGGTACTATTGCGTGAAGCTGTGCATTGTATATAACTTGGCCACTTTTGTCAACATAAACCTTGAATGATTTATATCTAGTACTAGTAGCAGCTGGGAATTACATCCACTTACATTTGGAGGCAATTCCCAGGCAGTGTTAGTGATAGAAGTGCTTCAGATAGAGTGAGAGCTATTAAACTTAATGGATTCTGTTTAAATAGTCAGATTTCAAGTTAGACTGTTATCCTGAATTTCATAGAGGTGAATACTGAGACACGTTAAATTCTTGTAATGTCTGACAGGACCTACTGTGAATCAATTTTTTTCCTAATTAATTAAAATTACTAAGACTGAGCTTGATTAATACAGACTAATTGCATTTCTGAAAGTCTTTCAGTGAGATCCATCACCACAGATTTTTAAAGGTATTATGAAGTAATTTTGCATAAAGAAATAACAGGCTAAAAGACAAGAAGTAGAGAGTGGAAGTATATGGTCTTTTGTTGGTTGTGGGTTTGGGGTTTTTTTAAGAGTGGAAGGAGGTCACCAGGAAAATCCTAAAGGTATCTGTGCTGGGACTAAAGAGGTTAAGAATGAGATAATGCTAACAGTACTAAGTTGTTTTGTTCAGTGCAGAGAGAGGCCAGCATGAAGAACTGCAGAAGAATCTTGCAAGATGGGATGACTCTAGACATTGAAGTGATATGGAATTGAATATAGACAAAAGTAATGTGAAACAGTGCAGTCTGTCCTAATCACATACCTGAAATTATATGTTCTGACAGTTATCAGTCAGAATGAAATCTGGGGATTTTAAAAGATAACGTCATGAAAATATCAGCTCAGTGGTCATTACTGGTCAGGAAAAAAAAATCAAATGTTCTGAGTTATTTGTATAGAGAGAGAAAACTGAGAGCAACATTGTGCTGTTGCGCTATCGCGTAAACCAATGCTGTTACAATATTGTGAACTCAGTATAATGTTCTGTCCCTCATCATTCTAAAAATAATATAATAGGACTAGAAAAGGGTAGTAAGGACAATCAAAGCTTTGAATAGGTTCTGCACAATGAATGACTAAGTAGACAAGTATTGCTCACTGTGGAAAAGAGATGAGAGAGGACTTACGGCATGTGGAAGGCAAACTGGGCTTTATTATTTGTTACATGAACTGGAGGCATCAAATTAAGCTGGCTGAGACCAGCTTCAAAATAATCCAAAGAACTGTGATCATTCTGGCAAAAGGTGTTGAAGTAGTAGAGCTCTGCCAGCAGAATGCTAAGAATGGCATGGGTGGCCCAGGAAATTTCACAGAAGAGAAGCCTGCAAGAAACTGTGACATACAGAAATTCTTCCTCTTACCTGGAAGGTTCCTTCAGAGAAAATTGCTTAAGGACAGGAAGGTTACCAAAGACTTTTGCCCTCTTATGTATTAATTTGCCTTGGAACACTGTCAGTAATCAATTAATAAGCAAACACCTTTATTTTTTATGTCTTACAGTCATAGAGGAATATATCTATTGACATTTTGCCTCTGTGAGACTACTGCTTTCCCAGGTATACAGGAAAGAGCCTGGTTACAATAAGGGTTTGGAGCAGTGTGAAAATGGAAGCTTTTCCATCTTGTGAGTGAAGAAGTTATTTTGAATTAAGTTGCTGAACCTAAATAAAGTGGTTAATTTTTTTGAAGTTGTTATAATTTAACCCTAGTATGCAACTCGGCATCACATAGCCACCTACTTACTCTGCATCCCCTCCACTGCTCCCCCTGACCCAGTGGGATAAGAGAGAATTGGAAGGGTAAAATTGAGACAACATATGCATTGAGATAAAGCCAGTTTAACAGGGAAAGCAAAAGGTCTGTGTGCAAACAAAGAAAAATAACGAATTCATTTACTACTTCCCATCATCAGACAGAGGTTTAGACATTTCCATGAAAGCAGGTCTTCATGTGTGGTGGCTAGTTGGGAAAACAAGCACCATAAATCTGGCCATTCCCCTATTCCTTCTTCTCCCAGCTTTTTATTGCTGGCCAGTTAGGAACGTTAGGAACAGCTGTTCTGCTGTGTTACGGCCCAACTTCTTATGCAACTCCACCTTACTCCCTGGCAGGGCACCTTGAGAAACAGCAAAGGCCTTGATTCTGTACAGCATTGCTCAGCAATAGCTAAAACACCAATGTATTATTGACACTGTTTCAGTTAGAAATCCATAATATTGCATGGTGCAAAATTCATTCATGGCTAGGCTTCATGAACAAAGATTTGGGAAGGGCTCTACTCACACTTGCTACAAGCACGCTGGTGGCTAAAAAGGCCAATGTGAGAGAGGCAAGTCTGATTGCAAAAGGCAGTGGAAAGTCTCCATCAGCACTACTGGCAAGGCACGGTTCTTCCTACGTCCTTTTTCCTCAAGACTGATTCTGTGTGTGTTCTCAAAGGAAGCAGCAGCATTATGGACGGTGCGTCTCCATTTCTCCTGACTGGAGGCCAGAGTGGACCATTGATGGTGGTCAATATGGCCAAGGCTGAGGTGTTGTTTCATGGAGTCCTTCTATCTCCTCTTCGGGGCTCCTCTCTTGCAGCAGCCAGTGGCAAGTTCACCATAGAGCACAATCTTAGGGAGTCAGTGATCCTCCATCCTGGAGACGTGCCCTGCCCAGCGCAGCTGCGTTTTCAGCAGCATGGCCTCCATACTGGTGATCTCTGCCTGTTCAAGGACAGACACATTTATCACGTAATCAGACCAGTGGATGATTAGGATTGTACAGAGACAGCACTGATGGAAGTGTTCGAGGAGTCGCAGGTGGTGGCAGTAGATGACCCATGATTCAGATCCATATAGAAGAGTACAATGGCTCTGTAGACACTAATCTTTGTACTTTTCTTCAGGTGTTTATTGTGCCAGACTCTTTTACAGAGTTTTCCAAAAGCTCTGTATGCCTTTGCTAACCAGTTGTCTATCTCTTTGACAATCTTACCATCTGAGGAAGTAATACTTCCCAGATAGCTGAACTGCTGGAGTGACTTAAGCTCTGATTCACCTATGGTGATGTGGGGACGATGGAAGACTTCCTGAGATGCAGGTTGATAGAGAACTTCTGTCTTCTTCAAGCTGATTTCCAGCCCAAAGAGCTCAGCAGCCTCTTCAAAGCAGGATGTTAAGCGCTGCAGAACTGCTTCTGTGTGAGCAATGAGGGTGGCATCGTCAGCAAAAAGCTCACAGACAAGGTGATTTAGGGTCTTAGTGTGGGATGTAAACTTAGTGTGGGAGGAAAACACTGTAAAGAAAACTGACTATCCCAGACTAAATCAGTACAGAAATTTAATTTCTTATTATCATGTGAATGTTGCCATGATTCTAAAATACTTATTTTAAATCAACATAATAAATTGAGAGAGACTGCACAGAAAGCACGTAAGAAGAGATGACCTATGGTGGAAATGCATCTGCAGAAATGGACTTCAGTTAAATAAAGAGTCTTAAGACTTGTACAGATGCTTTTCTCTGTTGGATTAATTGACTATGAGAATTGTATCTTGGGGCAATTAAAAACTAAGCTGAAATAACCTTCTATAACGGAAATGTATTAGTGCATTCTTCCTCACCTCTACATTCACCAGATTTACTCCAGCAGCTTTTGCCCACTACTACCATTTAATCTGAAATGTTCTTTATGATAGTTTTATAGGCCTTGTTTTTAGTTAGTTCCTGTATGGAAGACTACATGGCTAAAAACAGTTTGTAATGTTTTTTGGCTACAAGAAATCCTCATTTTGTCTTTTTGTGTTAGATGTCTGTTTAACAGACTGAATGATTTTAAGGAATTCTTAGACTAGAGAATCAGCAGTCTTATGCAATAAAGGTGTTGTTTTCCCTTAATTGTTAATTACTTTTTCAGAATGATTTTGTGGGCTGGGTGAGTATTAATTACTCTTCTGAATTATTTCAAAAGTAACCCTTAAGATGATTTAATTCCAAGTTGAATATCAGACTGCTGACATCATGACATGCCTGCATAATTGCAAATATATTTATTGCTATGCTCTATGGAACCCTGATTGCTTCATCTATAATATATGCTGAGAACATCTTAAACTGTGAACACCAATAATTCACAGCAAGAAATAATAATTCACAGTAAGAAAATTTTCATAAGGAAACAAAAATCTACTCATGTGTATTTGTACCCACATCATACAGATGTACAGCGCTTGATCTACATCCAGTCAAACAGGGATTAAAAGGTACCTGAACAAAAAAAAGAAAATTAAAAAAAAAAGGCTATCAAATTTCCATTTATATTGCTATTGCTGTATTTGATACTTCATTTTACATTTTAGGAACTGAAGATGCAGTGTTGATCAAGAAAGTGCTCTTGAAAACTTTTACTGAAAGATATTTTTACAGGATGTAAATCAATGAAGGAAGATTAGGCTGTCAATAAACAAAGCTAAAATTCAATTAAGTCATAATCACCAACTTTGTCTATAATGCATTGTATAATAGATTAATGATGAAGAATTGTCATGCAGATACAGTTTTTGCTGCTTAGCTTAGAGAAAGAAACAAGAGGAGGCAAGATTATAAGTGGAAAATACTTTGTATTTTAAATGGGAAAGAAAATTGATTTTATTAGGTAGATCAGTAATACACAATTTGAATATCTCTGACCAGTGTGAATAAAGAAAAAAGTCCAATTTTTTTTTCTATTTGAATTTGGTATTTTTGTTTTAAATAATATATTAACTCTTTCACATCGCCTTCATATGGCTGCTGCATATAATGTCCCAGCAATATGGTGAACACAATCAGGAAATAAGATAAAAGAAATTCCTAAATGCCTACTTCCACATTTACTGTTACTCCCACTTTGTCAGTCCCATCTTTAACTTTCCCTGTTAACATTTTTAATGTCTCTTTCAAAGTAAAATACTTGCTTTCACTCGAGATGATGGCTTTGCCCAGCAACATACTGTGGCTAGTGATGTATTTAGGAAAACATAAAGAGAAACTTTAATGAACTAAAGCTTTTTTTTTGTTTAGCTTTTATTGGTCATTGATAAAAACTCAAGATGTGTCCCTCTGTTTCCAACATCTGACTCACACATTAGAATAACTCAGACAGGGGGCCAGAGCCAAACATGGAAATTGCTATTGGACATAGGCAGAAATGTTCACAATTTCCAATCTTGATATAAGCAGACATAAGCATTACTTTCATAAACAGTTTTACATGACATATTGGAATTTGTAAATAAAGGTGATAGGCTGCCTGATCACAAGCAAATCTACTCATAAGGACTCCTCTATTCTAATGTGCCTTGTGAAATCTTATTTCACATTAACTGAAGCTCAGAACTCAATCAAAATCCAAGTACTAAAAACTCATTGCTGTCAAGCAGTAGGCATTCACCTCATAGAGAAAGAAGCAGGTGTAAAAATCTAAGAATTCCCACAGGTGTTTTTATTGTGTTCATCCTTTTTTCTATTCACACCTGATCACTTGTTTTGCACTGGTACTTTCCATACTGTGTATCTTGTGCCCCTCAGCCATGAGAGATGAGACATGGGACTATCTGAATGAAATCCATCCCTGGGGCCTTTTGCTGTAAAAACTATTAAAATGAGACTGCTGTATCACTGGGCAGGAGGGTTAAGAAAGTCTTGAGTTTTAAAATTGTCTCTTTCCTATCACTCTCACCACAGGTTAGCAAATATATTTAAATAAAATGTGGGCTTTGAAGTACTTCATTCTATTTTTTAAAATAAAATAGTAATTGAACTAAAACATTCTATATCCTTAAAGTGTCTTTTTTGACTAGATTTAACCTGTCTTTCCTTAAACTGCAATTATTTTCCATGTCAGTGTGTTGCCTAAAATCTCTTTTCCTTTTTTATTTCCCTGTTACAATTGTATTTTGTCTTTACCTGATACTTACAGTACAATAAAAAGATACAAGATAACTAATTCTTACATGATATTCTTTGGAAAGAAACAAAAAAACCCCAGGCAATCAACTAATTCATGTAGAGAAAGAAGCTGAGGGTCAGAGAAAGCATGAGGAATACGAGTTTGACCAAAACGCTATGATTTCCATTTAAATTGCTATATTTTCTGAAAGACATAGAAGATAAGATGACAACAAATCTTATATGTGTTTTAGACAACAGCTTATTTCCTGAGCTAAGATAGGGTGCTAAAAATGTAACCCCAGTAGGAATTCTCCCTGCCTAGAGAAAGGCATGATTCATTCTTTTTCCTGATGACATGTACTCAAAAAGCACAACTCTGGATAACTTTGAGAATCAAACTTTTCCAAACACAGTTGAAGCAAGCATACAGGACTGAAATAAAATTGTAAAAATTATTCTAGCTGACACCGCTCTGACTAGTGCAGCTTGTTTATTAGAATTGCATGTTTTCTTTTAATTTGAGTTTGCTACCACTGTGAGACTCTGGCAAGTTTCATTTTAATGATATACATATAATAAAGATGCCTTTCTCTAGGATCTTCATCTCTGAGAGAGATGCCTGTGTATTTCTTTTCTGCACTTGGTAATAAATAATTAAATTAGGAGGACAGAAACATTAAGAATAATATTTTCTTTTTGCATGGTTCAATTTTTATTCCCATTTGTCTTCGTCTGTTAGCACTTTAAAAATATGAATACAGAACTTCTAATTCTAAATAATCAGTTATTTAGTATCTAGCTGACAGCTAAAATGATAGTCAACCCTTTTTTTTCTCTATAAACGAATTAGTATGGTCACTGTGTCAGTATAAGAAGGTGAATCTTTCTTTCTCTCTCTCTTTGCTCAGGTTTCTGCTTGTACCTGATTCATCTGACAAAATGATTTAATTGGGTCACATTAAAAATATAATTTTATGTCTAACTGAGATTCAATACTGGATTCAACGCTGGAGCAAAGCCAACTTCCTTCCCTCCTTTCTGCCTCTCTTCCTACTTTTCTAAGACAAAATATTTTCCTCTCTGTTTTTTTCCTGCATATTTATGACTAGTTTGCTATGTTGATAGTGGATAATTTATCAGGGAATAAATCTGATTTAGTTGGATTACACTCTTAATGATGAAATGTTTGTCACCATTTAAGAGCAGTAGGAAGACTAAATGGACTCAGACACCAAAACACTTCAATGAGTGACATATGCAGTTCTAGGAGTCAATGATTTCCATATTCCTCAAGGGAGACATCATGAGGCCAAAAGAATGTCAAGGTAGTATGTACCCTGGATGTTGGGTATGTAGAGGACTCTTTGACCCTCTTTCCATGCTCTGTCCTGAGTTTTTATGCCTTGGATACCCTAGACCCTCCCTCTGCTTCCTGATGCAATTGGCTATAGGGTGAATAGGTAATACTGATTGCTGTGTTTGCTGCAGGTGCTACTCTATTGTAAGGAACTGACTTCCCTGTTCTGTAGGGTTAGCAAGAGCTCATATAATACCACAGCTGTCAGCCAGGCCAAAGCCACGGCAACCATCACAGTGCTGCAGTTCTAGGTTAAGGATGTTATTGACAAGTTTATGGCATTCCCACTACCTTAAATATTTCTGCAACTTGTATTGTGGACATACCTACTTTCCTATATAAGATTCATTAAATCATTCAGTTTTATTAAAGGGAAATATGCAGATAGGATAGCTAAAATGAATTCCTTTAGAAGTTCATTCTACATGCACTTGATTATTTCTTTCCGTGGCTCAGATCAATATAAGAAATTATAAATCTTGATGACATGAACTCCTTAGCTTTTATAAGGCAATCCTCTGATTTACGGAACTTGCCGTATCACACATAATCTGTTTACAAAGTTTAGTGGTGAGGTCTTGAGAGAAAATATTCCTTTCCAGTTTTCTGTGTTCACCTATTCTTTTGATTTTTGAGACACTTTGTCTCTCTTTGTTTTTAATGTCACACGAAGGCAGAAGCAGATCAAAGAAAAGTCAAAAGAAGTGTTGGAAAATTGACAAAGCAGTGGATCAGCTGTGACAAGAAAGTAATGTTAGCTTTAATCAATTAATGGTATATACCAGATGCCTTCTGCTGCTGATATAATGATTTAAATGAAGGGGATATGAAGGACTGGCCTTGTGGCTAAGTAGGAGTGATCTAGTTGTTAATCACAGCTCTTTAACGCCACACAAAAAGATTTACTGGAAATATCAACCACTTTAGAGTATGTACTGAAGCCCAAAAAGGACTAATAAAACTGTTTAGAGACAGAGTTTTAAGCCTTTAAACAGCAAAGGTATTTATTGCAACGTTGGGGAACCCCCAGCTCACGCTGGACAAAGAGTTCCGAGTTGTTAGTACAAGGCTAGGTAATTTATACAATTTTCAGGAGAGGTTACAACATCTTTACATACATATTCATATGATTGCAACATGTAGTTATAATATTCATAATAGGCGGAGTTGGGGCGGCGTCTGGGAGGAGTCTTTTGGGGAGATGTCTTGGGGTCTTCTGGGGGTCTTTGGATGAAGTAAGAGGTCTTCCTCAGGCCTCAACTTCTTACCTTTCTTGATTTTGCTGACTCTATGATGGTGTTACATAACGATGTTGGACTGAAGCCCTTACTTTTGCCCCTTATCTTCTAGTTTTCTACTCCTTGTTGTTTCAGGTGCATTCTGCATGTTTCTTATCTGCTAGTTCTCTACTTTCTGTCTTTTTATGTTGCTGTGTATGCATTCTTTTAAGGATTAAGGGCAGGATCTTCATCATTCTGAGTNACAACATCTTTACATACATATTCATATGATTGCAACATGTAGTTATAATATTCATAATAGGCGGAGTTGGGGCGGCGTCTGGGAGGAGTCTTTTGGGGAGATGTCTTGGGGTCTTCTGGGGGTCTTTGGATGAAGTAAGAGGTCTTCCTCAGGCCTCAACTTCTTACCTTTCTTGATTTTGCTGACTCTATGATGGTGTTACATAACGATGTTGGACTGAAGCCCTTACTTTTGCCCCTTATCTTCTAGTTTTCTACTCCTTGTTGTTTCAGGTGCATTCTGCATGTTTCTTATCTGCTAGTTCTCTACTTTCTGTCTTTTTATGTTGCTGTGTATGCATTCTTTTAAGGATTAAGGGCAGGATCTTCATCATTCTGAGTTAACCTCTTCAGGGCCTTGCTCTGTTTCAGTACCTCCTTGTGCAATGGATAGGTTGGAGTTTAAGGATAATTTGGATCTGTATTATAGAGGGTTTAAGGAATTTTTTTGGGTAGGAGAAGCACAAAATCATTAAACATTAAAACTGCCTAAAATTACTAGATAGGATATATTCAATAGGAAAGAGGTATATATAGATGTAATCACCATTTAGAAACAATGTAACACAAGTGGTTTGTTGTTGTAAAGCAAAATATACACAGGTATTCCCCTGAAGAATGGCAAAGCAGTAGAAAGGATCCAAAAGGTTCATTTCAGAGGAGAGGACACTGAAAACTTACAGACCCTAACAGTGCTGTATGGGCAGCACCTGGTGTCAGAGCAAAAGGCAAAGGCAAGGCTTTCATTCCTTCCTTGGGCTTTACCATCATTTCCGCTTACTCGGCTTCCACACTGGCTGCCAAGGCCTTGTATTTGTGAGCGTTATCTCTTTTGTGCCCTGGGGAGTAACCTTTGGTGGAGTGCATGCAGAGAAACATCCCAAAACTGTGTCTGGGAAAGATGCCTCATTCCAGGTAGGAAAGATTCCTTAGCGAAAAATAGCTGCCTCCTCGGCAGCAGTATCTTCTGGAAAAAAGTTATTTACCCCTACAAGTGTGTTGACATATTTGCATTTCACATCATTAGTTCAACAGCTATAAAGCAGAAAGGAACACACTGTAAATGCACTCTTTACTGCCATTGTATTTTGGGTACAGGTTTCTTCTAAATCTGGATTTACACAGCTTTGCTTCCAAAGAGTTTTCAAACAGAAATTCTTAGTGAAGGCTATAATGAAACCATTACTTTGTGTTTGAATTAAGTTACAGATTAAATACATTTCCTTTTTTAATCTGAGTAATTAAAAAAGTTGAATTTACTTCAGTTGAAACAGTAGAATCATTATAGAACTTCTTTTATACTGCATTCAGATTCATATAGGAATATAACCTTTACGAATATCACCATTTGAAGAGGGAGAAAGGCACTTAAACCACTAGAAAGAAAATCAGGAAGTCACAAAAGACAGCCATTCTGCAGCACTGTTTCATAATTCTTAATATTCGCCTGACAGTCAAACTTGGGATTCATAATTGACTTTTGCTGATAAGACTCTGCTATGCAGAGAAAAATAAGACATGGGTAATTAAACAGGTTAAAGAAGCTGCTTTATTTGGTTGTCTGCAGTTTCAAGAAGTGAAATGCACACAAAGGAGTAAAACATTTTTAATCCACATACTCTTCTCTGAAATAACAAATAATAGAAATAATAAAAAACCCAAACCAAACAACTGAAATCCAAGATAGAGGGATTTGTCTGTATACAAAATACCTGACAAATAAAACATGATGTCTAGAAACAAAATCAATTTTTTTAAGACTGTAAATAGATTGTGAATTTACATTACTATTTCTGGAAGTCTAAAAGTATGAAAAAAATAGTAATTAAAGATGATGCTAAATATAGATTTAAAAGAAGAGAATGACAAAATATAAATTGGTATCTTTCAGTTGAGGTAAAATTTGAAAATTTGTTGTCTTTAGATAAACTACAATGTGCAGATTTGGAATTTGATTAAAAGACATTTCAAATTAAAAAGCATCATAACTTCTCATCAGCTACAATCTTTCTAGAAACAGTACAAGTGCAGTGTAGATCCATTTTACATAGAGCAAGTACACATTCATATAAAAGAGCACATATTCTTGTTTCATTCTATGTTAGCAATGTTACATATAATTTTAACATTATACGTTGTATTAAGCAAATTTGCAAACTTTTATGCATTCTGTTATCAGAGTTTTAGTGGAATGGTTCTGTTTATGCCTTCAGGAGAATTTTGGTGCCCAATAAAACAGTATTTCTAATTATATAAATATCATATATCACATTTTCTTCCATTTTATAAAGATATGGAGATACAATAGTTTATTCTTTGTTCAAGTCCACAAATTCAATATAATTAAATTCCAAGATCATTCTGCCAACATTCTACTTTCCATCTTTTTTAAATTATAAAAATTAACTGGATAAGATCATAAAAAAATGACATCTATTTTGCTTTGTTGCTTTCAATAAGAGGTTGGACAAGATGGCCTTCAGAGGTCTCTTCTAACTAAGGTTAACTTATGAATCTGTTATGCTTTCTTCCATCTTTTAAGACAGTGTTTTAAATAAAAATACATTCTAAAAAGCTTGTACACTGGAATATTCACATGTAAATTTGTTATGCATATTACTTTTTCAAAAATTTCTAAATATTTTTATGGTCATTTCATATTAAATACTTCAGAGATAAAAGTAAGTATCCCGTAAGTGATGGAAACATTACTGCCTCTACCTGGCAGCTATGATTTTAGGTGAACAAGTAATGATTAATACCTCATGTTAAAAAAAAAATAGAGGTGGGGAAGCGGGATTAGATACATTCGGGGCATAGCGAGCTCAACAGCTGTTAGTTCCACTAACCCCACTGTTGCCTTTGGCTCAGGAGTTCATAACCTTTTGATTGCTGGAAGAGTAGTGGTTTAAAACAGAACAAACAGGTGTAAAGGACAAAGCTACTCTCTGATTGCTCCATTTTTCACTACATTTGTTCCATTTTCTCAGGTATGGACTTCTCATCTGACATAGCATGGATATTGTTTTTTATACTGTCAGAATAGGATAATGGTAAGAGATATATTAAAAAAAAACAACTTAGGTTCTTAATGCAAGCTTTAGGCAAAATGCTCAATTCCCTGATCTCAAAAGTTTCAAGCATCTTTGCATTAAGCTTGATCCTGAGGACTTCCAGGGTCAGGAGCTAGGAATTTTTCTTGCTGATTCCCTGTGATTAAATGAATGCAGTCCAATAAACAGTTTGAAGTGGTAATTGCTGCTTTCTTTTTAGAGGAGTAGAAGTTGCCTCTTTATGTTCTTTTCCTTTGGTATAAAGAAATTCAGCTACCCAGTATTCAGGTGTGCCCTGTCCAGAAATCTGTTGGCTCTTAGTGGACAGGAAATATGTTACCTTTCCAGTGAAAGGTGCTTTACAATGCAAAAAAGAACTGATGGCTAATTAGTCTGGAAAAAACCTGCGAGACAGAGCACAACTTCATAACTTGTCATTTCCAGCAGGACAAATCCAAGGTTATGAGTTCACACTGAGCATTATTTACACATTTTTCAATATGCATAAGTGTTTTTGAACTAAAGACTAGAATTTAGGTGTCTTTGCTTGCAAATAAAAAAACCCAAACAAACAGAAAATTTATATCGAAACATTCTCAGTATCTCAGTATATTTGCTATTAACAAACTCCATCTGGCTCCCACTTGGTATATTGCTTCCAGATAACTGGCAGTCCAAAGTGTGTCAGCTGTGGTGACAACCTTTTATAGAAGCCTAGCAGTGTCTACTGTCCTCTGGGAAACCTGGATGCATGATCTATAATTGTGGGATTTCTGGGAATTATGTTAGATTTACTTTGGGTATCTGTTAGAGTCAGCAGTTAGGATAAATGGCTTCAGGAGCTAAACATGCAGTTACCAGGTTCAACTGCCATGTCTTAATAACAGAACTGTTCTTCTACAATAAGCCAAAAATATATAAAGGCAGCAAAATTACCTTGGCTCACTTCATGTTTAAAAAGAGGAAAGAAATTTGCTAGAAACTTATTAAATTTTAGGAGCATGCAAAAGATTCAGGAAAAAGATTAACGTGTTAGTGTTAATTAAGTGTTGCAAATTCAGAATAAAAATTTTGATATCTAGCTGGTATTAACTGGAAGATATTAATTTTTCTTCTCTTCCATTTTTAAAGTATTCTTATGTTAGCAATTCTATCTAATAATTATTCTTTCCATCTTTTCTGTATTCCTGCATCTAGTGGTTCTAAAACTTAAAATTCTCCAATTAATTTCCAGCTCACAATTGATACCTTTTCAGTGCTATTATTCATCTAACTGTTTGGGGGAAAAGCCAAGATTTTTGCTTCTTTTTCCCAAGCTTTTCAGGTGAACTGTACCAAAACCAGAAGAAAGTATGCAAGTCCCCAGATTAATTGTATGTGATATTGAACAATTAACAGAAACCAACCATTTGCATTTTAATAACGTTCTAACTATCTGGCAAATGAATCCATTAATCTTTATTAGCTGGGTATCAGACACTGGATTTTAGAGTTCACTGTTGTGTGTATGAGTAAAAAGGAGAATTTAAGTCATGTTTGAAATAATTTTTCCAGCAAAAACTAGAAATAATAAGTCAAGCTTGACTAATAAGATGCAAGATACTGATGCAGTAAGAAAAAAAAAAAGTAAAATCTGAGAGGTTTAAATAATGTGGTGGCTGTCACACAAATCAAGTGGCTGGGTCATCAAAATGAAATCGATACTTTCTATCTACCTTATGATATTAAGATAAAAAGAAAAACCCACTCCAGATTGTAGTGGAAAATCAGAGGTGCATTTGAATATTTTAGTACCAGGACTGAGTCTAAAATTAGTCACTGACTAAGAAGATTGGAAATGTTATGGAATTAGAGCATGGCTGCGTTCAGGAAGAAGATCAGACTGCTACCAGTCTCTCATACAGAGTACATCAAAGCTGAAACAGTGAACAGCATGAAGTATATATATTAGTGCGAGGAGATACCTTATTATTTTTTTCCCACAGGCCTTGTTGGTGGGTTTGCATTCTCTTTTATGCATTGTAATCACAGTTTCAGAAGCAGAATTTACTAGTTAAATAACCTGTTTTAAGCAACAGTCTTTGTTTCTGCAGAGGGTAGACCTCAATGGTGTAACCTTTAAAGCTGCGATTTGACTCTATCTGTGATTCTTTGCAGGATTTGCATCTGTACTTATTATTCTTTCATTGCTGCTTTCTTCTCAACTAATTACTTCTCAAAGGAATTACAGGAGCATCAAATTGTTTTCAGCACCTCTACACTACCCAAGGAAAGCAACTTTAGTCCTCATTTCTTCCCTGATACTAAGGTGAAAACTGGAAAAATGGAAAACAACTGCAAAAAGCATATCCACACTCTGAAAAGGTGTTGAGACTGTTTTGCTCTTGACAATAATTAGTAAGTGTTCTGCCTCTCTTTATTTCAACCCACAAGGTTTTCCAGCTGATTTCCCCCATTCTCCTCCATCTTTGTTAAGGATGTGGGGTGAGAGGGTGGGGATATAGCAGCTGCTCAGGGTCAATTCACCACAAAAGCCTAACATCTCATTTCCTTTATGAATAGCTATGAGTATCAAACTAGCATTTGCATGGAACCAGCTATTAAACACCCCAAGCATCCTAACTGGTAGTGTCTTGCTGATAGCACATTGTGTGTGGACATTTATAGGCTTGAGGGATGGGCCCACGTGAACCTCATGAGCTGTGAGGGTCAGAGCAATCCCCAGCACAAATACAGGCTGTGTGGAGAATGAATTGAGAGGGGCCCTGAGAAGGACTTGCAGGTGTTGTTGACAAGAGGCTCAACAAGACCCAATGTGTACTTGAGTCCAAAAAGCCAAACATATCCTGAGCTGCAACCAAAGAACCAACAGGACAAAGGTGGTGATTCTGCTCTTCTACTCCATTCTCAGAAAACCCCATCTAGAGTGCTGTGTTCAGCTCTGGGGCCACCAACATACCAACACCAACTCCTGTTGGAGTGAGTCCAGAGGAGGGCCAGAAAGATCATCAGAGGGATGGAACACCTTTCCTATGAGGATAGGCTGAGAGAGTTTGGGTTACTCAGCCTGACAAAGAGAAGGCTCCAGGGAGACCTTATTGCAGCCTTCTAGTATCTAAAGGTTCTGTGCCAGCCAGTATAAGGCTGTGTTAGGGTTTCCAGGGGCTGTGGTATGGGCAGGCTCGCAGCCTGCCTTTTGACTGACAGCTGCTGCAGGGCTGCCTCATGAGGCTGCAGGGGCTGCCATGTGGGATACAGCCTGACCTCACCTCTGTGAGATTCGACCTGACCCTTTCCCCTGGACACACACACACACACACACACACACTCTAGTTGGTTCTGGCCCAATAATATAATAATAGTTTTCTCACACCTCCTTATGCTGAAAGAAAAGGCTCCTGATTCCTAAGACTGCTTCCTCTCTTTTTACTGATTATTTTTCCCATTCAAAGCAAAATGTCTTTGATATTTTGCCATGATTTCTTATTGTACAGAACGCTTATACATACTTGAGTCCTGTAAGATCATTTAATGAGTTTAAAGTTCAAAAATGAACCACATAATGGACTTTTAAATGAAAGTTTAGCTTAAAAACAATTCAGCTTAAATATAATTCATGAATATCTAGCCTGATATTCATGTATATGGTAACACAGAAGAAGAGAATAAAGCATAGAGTACCTTATTTTCCTGCATGGCTTCTTCATATTTTTTTTTCTTTTTTTTTTTTTTTGACAAAAAGGAAAAGCTCCCTTTAGCATTATTTTTCTTCCTTACATTGGTTATTTCTATCTTCTATAACATAGTAACTGCTACGTTTATATTTTTAGGTTTTGTATCCTTTGTATCCAAAGTTTTGTATCCAAAAGTCATGGCATATGACTGTCATTGAGGGGCACATTACTCAAAGCCTTATGCCCTGGCCTGAAAGACTGAATACAGGCAAGAATTCTGATATATATTGTTACTTAAAAAGAACAGGCATCAGAAAAGACAATTTCCCTGGTGTTTTGAATTGTGGCAGAATTGGAGAATCTGTCACTTTATAGCATCTCACCCAATCACTGTCTTCTTATTTATATTTTCCTTCTTACAGAACTGAGTATCATCATGATGTCAGGGGATTTAACATTGAGTGTAATTTCAGTTTTGTAATTCAGTAGATAACCATAAACAGTTGGAAGAGGAAGCAAGAAATAAAGTGAAAAGTGCAATTTCTTTGTTATCAGGTGATAATATCGTGTAATATACTTAGTATACCCTGGGCAAACTACTTTGAATACATTATTTTCAAAGAAAACATAATGTCTTGCAGCATGAAAACTATCATGAAATCTGGAATGAAATTGAAAGTACTTGGAAGTCGTCCATTTCAGCTTTCACAGCTTGTGCACAATGCTGCATTATGAGGAATTTCTCTGCAGGTGGAAATTTAATTTTATTCTGTGCATGCCATTCTTCAATGTCTTTTCTGACAGAATATTTCAGAATTTGGTATTGTGTTTATTGAACTCATTAAACAATCTCTTTCTTGGGAAGTTTTGTGACACTATTAGTGAAAGGTCAGCTAGGACTGTCTTTTTACACTATCAAGATGGATGCCATGACAATTCATACCAGCTGCTGTCTGTGTCACTGGCCTGTGATGGAATCACAGTGAGATTGTTTTTATAGTTTATTATAACTGTTGCACTTTTTCTCCATTTTCCTTCTCTCCTAGCTTCCTGTATCTGTTCTCAATAATGCTTAATTTCTTGCCCTGTTCCTCAGCAGAATACTAATTTTTCCATTCATCCATCTTGAATATATCCAAAAGATGAGATGTTAAATAAATGAGAAATTGCGATGAAAGCACGATTTCCAGAAAGTCTGACCTTTCCAAGCGTAGTCATGGTTATTCAGAAAAAGCTTCAGTAGACGTGACTGTCCTCTAAAATGTTTCTTTCTTTTCTGAAGCATTTTGTACTTGTAATTGCTTCAAAGGTACTTAAAATTCAAGCAGACAATGAGATGGGATTCTGCCTCTCTCCAGTTCTGCACCACATGTAAAAGAACCTGGCCTCAACAAGAAGCAGTTTAATACATTATGTATGAGAAAATGTAACAAAGTGGAAATTAGTGTATATAGTAGGAACATCTGAAAATTAAAACACCTGGCTATTTTAATGAATAGGATTTTACATAGCTGCACTGGGAAAAGAGTTATTAAATGGAATATTTTTAATACATCAAGTACAAATGCAGTTTATACAGTGGGAATACAGGATGATGTGTTTGCAACTATTCTCTTGGTGGTCACATGGATCTGTAGACAATCCTGTCCCCACTCAGGAGTCAAGAAATATTTTTGAAGAGAAAAAGTAGTTTCATGCTTAATAATGAGACCAAGTTTTTACAGGTAGATGTTTTCTCATAGAAATTGGAAACTTTGGAGAGATTTAATGCTGAAATAAATCAGTATTTCAATATGCTATAGAGGTAATTTTCTAGCAAATCAGAAGGAAAATAAATAATTAATTATCATGCCTCTACAGTTTTTCCCATCAGTAATTTATTAAGCTTTGTGAAGTATGTTTTCCACACATTTTTACAAGGCTTCTAATGCACCTTGCCTAAAAGCAAATAGGCAAAGGCAAATTTTTGAGAAACATGTAGGAATGTTTCCTTTAAGAACAGCTGCAAATTAAGACCAGTTCCAAAACAGGGCATCTTATAACTAAGTGTTAAGAAGCCTACATGGCACTACTTCCCCTGCAGAATTTTTGTGGCTAGATGACCAGTAGTGTGTGAAGTGCTGGTATTTCTTTATCAAATTATTTCTTGAAGTCTTCAGTTGTTTGAAGCCATGGTTAAGAGCTCTTATATCATGAGAAAAGACCAGTTTTTTGTAATTATCAATTTATTTTCAAAACATAATGTGGTCATAATTTTCGATTTTGGCAAAAAAAGTTTTGCTGATTTTTTTCAATTTTTTTTTTTTTACTTTTCAGTAAAATTCCCCAGTTTTTGGAGTTTGTCTTCAGTAACAAACATTCTAGTAAGATGTGTAAAAATCAAATAATTGCTGAATATAGGTAATTTTGATTACAAAAAAAAGGGATATTTATTTTAGGAATTTTACCTACTTTCCGAAAAGCCATTAAGAAATACATATACATTTATCTAACTCTTTTTCAGGAATCTTATGAGTAGAGGTAACAATTTGGTAGAACTTGTCAAAAGTATTTGTTGAAAAGCACTCAAATTTTTTTCCACTTTTTCCATGCACCCAAAACTATCAGCAAAATTTGCACTGATTTTTATTGTCCTTTTAAAACACATTGGATTGAGATCAAATATGGGAAATATCACCTGGAAGAGTTTTGCATGATAATGAAGCAATAACTGAAAGAGTTTGATTAGAATAAAAGTTGAAATTCATTACATATTATATCCTTATTATCACTGACAGTACTGAGATCTGCCTTACAATATTCTTTAGAACTCAAGTGTACCTGCTAAATGTTACATTCATTACAAACTGCCTATGACTAATTTAATTTGAAGGGGGACTGATTCCAGCTATGATATGAACAGCTGTGACTGTAAAAGTACAGAGATGACTACCTCCATTATCATTAAAATTCTGGGAGGTGGGTTAAGCAGTTCACATCTTCATTGCATTATTTTTCTATAACAATCAAAATACTGTTAGACTTCATGAAAATGTTGTATAGTAAAGGTCCTAAATTACACTAGAATTTCCTATTTTAAGGTGCTCACTGAAATATTAGAAAACTACTTATTTTATTTTTAGTTCTTACACTTTCTGAGACAGTGAATCCAGTGAAGGTCCAAAGTTTTTTTTAGATTTCTCGGTGTATGGTTGAAATTGGTCATCCTTATAGTCACTGGTGGATATATATATATATATAGGTATTGTTCTCATCTTCTCCATGGACACCCCCTTGTCGCGGAGGAGACGCTTGCATGCCCTTATGAGGTTGCGAGCTGTGCTGGCGGTGGTACATGTCTCCAGTAGGATCTCCCATGCTAGTCAGGTCTCAACTGAAGGGTCAGACAAAGTGTGTCCACAGGCAGGATGGGCTTGCTAGCCCCCTGGCAACCATCCCAGGAGAACGACAGCTCTAACTCCAAACCCGGGCAGATGGAGCTTGCTTAGCCCTGTAAGGCCATCTATCTATGAGAAGGATACTCAAACCAAACCTACATTCTGAGGACTTTGCTATCACCATCCAAGCTCACTTGGCCCTGGCAGGTGAACCTTAGAAGTAAAGGGTGGGACCAATTCTATGCATGCTGCGCCTCACCTAAAAAATACATTGCGCAGGCTCTAGGGATTCTTCCACAATTGCACAGCCCTGTAGCGACAGATGAGGGACGAAATGGCAGGTGATAAGGTACACTGGAAGCAGCAACCCCAACCCTGCATGCAGGCAGTTCAGGACATTGGTTGCTTGTGACTGACCGGGAGATGACAGTCTGGTTTGGCAGCATCCTGAACAACCAAGCAGCCTTTTTCAAGGAGAGCACTGCTTGCTCCACATGGAGAGGGGCCTAGAAAAGGTGGCCTAACCAAAGCTCATCTGCCCCTTCACCCAGTTGGCTTGCCATGGCCAACGGGCATCTTCCTTGTGATCAAACTAAATCAAAACTGAAAAGACAAAGGCATACACCTGCCTCCAAAGGTATGCCAAAACTGTCAGTAGCATGTTGGAACATGAGAATCATGCTTGCTTCTGCAGATGGTGGATGTCCTGAGCATCGTTCTGCTCTAATTGCCCATGAACTGTCTCGACTCAACATTGACATTGCAGCTCTCAGTGAAGTTCGTCTCCATGAGGTAGGTAGCCTTAAAGAACA